>NW_022638160.1:442500-492500 GCF_010993605.1 Petromyzon marinus | reverse complement strand
CACTAACACACACACACACACTAACACACACACTAACACACTAACACACACACACTAACACACTAACACACAAACACACACACACTAACACACACACTAACACACACACTAACACACACACACACTACCACACACACACTAACACACACACACTAACACACACACACACTAACACACACACACTAACACACACACACACTAACACACACACTAACACACACACACACACTAACACACACACACACTAACACACACACACTAACACACTAACACACTAACACACTAACACACACACTAACACACACACACACACTAACACACACACACACACTAACACACACACTAACACACACACACACTAACACACACGCACACACTAACACACACACTAACACACACACTAACATACACACTAACACACACTAACACACACACTAACACACACACACTAACACACACACACTAACACACACACTAACACACTAACACACACACACTAACACACTAACACACACACACACTAACACACACACTAACACACTAACACACACACTAACACACACACACTAACACACTAACACACACACACACTAACACACACACTAACACACTAACACACACACACACTAACACACACACACACTAACACACACACTAACACACACACTAACACACACACACTAACACACACACTAACACACTAACACACACACACTAACACACACTAACACACTAACACACACACACACACTAACACACACACACACTAACACACACTAACACACACACTAACACACACACACTAACACACACACACACACTAACACACACACACTAACACACTAACACACGCACACACTACTGCGTTGTGCCCCGCAGGAACCTGCAGAAGAAGTACCTGCCCAAGCGCGTCACCGAGGAGGAGAAGAGGTGAGCGGAGCTCGCCGGCCCGGCGGCGGCAAGGGGGGGCGGCGCTTGCCAGGCATCGTAGGTCCCCGAGGGTTTCGGTCCGGCGTGCCGGGGCGCGGTGCCGACGACCGGCAGCTGTCGGCGACGCGAAGAGCGGCCGGCGGTGAGCGACCTCAGGGTACGGGGTCACGGTAGCGGCGGCGGCGCCGCCACCGCTACCGTGACCCCGTACCAAAGTGATTGACCGGTAGCGGCGGCGGCGACGCTACCGTGACCCCGTACCCAAGGTGATTGACCGGAAGCGGCGGCGGCGACGCTACCGTGACCCCATACCAAGGTGATTGACCGGTAGCGGCGACGCTACCGTGACCCCGTACCAAGGTGATTGACCGGTAGCGGCGGCGGCGACGCTACCGTGACCCCGTACCACGGTGATTGACCGGTAGCGGCGGCGGCGACGCTACCGTGACCCCGTACCCAAGGTGATTGACCGGTAGCGGCGGCGGCGACGCTACCGTGACCCCGTACCACGGTGATTGACCGGTAGCGGCGGCGGCGACGCTACCGTGACCCCGTACCCAAGGTGATTGACCGGTAGCGGCGGCGGCGACGCTACCGTGACCCCGTACCAAGGTGACTGACCGGTAGCGGCGGCGGCGACGCTACCGTGACCCCGTACCAAGGTGATTGACCGGTAGCGGCGGCGGCGACGCTACCGTGACCCCGTATCGCGGTGAGTGACCTCGGTACAGGGGTCACGGTAGCGGCCGCGACCTGGTACGGTCCCCCGGTGCGGAAAATAAGAAAAACCTTAATTTAGTTTAAAAAAAAAAACAACTAAATTTAGTTCGAGCGTGTTTTTTTTTTTATTTCGTTTAGGTTTAAAAAATGTGTTCAGGTAAGATGAAATGTTTCATTAGTTGAGTTTTCGTCACACAGAAAGTGACACTCTGTGAGTGACACTCCACCCTGCGTGTGTCTGTGAGTCACACTCCACCCTGTGTCTGTGAGTGACACTCCACCCTGCGTGTCTGTGACACTCCACCCTGTGTGTCTGTGACACTCCACCCTGTGTCTGTGAGTGACACTCCACCCTGTGTCTGTGAGTGACACTCCACCCTGCGTGTGTCTGTGAGTGACACTCCACCCTGTGTCTGTGAGTGACACTCCACCCTGCGTGTCTGTGACACTCCACCCTGTGTGTCTGTGACACTCCACCCTGTGTCTGTGAGTGACACTCCACCCTGTGTCTGTGAGTGACACACCACCCTGTGTGTCTGTGACACTCCACCCTGTGTGTCTGTGAGTGACACTCCACCCTGTGTCTCTGTGAGTGACACTCCACCCTGTGTCTGTGAGTGACACTCCACCCTGCGTGTCTGTGAGTGACACTCCACCCTGTGTTTCTGTGAGTGACACTCCACCCTGTGTCTGTGAGTGACACTCCACCCTGTGTCTCTGTGAGTGACACTCCACCCTGCGTGTCTGTGACACTCCACCCTGTGTGTCTGTGAGTGACACTCCACCCTGTGTCTCTGTGAGTGACACTCCACCCTGTGTCTGTGAGTGACACTCCACCCTGTCTCTGTGAGTGACACTCCACCCTGTGTCTCTGTGAGTGACACTCCACCCTGTGTCTCTGTGAGTGACACTCCACCCTGTGTCTCTGTGAGTGACACTCCACCCTGTGTCTGTGAGTGACACTCCACCCTGTGTCTCTGTGACACTCCACCCTGTGTGTCTGTGAGTGACACTCCACCCTGTGTCTGTGAGTGACACTCCACCCTGTGTGTGTCTGTGACACTCCACCCTGTGTCTCTGTGAGTGACACTCCACCCTGTGTCTGTGAGTGACACTCCACCCTGTGTCTGTGAGTGACACTCCACCCTGTGTCTCTGTGAGTGACACTCCACCCTGCGTGTCTGTGACACTCCACCCTGTGTCTCTGTGAGTGACACTCCACCCTGCGTGTTTGTGAGTGACACTCCACCCTGTGTGTCTGTGACACTCCACCCTGTGTGAGTGACACTCCACCCTGCGTGTCTGTGACACTCCACCCTGTGTCTCTGTGAGTGACACTCCACCCTGCGTGTCTGTGACACTCCACCCTGTGTCTCTGTGAGTGACACTCCACCCTGTGTCTCTGTGAGTGACACTCCACCCTGCGTGTCTGTGACACTCCACCCTGTGTCTGTGACACTCCACCCTGTGTCTGTGAGTGACACTCCACCCTGTGTGTGTCTGTGACACTCCACCCTGTGTCTCTGTGAGTGACACTCCACCCTGTGTCTGTGAGTGACACTCCACCCTGTGTCTGTGAGTGACACTCCACCCTGTGTCTCTGTGAGTGACACTCCACCCTGCGTGTCTGTGACACTCCACCCTGTGTCTCTGTGAGTGACACTCCACCCTGTGTGTCTGTGAGTGACACTCCACCCTGCATGTCTGTGAGTGACACTCCACCCTGTGTGTCTGTGACACTCCACCCTGTGTGAGTGACACTCCACCCTGCGTGTCTGTGACACTCCACCCTGTGTCTCTGTGAGTGACACTCCACCCTGCGTGTCTGTGACACTCCACCCTGTGTCTCTGTGAGTGACACTCCACCCTGTGTCTCTGTGAGTGACACTCCACCCTGCGTGTCTGTGACACTCCACCCTGTGTCTCTGTGACACACCACCCTGTGTCTGTGAGTGACACTCCACCCTGTGTCTCTGTGAGTGACACTCCACCCTGTGTGTCTGTGAGTGACACTCCACCCTGTGTCTGTGAGTGACACTCCACCCTGTGTGTCTGTGAGTGACACTCCACCCTGTGTCTCTGTGAGTGACACTCCACCCTGTGTCTGTGAGTGACACTCCACCCTGTGTTTGTGACACTCCACCCTGTCTGTGAGTGACACTCCACCCTGTGTGTCTGTGACACTACACCCTGCGTGTCTGTGAATGACACTCCACCCTGTGTCTGTGACACACCACCCTGTGTGTCTGTGAGTGACACTCCACCCTGTGTGTCTGTGAGTGACACTCCACCCTGTGTCTGTGACACTCCACCCTGTGTCTGTGAGTGACACTCCACCCTGTGTGTCTGTGACACTCCACCCTGCGTGTCTGTGAGTGACACTCCACCCTGTGTCTGTGACACACCACCCTGTGTGTCTGTGAGTGACACTCCACCCTGCGTGTCTGTGAGTGACACTCCACCCTGTGTGTCTGTGACACTCCACCCTGTGTGTCTGTGAGTGACACACCACCCTGTGTGTCTGTGAGTGACACTCCACCCTGTGTGTCTGTGAGTGACACTCCACCCTGCGTGTCTGTGAGTGACACTCCACCCTGTGTGTCTGTGAGTGACACTCCACCCTGTGTGTCTGTGAGTGACACTCCACCCTGTGTGTCTGTGAGTGACACTCCACCCTGCGTGTCTGTGAGTGACACTCCACCCTGTGTGTCTGTGAGTGACACTCCACCCTGCGTGTCTGTGAGTGACACACCACCCTGTCTCTGTGAGTGACACACCACCCTGTGTCTGTGAGTGACACTCCACCCTGTGTGTCTGTGAGTGACACTCCACCCTGTGTCTCTGTGAGTGACACTCCACCCTGTGTCTCTGTGAGTGACACTCCACCCTGCGTGTCTGTGAGTGACACTCCACCCTGCGTGTCTGTGAGTGACACTCCACCCTGTGTCTCTGTGAGTGACACTCCACCCTGTGTCTCTGTGAGTGACACTCCACCCTGTGTCTCTGTGAGTGTCACTCCACCCTGCGTGTCTCTGTGAGTGACACTCCACCCTGTGTATCTGTGACACTCCACCCTGTGTGTCTGTGACACACCACCATGCGTGTCTGTGACACACCGCCCTGCGTGTCTGTGACACACCACCCTGCGTGTCTCTGTGACACACCGCCCTGCGTGGCCCCTCCCAGCTACACGTCCTGCCGCGCCTTCTTCGCCACGCTGCATCAGCTGGGCGAATACGCCGGGCACCACGAGCAGCTGGCTGACACGCTGGCGGACCGCGTGGTGGGCAGCCTGGCGCGCTACCACGCCGAGGCCAAGCAACAGCGCAAGGCGGTGAGCGCCGACGCCGGTGCCGGCGGGCGCCGGTGAACGTCCCCCAGCGTCGCTCCAATCGCCGGCGGCGCGAGAATCGGGGTGTCTTTTTGGTTCTCTTCGGTAAAGTCACGTGGGTTAAAAAACGAAAATAAAACGGCAAAAAATCACGACGTTTCGGCCACAACACAAGCGGGCCTTCGTCAGGTGAAGGGACCAGGCTGTCTCGAGGACAGCGCGCTGGAGTGAAAACAGAGCCAAGCTCAGACCGCGGACCTTTAAGCTGTGTGAGAGTAATTAAGGTGCCTTGACAAAGGAATTAGCGTAAAAATTTTCATTTTTTTTTATTGTTTTATATTTTTTACCCACGTGACTCTACCGAATAGAACCAAAGAGTATGGATCCTTGCAGTCACGAAAGCTTCACATCTAGAATCGGGATGTTTGTTTGAAATGTTCTTTTTTGTTATAATTATTTTACCGCGGGGTTTGTTAAACAAATATATATTTTACCGGTCCGAGGCCTCGCTGAGCTGCTGCGTAGCTGTTTTTTATCTTTTTTTCATAATGGCCCTGGACCCTGGCCATCACAAATGATGGCCAGCTCAACCACGTGGCTTATCGTCATTGTCATCACCACCACGTGGATATTTACAACAGAAGCGAAAATCTTGTAGAGACCCACGGAGACCCATACTTATCAAGACCCATACTGAAACTAACCTTAAATGTTAGCCACAAATGCCGTGGGTTGACCCACTGAGATGACTTGCGGATGCACCACCAGCTGTGGCCCCCCGCCGTGCCAGGCTAGGTGCAGGAGGTCACGGGGCAGACCCTGCAGGTGCCGTGGGTCGACCGACTGAGATGATTGGCCAGACCCACCACCTGTGCCCCCCGCTGTGCCAGGCTAGGGGCGTGGCATTGCCCTTAGGCTTGCCACCAACTCCAACCATCGCCAAACGCGTGCTCACCGGAGCGGCGAAGTATGGCCAAAACACCACGGGGGGGGGGGGGGGGAGGGGTGGGGCGAGCGGTGGGGGGTGCGAGGAGGCTTTTCGCCGGTGCCGTGCCTCGACCGGGGGGGGGGTGATGATGTCACCTTTTTGAAATCGGAATCAAATCTCGCCCGCCCCCCTTATCCCCGACTCGAACCTGGCAGTTGCTGTTCGAGGGACGGCGAGCACAGCGGCACCTGGACACGTGTTGGAAGCAGGTGGAGGAGGTGAGTTGGCGGTTCCACCCCCCCCCCCCAAAGACAAATACAAAGATCCCCTGTGTAGCCTCTGATACACTGTAGCGGCAAGTAGCAGCAGCAGCAGCAGCACCTATGGAGGTGGGAACGGTACACGAGGGGGTGGGTGGCCAGCAACCACGCCCGGCCGCCTTTGTCTCCCCAGTGGCGAAGTTTGCTGCACACCGCTGCACCAGGTGCTAATTTGAGGCTGAGTTGACCTAGGTGGAGGTCCGGGACCGGTTCAGAGAATCGTCACTGGCGGTGTTGGCCGTGAGCGGGAATCGAACTCGGGTCGCCGGGTTCGTAGCGCAGCGTAGCGCTAACCACTACACTACCGCTACCCACACAGACACACAGGCACAGACACACACCAACACACACTAACACACACACCAACACACACTGACACACACACACTAACACATACACTAACACACACACTAACACATACACACTAACACACACACTAACACACACACTCACTAACACACACACTCACTAACACACACACTCACTAACACACACACTCACTAACACACACACACTAACACACACTAACAAAGAACAAAGATCCCCCATATAGCTTTAACAGACTATAGGGGCAAGTGCTGTTAGCGAGCACCTACACACTAACACACAACAACACAACAACAACCGCCATTCGCCACTAAGTGGCGGTGACGTCACCACGACGCTTGTGCCAGGCCATGTGCACCTTGAGGCCACGTGAAGTGTCGAACGCCCGCTGGCAGGAGGTCACAGGGCAGACCCAGGTGCCACGGGTCGACTGACTGAGATGACTGGCTGGTGCACCACCTGTGCCCCCTACTGTGCCAACCTGCTGTGCTTTAGCCACCCGGCGCTCCGCTCGTTGTTCTGAGCGTCGCTCCTCCGCCCTCCGTTGTTGTTGGAGGGCGACTGCCTCCAACTGCCCAGTAGCGTCCTTCACGAGCCTCCTCCACAGAGGCCGATCTTGACACCGCTGGTACCAGTCATCGGCAAGTCCACTCAGCTCCACGTCCTCCTGTACCACATCACTCCATATCTTCTCTAGCCCGTGCCACGCCCGTTTAGCCCCCTCGATCCGGCCGAACAAAAGCTGTTTCGGCATGCGGTGGCTGGGCATGCGGGCGACATGACCCAGCCAACGCAGCCTTGCCGGCCGGAGGAGCTCACCGATGGGACCTTGCTCAGATCTTTCAAGGGTTTATGAGCTCCTCACACAATCCAGCCTGGTTAAACCCAGGATGGATCGTAGGCAGGCCAGCCTAAATGTTTCCAACCGGTGAAGATGCTCCATTAAAGGGGTCCACGTTTCGCAAGTGTAGAGAAGGGAGGGAATGACCGTGGCCGAGAAGACCTGAAGCTTAGTGCGGAGCGACAGACCAGGTAGCTTCCACACAGCGTTACGCAACCGATGAAAAGATATTGCCGCTCGACTGATTCGGAGTGAGACCTCTGCTGTTAAACTGGAGCCGGTCATAAGTACACTGCCCGGGTATGGGAAACTCTCCACTCTCTCCACAACTGCCCCATCACCGATTGGGAGTTGTGGGGGTGGAGTGTCCGATGGAACAAAATACCCAGGCAGGTGCTTAGTTTTGGTGGGGCTGATGGTAATGCCCCACCTCTTAGTGGCACGCTCCAGTCTCAGCAGCAGCGTCTCCAACTCCTCCTCTGAATGAGCAGCTATTACCAAATCATCGGCATACATAATGTGGTTGAGCAATAGGGAGCCATCCCTTGACCGCACCCGGGCATCGATCAGCCTCCCATTATATCTGTACCAAATGGAGATTCCCCCGGTACAGCTCTTGAAGGCTTCACGAACTACGTGGTCAAAATAGATGTTAAATAATGTGGGAGCCAGAGGACATCCCTGTCGCACCCCAAGGTGTACAGGGAATGGCTCTGACTCCCGGCCACGTAGTTTTACCCGGGCTCGCTCACCATCATGAAGGTCCTTAATGATCGTGAGCAGAGGGTCAGGGACTCCAAAAGCACGAAGAACAACCCAGAGCCCAGGCCTACTGATGGTATCATAGGCCTTGACCAGGTCAATAAAGCAGAGATGTAGGTCTTGTTGGAATTCCCTACACCTCTGCTGTAGCAGACGGACAGAAAATATGGCATCTGTGCAGGACCGCCCTTTCCTGAAACCGCATTGGGGCTCCGCAAGCCTCTCCTCAGCTTGCCTGGCAAGACGATGTTGAATAATCCTTGCCAGGACATTTCCCGGCACACTGAGGAGTGAGATGCCCCTGTAGTTGTTATAGTCTGTGCGGTCCCCCTTCTTAAAGAGCGGGACCACCAGGGCATCCTTCCAATCCTGCGGAACCCGTCCAGTGGTCCAGATTGTTATGATGTCATATAGGGCAGTCTGTGCACAAACGCCACCCTCCCTCAGCATTTCGCTTGGGAGATCGTCTCTACCTGGTGCCTTTCCTGGTCTCAGACTCCGGATCGCCTTCAATACTTCCTCAGCAGATGGCACCTCAGCCAGCCACTCACAGGGGGTGACTTCATCCAATATTTGAGGCACCGCAGCCTCAGCCGGGTCATCCTCACTTTGTGCCACGATGTTTTCCTGGCTGAGGGATTTTCCCTCCCCCAGGACCTCACAGAAATGCTCAGCAAATCTGCGAACCTGTTCCTGGTGGTCGGAAATTGGATCACCGTTTTTTCCCCTAATGATGGTAATAGGTGTGGCGCTGCAGGTTACTTTTTTGATGGAGTTAAATAGAGATTTGTGATCACGGGCCACTGAGGCAGACTCCATCTCCTCAGCAACCCGCGACCACCACCCATCCTTGCAGCGCCTCACGGCTCTCCGAACCTCCGAGCGAAGGCTGCGGTACGCCTCCTCATTCTCTGACGTGGGATTCTGTAGCCGATGACAGTGGGCCTGTCGCTTTTTCTCAACCATCCTGAACAACTCCTCTGTCATCCAGGGTGTCTGGGGAGGTCTGGACCACGTACCCAAAGCAGCCATTGCAGCTGCATGAGTCACAGTCCTAAACCTCGCCCATTTACCCTCGACATCAGGAGGAGTCGGGGACGATGCCAATTCCAGCCGCAAGCGATGATGAAATTCTCGCTTGCAACTTTCATCAGATAACTGAGACCAGGCCACTTTAGGTTGGAATGGGGTCCTGGGTGTACACCCACCACCGGAGTGGAAGAATGGCAGGCGCATCTTACAGATGACTAGTCGATGGTCAGAGGGCAGATCAGCTCCACGGTAGGTCCTGGTGTCAAGGACATGGGCTCGCATTCGCTGGTCCGTCACTATGTAGTCCAGCAGATGTTCTTGCTTGGACCCGGCATGCATCCATGATGTTGTGTGGATGCGCCGATGCCGGAACAGCGTGTTGGTAATTACAAGCCCATGGGCTGCACAAAAATCTAGCAGCCTCCTACCGTTGTTATTGAGCTGATCTGGCCCATGCCCTCCAATCACTCCAGACCAGGTGCCAGTATCATGACCAACTCGGGCATTAAAGTCACCCAACATGATGACTCTATCCCGAGGGGCCACTTTAGCCAGCACCTGTGACAGGAGGTCATAGAAGGCATCTGACTCATCGGCTTTGCCTGCATCCCTCCACGGATGTTCATCTTCGGTGGGGGCATAAGTAACCACGACCACCATTCCTCGCCTCCGGTTGATGGGAAGCCGAACCCAAAGTAGCCTGGGGCTTACAGCTTCCCACACCTCACCGCCACGCTCCCACGCCCCCTTCATTCTTTTGTTCAAAAGAAGACCCACACCCTGTTGTCTGGCAGTCTGCTGCCCCGAGTAGAGGACTGTCCACTCCTCATGGTGGCAGGAGCCAGAGCCGGTCCACCGGACCTCCTGAATGCCGCATAGATCCAGGCGGTACCGGTCCAGCTCCCGACAGAGGAGTGGCAGCCTCTCCTCTGCAGTGAGCGTTCGAACATTCCACGTGGCCACCCGTAGTGGCTTTTCGTTGTTTCTGGAGTAGCCCCGAGGGTAGGTATTCAATCTCCTGGCTCCGCCAATTGGGGTTTGGCCAGGAGACGTCATAGACGCCTGGCCCCCCGGGGCCTCCGGCACAAGCTTAGTTGTTACATATTTCAGTTTAATTCGTGGTTTCGTGGTAATTAATTGAAGGTGGAGGGGTTACCAGCCCCTCGCACCCGTCCAGAGCCCCCGTTTAGCCCCTGTGGTGGACACATATGCCATGAGGGGAGGAGCCAATCAAAATTGGATCTCCCCCCACAGCGCTGTCCACGACAGAGTTGCCCGTCCGGCACCGCGAGGAGGTAGGGGGTTGTTTTGCCGCACACACTCTAACACACACACCAACACACACACTAACACACACACACCAACACACACACACACTAACAAAGATCCCCCATATAGCCTTAACAGGCTGTAGGGGCAAGTGCTGTTAGCGAGCACCTATGAAGGCCGGAACGGTACACGAGGGGGTGGGTGGCCAGCACCACGCCCGACCGCCTTTGTCTCCCTCGTGGCGATGTTTACTACCCACCGCACCTGGTACTCATTTGAGGCTGAGTCGACACTAACACACACTAACACACACACCAACACACTAACACACACACTAACACACACACACACCAACACACACCAACACACTAACACACACACTAACACACACACACCAACGCACACACACCAACACACTAACACACACACCAACACACACACCAACACACACACACACCAACACACCAACGCACACACACCAACACACTAACACACACACCAACACACCAACACACCAACACACACACACCAACACTCCAACACACACACCAACACACACACCAACACATCAACACACACACACCAACACTCCAACACACACCAACACTCCAACACACACCAACACACACACCAACACACCAACACACACACACTAACACACACACACACTAACACACACGCACCACCTAACCGCCACCAGAGCAAGCGCAAGTGCGAGCGGGACACCCGCGAGTCCGACCGCGCCCGGCAGACGATGCAGCGCCACGACTGTGACCCCAACTCGTCGCGCGCCGACGTGGAGAAGGCCCGCACCGCCGCCGCTGCCCGCAAGCGCGCCGCTGAGGACAGCCGCGCCGACTTCGTCGGCCAGAGGGACGGCTTCAACCGGGAGCAGGCGGACCACTTCTACAGCGTCATGCCCGCTCTCTTCCACGTAACCGGCGGCGTGATGCCGAGGCCGTGCGCGGTCGGGTGCGGTGTGGCGCCGCGGGTGTGAGCGCGGTGTGACTGTGGGTGTGACTGGGGCTGTGAGTGCGGTGTGGCTGTGAGCGCGGTGTGGCTGTGAGTGCGGTGTGACTGTGAGTGCGGTGTGATTGTGAGTGCGGTGTGACTGTGAGTGTGGTGTGACTGTGAGTGCGGTGTGATTGTGAGTGCGGTGTGACTGTGATTGAGTGCGGTGTGACTGTGAGTGCGGTGTGACTGTGAGTGCGGTGTGACTGTGACTGTGAGTGCGGTGTGACTGTGACTGTGGTGTGACTGTGAGTGCGGTGTGGCTGTGAGTGCGGTGTGACTGTGACTGTGAGCGCGGTGTGGCTGTGAGTGCGGTGTGACTGTGAGTGCGGTGTGATTGTGAGTGCGGTGTGACTGTGAGTGTGGTGTGACTGTGAGTGCGGTGTGATTGTGAGTGCGGTGTGACTGTGATTGAGTGCGGTGTGACTGTGAGTGCGGTGTGACTGTGAGTGCGGTGTGACTGTGACTGTGAGTGCGGTGTGACTGTGACTGTGGTGTGACTGTGAGTGCGGTGTGGCTGTGAGTGCGGTGTGACTGTGACTGTGAGTGCGGTGTGACTGTGGCTGTGAGTGCGGTGTGACTGTGAGTGCGGTGTGATTGTGAGTGCGGTGTGACTGTGAGTGTGGTGTGACTGTGAGTGTGGTGTGACTGTGAGTGCGGTGTGATTGTGAGTGCGGTGTGACTGTGAGTGCGGTGTGACTGTGAGTGCGGTGTGACTGTGAGTGCAGTGTGACTGTGAGTGTGGTGTGACTGTGAGTGTGGTGTGACTGTGAGTGCGGTGTGACTGTGACTGTGAGTGCGGTGTGACTGTGACTGTGGTGTGACTGTGAGTGCGGTGTGGCTGTGAGTGCGGTGTGACTGTGACTGTGAGTGCGGTGTGACTGTGGCTGTGAGTGCGGTGTGACTGTGAGTGCGGTGTGATTGTGAGTGCGGTGTGACTGTGACTGTGAGTGCGGTGTGACTGTGGCTGTGAGTGTGGTGTGACTGTGAGTGTGGTGTGACTGTGAGTGCGGTGTGATTGTGAGTGCGGTGTGACTGTGAGTGCGGTGTGACTGTGAGTGCGGTGTGACTGTGATTGAGTGCGGTGTGACTGTGAGTGTGGTGTGACTGTGAGTGTGGTGTGACTGTGGTGTGACTGTGACTGTGGTGTGACTGTGAGTGTGGTGTGACTGTGGTGTGACTGTGACTGGTGTGACTGTGGTGTGACTGTGAGTGGTGTGACTGTGAGTGCGGTGTGACTGTGGTGTGAGTGTGGTTTGAGTGTGGTGTGACTGTGGTGTGACTGTGAGTGTGGTGTGAGTGTGGTGTGAGTGTGGTGTGACTGTGGTGTGACTGTGAGTGCGGTGTGACTGTGGTGTGAGTGTGACTGTGACTGTGAGTGTGGTGTGAGTGTGGTGTGACTGTGGTGTGAGTGTGGTGTGACTGTGAGTGCGGTGTGACTGCGTCCCCCGCAGGAGCTGGAGGAGATGGAGGCGTGCCGTCTCTCCAAGGTGCGTGAGTATCTCCGCCGCTACGCCGACGCCGAGCTCAAGGTGCTGCCGGCCATCGGCGGCTGCCTGGACGAGGTCGCACGAGCTGCCGACAGCATCAACGAGAGGCAGGTGGGTGACACACCCCCCCCCTCCCCACGTGACCCCCCCACGTGACCCCCCCTCCCCCCACGTGACCCCCCACGTGACCCCCCTCCTGCAGGACTGCCACACGGTAGCCCGGCTGTACCGCTCCGGCTACGAGCGTCCCCGTGACCTGGACGTGGAGGACTCCCCCCCACGTGACCCCCCCACGTGACCCCCCACGTGACCCCCCCACGTGACCCCCACTCCTGCAGGACTGCCACACGGTAGCCCGGCTGTACCGCTCCGGCTACGAGCGTCCCCGTGACCTGGACGTGGAGGACTCCCCCCCACGTGACCCCCCCCCCCCACGTGACCCCCCACGTGACCCCCCCACGTGACCCCCCCCCCCCCCACGTGACCCCCCACGTGACCCCCCACGTGACCCCCACTCCTGCAGGACTGCCACACGGTAGCCCGGCTGTACCGCTCCGGCTACGAGCGTCCCCGTGACCTGGACGTGGAGGACTCCCCCCGCGTGGCGGCGGGCGGCTCGGAGCTCCTCGCCCCGGGCCCCGGAGGCTCGGCGCGGTCGGCCGGCGGCGGCGGCGGTGGTGGCGGTGGTGGCCAGGACGGCTGGAGAGGCGGTGGTGGCGGCGGTGGTGGCGGTGGTGGGCGCGGGGAGCGGGGGAGGGGCGCGAGGGAGGGGTCGAGCGACAGGGGAAGGGGCGAGAGGGGCGGCGGTGGTGGCGGCGGTGGCGGTGGCGGTGGCCAGGACGGCTGGCGAGGCGGTGGCGGTGGCGGTGGTGGCGGTGGCGGTGGTGGCGGTGGCCAGGACAGCTGGCGAGGCGGTGGCGGCGGTGGCGGCGGTGGCGGCGGTGGCGGTGGTGGTGGTGGTGGTGGTGGCGGCGGTGGTCCCGAGCCCGGAGCCGGCGACGGCAAAGTGTCGGTGGGGAGGGCGCGGGGCAAGATGTGGCTCTTCGGCAAGAAGGCCAAGGTGAGTTGGCCCGCACAGCCACGTGCCGGTGGTGGTGCCGGGGGTGCCCGTGTCGGTGGGGGTGTGGTGGTGGTAGTGGTGGGGTGGTGGTGGTGGTGGGGTGGTGGTGGGGTGGTGGTGGTGGTGGTGGGGTGGTGGTGGGGTGGTGGTGGTGGTGGTGGTGGGGTGGTGGTGGGGTGGTGGTGGGGTGGTGGTGGGGTGGTGGTGGTGGTGGTGGGGTGGTGGTGCTGGTGGTGGTGGGGGGGGTTGGTGGTGGTGGTGGGGTGGTGGTGGTGGTGGTGGGGGGTGGTTAAGTGGTGGTGGTGGGGGGGGTGAGACGGCCGTTACCGGAGGGTTACCGGCGGCCGTGCGAGCCTCCGGGTGGGAACGTTTGGCCAATCGGGTGAGAGACTCGCAACAACTGCAGCAGCAGGCGGTGACGTCACCACGGCGCCAGTGCCAGGCTAGGTGCACGTTGAGGCCATCGCGCGAAGCGTCGAACGCCCGCCGGCAGGAGGAGGTCACGGCACGGACCCTGCAGGTGCCGCGGGTTAGCCGACTGAGATGACCGGTAGATGATGCACCACCTGTGGCCCCTACTGTGTACATACGTACACGTGTGTGTGTGTGCGTGTGTGTGTGTGCGCGTGTGTGTGCGTGTGTGCGTGTGTGTGTGCGTGTGTGTGTGTGCGTGTGTGTGTGCGTGTGTGTGTGTGTGCGTGTGTGTGTGTGCGTGTGTGTGTGCGTGTGTGTGTGCGTGCGTGCGTGCGTGCGTGCGTGTGTGCGTGTGTGTGTGCGTGTGTGTGTGTGTGCGTGTGTGTGTGTGTGCGGCAAAACAACCCCCTACCTCCTCACGGTGCCGGACGGGCAACTCTGTCGTGGACAGTGCTGTGGGGGGAGATCCAATTTTGATTGGCTCCTCCCCTCATGGCATATGTGTCCACCACAGGGGCTAAACGGGGGCTCTGGACGGGTGCGAGGGGCTGGTAACCCCTCCACCTTCAATTAATTACCACGAAACCACGAATTAAACTGAAATATGTAACTAATAAGCTTGTGCCGGAGGCCCCGGGGGGCCAGGCGTCTATGACGTCTCCTGGCCAAACCCCAATTGGCGGAGCCAGGAGATTGAATACCTACCCTCGGGGCTACTCCAGAAACAACGAAAAGCCACTACGGGTGGCCACGTGGAATGTTCCTCTGTCGGGAGCTGGACCGGTACTGCCTGGATCTATGCGGCATTCAGGAGGTCCGGTGGACCGGCTCTGGCTCCTGCCACCATGAGGGGTGGACAGTCCTCTACTCGGGGCAGCAGACTGCCAAACAACAGGGTGTGGGTCTTCTTTTGAACAAAGGAATGAAGGGGGCGTAGGAGCGTGGCGGTGAGGTGTGGGAAGCTGTAAGCCCCAGGCTACTTTGGGCTCGCCTTCCCATCAACCGGAGGCGAGGAATGGTGGTCGTGGTTACTTATGCCCCCACCGAAGATGAACATCCGTGGAGGGATGCAGGCAAAGCCGATGAGTCAGATGCCTTCTATGACCTCCTGTCACAGGTCCTGGCTAAAGTGGCCCCTCGGGATAGAGTCATCATGTTGGGTGACTTCAATGCCCGAGTTGGTCATGATACTGGCACCTGGTGTGGAGTGATTGGAGGGCATGGGCCAGATCAGCTCAATAACAACGGTAGGAGGCTGCTAGATTTTTGTGCAGCCCATGGGCTTGTAATTACCAACACGCTGTTCCGGCATCGGCGCATCCACACAACATCATGGATGCATGCCGGGTCCAAGCAAGAACATCTGCTGGACTACATAGTGACGGACCAGCGAATGCGAGCCCATGTCCTTGATACCAGGACCTACCGTGGAGCTGATCTGCCCTCTGACCATCGACTAGTCATCTGTAAGATGCGCCTGCCATTCTTCCACTCCGGTGGTGGGTGTACACCCAGGACCCCATTCCAACATAAAGTGGCCTGGTCTCAGTTATCTGATCAAAGTTGCAAGCGAGAATTTCATCATTGCTTGCGGCTGGGTTTGGCATCGTCCCCGACTCCTCCTGATGTCGAGGGTAAATGGGCGAGGTTTAGGACTGTGACTCATGCAGCTGCAATGGCTGCTTTGGGTACACGGTCCAGACCTCCCCAGAGACCCTGGCTGACAGAGGAGGTGTTCAGAATGGTTGAGAAAAAGCGACAGGCCCACTGTCATCGGCTACATAATCCCACGTCAGAGAATGAGGAGGCTTACCGCAGCCTTCGCTCGGAGGTTCGGAGAGCCGTGAGGCGCTGCAAGGATGGGTGGTGGTTGCGGGTTGCTGAGGAGATGGAGTCTGCCTCAGTGGCCCGTGATCACAAATCTCTATTTAACTCCATCAAAAAAGTAACCTGCAGCGCCACACCTGTTACCATCATTAGGGGAAAAAACGGTGATCCAATCTCCGACCCCCAGGAACAGGTTCGCAGATTTGCTGAGCATTTCTGTGAGGTCCTGGGGGAGGGAAAATCCCTCAGCCAGGAAAACATCATGGCACAAAGTGAGGATGACCCTGCTGAGGCTGCGGTGCCTCAAATATTGGAAGAAGTCACCCCCTGTGAGTGGCTGGCTGAGGTGCCATCTGCTGAGGAAGTATTGAAGGCGATCCGGAGTCTGAGACCAGGAAAGGCAGCGGGCAGAGATGATCTCCCAAGCGAAATGCTGAGGGAGGGTGGCGTTTGTGCACAGACTGCCCTATATGACATCATAACAACAGTCTGGACCACTGGACGGGTTCCGCAGGATTGGAAGGATGCCCTGGTGGTCCCCCTCTTTAAGAAGGGGGACCGCACAGACTGTAACAACCACAGGGGCATCTCACTCCTCAGTGTGCCGGGAAAGGTCCTGGCAAGGATTATTCAGCATCGCCTTGCCAGGCACGCTGAGGAGAGTCTTGCGGAGCCGCAATGCGGTTTCAAGAAAGGGCGGTCCTGCACAGATGCCATATTTTCTGTCCATCTGCTACAGCAGAGGTGTAGGGAATTCCAGCAAGACCTACATCTCTGCTTTATTGAGCTGGTCAAGGCCTATGATACCATCAGTAGGCCTGGGCTCTGAGTTGTTCTTCGTGCTTTCGGAGTCCCTGACCCTCTGCTCACGATCATTAAGGACCTTCATGATGGTGAGCGGGCCCGGGTAAAACTACGTGGCCGGGAGTCAGAGCCATTCCCGGTACACCTTGGGGTGCGACAGGGATGTCCTCTGGCTCCCACATTATTTAACATCTATTTTGACCACGTAGTTCGTGAAGCCTTCAATAGCTGTACCGGGGGAATCTCCAATTGGTACAGATATAATGGGAGGCTGATCGATGCCCGGGTGCGGTCAAGGGATGGCTCCCTATTGCTCAACCACGCTATGTATGCCGATGATTTGGTAATAGCGGCTCACTCAGAGGAGGAGTTGGAGACGCTGCTGCTGAGACTGGAGCGTGCCACAAAGAGATGGGGCTATACCATCAGCCCCACCAAAACTAAGCACCTGCCTGGGTATTTTGTACCATCGAACACTCCACCCCCACATCTCCAAATCGGTGATGGGGCAGTTGTGGAGAGAGTGGAGAGTTTCCCATACTTGGGCAGTGTGCTTATGACCAGCTCCAGTTTAATAGCAGAGGTCTCACTCCAAATCAGTCGAGCGGCAATATCTTTTCAACAGTTGCGTAATGCTGTGTGGAAGCTACCTGGTCTGTCGCTCCGCACTAAGCTTCAGGTCTTCTCGGCCACGGTCATTCCCTCCCTTCTCTACGCTTGCGATACGTGGATCCCCCTAATGGAACATCTTCGCCGGTTAGAAACATTTAGGTTAGCCTGCCTACGATCCATCCTGGGTTTAACCAGACTGGATTGTGTGAGGAGCTCACAAATCCTTGAAAGATCTGGGCACGGTCCCATCGGTGATCTCCTCTGGCAGGCAAGGCTGCGTTGGCTGGGTCATGTAGCCCGCATGCCCAGCCACCGCATGCCGAAACAGCTTTTGTTCGGCCGGATCGAGGGAGCTAAACGGACGCGGCACAGGCTAGAGAAGGGATGGAGTGATGTGGTACAGGAGGACTTGGAGCTGAGTGGACTTGCCGATGACCGGTACCAGCGGTGTCAAGATCGGCCTCTGTGGAGGAGGCTCGTGAAGGACGCTGCTACTGGGCAGTTGGAGGCAGTCGCCCTCCAACAACAACGGAGGGCGGAGGAGCGGCGCTCACAACAACGAGCGGAGCGCCGGGTGGCTAAAGCACAGCAGGTTGGCACAGTAGGGGGCACAGGTGGTGCATCTCAGTCATCTCAGTCAGTCGACCCGTAGCACCTGGGTCTGCCCCGTGACCTCCTGCCAGCGGGCGTTCGACACTTCACGTAGCCTCAAGGTGCACATGGCCTGGCACAAGCGTTATGGTGACGTCACCGCCACTTAGTGGCGAATGGCGGTTGTTGTTGTTGTGTGTGCCTGTGTGCGTGCGTGTGTGCGTGCGTGTGTGCGTGCGTATGTGTGTATGTGTGTATGTGCGTGTGTGTGTGCGTATGTTTGTATGTATGTATGTGTGTGCATGTGTGTGTGCGTGCGTGTGTGTGTGTGTATGTGTGTGTGCGTGTGTGTGAGCGATAGTGTAGCGGTTAGCGCTACGCTGCGCTATGAACCTGGCGACCCGAGTTCGATCCCCCCTCACCACCGGTGACGATTCTCTGAACCGGTCCTGGGCCTCCTCCCCTAGCCTCAAATGAGTCAACCTGGTGTAGCGGTGTGTAGCGTAGTGAACATCGCTAGCACTGGGGGAAACAAAGGCGGCCGGGCGTGGTTGCTGGCCACCCACCCCCTCTGTGTGTGCCACAGTGCCGGTAGCCTTCACAGGTGGCGCTGCTACTCGCTAACAGCACTTGCCCCTGCAGCCTGTTACAGGCTACAAATTGAAGGTGCGACAATGGTTGGGGGCCGAGGGGGGGGAGCCGAGGGGGGGGGCCGAGGGAGGGGCCGAGGGGGGGGCCGAGGGGGGGAGGGGCCGAGGGGGGGGGGTGGCCGAGGGGGGGGGGGGCCGACACCGCTGTGCCTCTTTGCCGCCGGCCTCGGCCCTTCTCCCGGCCGTGCCGGCGAGCGCCGCCTTCCGGCGATCCGGCGGTCCCTCACCACAGCTCCCGCCCCCCTCCAGCTGAGGAGGAGGCGGAGGAGGAGGAGGAGGAGGTGGGTTGTGGCGTCACCCGAGTTGTCCGGCGTCGCGGCGCGCAGGCAGGCCGAGCGGACGAGGCGGGCGACGACCGGGAGGCCCGGCTGAACGAGGAACTGCTGGAGCTCCGGGAGCTGCCACCAGACCAACGCCACCGGCGTCTCCTGCAGCGTCTGGACGAGACGGAGCGCGACCTGCGGCTCGACCACGACCAGAGGCACGACGGTGTTTGGGAGGGGGGGGGGGTGGGGTGGGGGGGAATCGCACTGCACCCTGGGAATGTTCACAACTGCATCCTGGGAAACGGGGCCTAGGGGTAGGCCCGGAACCCGGGATCGATTCCGCGTCACGACCGCCGCGGAGGCTGGGAGATGTTGACTGCCTCGCCTGGTGTACAGGGGGTCTGTGTCTCTCTCTCATCATCATCATCACAGTGGCTATGAGATGTTAACTACCTCGCCTGGTCTACAGGAGGTCTGTGTGTGTGTCCCTCTCTCTCATCATCATCATCACGGTGGCTAGGAGATGTTAACTACCTCGCGTGGTACACAGGAGGTCTGTGTCTCTCTCATCATCATCATCATCACGGTGGCTATGAGATGTTGACTACCTCGCCTGGTCTACAGGGGGTCTGTGTCTCTCTCATCATCATCATCATCACGGTGGCTAGGGGATGTTGACTACCTCGCCTGGTACACAGGAGGTCTGTGTCTCTCTCTCATCATCATCATCACGGTGGCTATGAGATGTTAACTACCTCGCCTGGTCTACAGGGGGTCTGTGTGTGTGTCTCTCTCTCTCATCATCATCACGGTGGCTAGGAGATGTTAACTACCTCGCGTGGTACACAGGAGGTCTGTGTCTCTCTCATCATCATCACAGTGGCTATGAGATGTTAACTACCACGCCTGGTCTACAGGAGGTCTGTGTCTCTCTCTCATCATCATCATCATCACGGTGGCTATGAGATGTTAACTACCTCGCCTGGTATACAGGAGGTCTGTGTCTCTCTATCATCATCATCACGGTGGCTATGAGATGTTGACTACCTCGCCTGATCTACAGTAGGTCTGTGTCTCTCTCATCATCATCACGGTGGCTATGAGATGTTGACTACCTCGCCTGATCTACAGGAGGTCTGTGTCTCTCTCATCATCATCATCACGGTGGCTATGAGATGTTGACTACCTCGCCTGGTCTACAGGAGGTCTGTCTCTCTCTCTCTCTCATCATCATCATCACGGTGGCTATGAGATGTGAACTACCTCGCTTAGTCTACAGGAGGTCTGTGTCTCTCATCATCATCATGGTGGCTAGGCGATGTTGACTACCTCGCACGTGCACAACAACAACAACAACAACCGCCACTAGGCGGCGTTGACGTCACCGCGGCGCTTACCCCAGGCTACGTGCGAGCGCACACGCCTCACCCGCCGCCCGAAAGCCACGCGTGTGTGACGCGTGTGTGACGCGTGTGTGTGACGCGTGTGTGACACGTGTGTGACGCGTGTGTGACGCGTGTGTGACGCGTGTGTGACGCGTGTGCGACGCGTGTGCGACGCGTGTGTGACGCGTGTGTGACGCGTGTGTGACGCGTGTGTGTGGCGTGTGTGACGCGTGTGTGACGCGTGTGTGACGCGTGTGTGACGCGTGTGTGTGACGCGTGTGCGACGCGTGTGTGACACGTGTGTGACGTGTGTGTGACGTGTGTGTGACGCGTGTGTGACGTGTGTGTGACACGTGTGTGACGCGTGTGTGACGCGTGTGTGACGTGTGTGTGACGCGTGTGTGACGCGTGTGTGACGTGTGTGTGACGCGTGTGTGACGCGTGTGCGACGCGTGTGAGCAGGGTTGCGCTGCTGAAGATGCGTGTCGTGTACAGCGACACGCCCAGCCTGGGCGACGCCGCCAGCCTGGAGCCACAGCTGGCCGAGGTTCAGGCACGCAGCCGGGGCCTCACACACACACGTCGCAGGCTGCAGGTGACCCACCCACCCCCGATGCCTCACCACCATCACCACCACCATCACCACCACCATCACCACCACCATCACCACCACCACCACCATCACCACCACCACCACCACCATCACCACCACCACCACCATCATCACCACCACCATCACCACCACCACCACCATCATCACCACCACCACCATCATCACCACCACCATCACCACCACCACCGTCACCACCACCATCACCACCACCATCACCACCATCACCACCACCATCGCCACCACCGCCACCACCGCCACCACCGCCACCACCGCCACCACCACCACCATCACCACCACCATCACCACCACCACCACCGTCACCACCACCGCCACCACCGCATCATCATCATCATCGTGATGCCGCGTTCACCGGCACCGCTACGTCTCTCGCCCCTCCGTGACTCTCTCATTTTGACCCCCCCTCGACCCCCCCTCGACCCCCCCCTTGACCCCCCTTGACCCCACCCCCCTTGACCCCCGAGCAGCAGCTGCTGGCTGAGACGGAAGGTCGCGACCCCCGGCGGGACCGGCGGACGCAGCGCAGGAGCGTGAGGCCCAGCCAGCCCCCCCCCGTGCAGAGGTGAGCCCCTCCCCCCCACCCCCCGTGCCTGTGTCCGTGCGTCAGTGCGGGGAGCGGTGGTGCAGCGGTTAGCGCCGCGCCGCGCCGCGTTCGCTCCCCGCTCACGGCCGACGCCACCGGTGGCGATTCTCCGAACCGGTTCCTGGGCCTCCTACCCCTAGGTCGACTCGGCCTCAAAAATGGGGTAAACCTGGTGCGGTGCGTAAGCGTTGTGCGTGCGTGTGTGGTGTGTGTGTGTACGTGTGTGTGCGTGTGTGTGTGTGTGCGTGTGTGTGTGTGTGCGTGTGTGTGTGTGTCTACGTGTGTGTGTGTGTCTACGTGTGTGTGTGTGTGTGTACGTGTGTGTGTGTGCGTGTGTGTGTGTACGTGTGTGTGTGTGCGTGTGTGTGTGTACGTGTGTGTGTGTGTACGTGTGTGTATGTGTGTGTGTGTGCGTGTGTGTGTGTGTGTGCGTGTGTGTGTGTGTACGTGTGTGTGTGTGTGTTCGTGTTTGTGTGTGTGTGCGTGTGTGCGTGTGTGTGTGTGCGTGTGTGTGTGTACGTGTGTGTGTGTGCGTGTGTGTGTGTGTTCGTGTGTGTGTGCGTGTGTGTGTATGCCTGTGTGTGTGTGTATTCGTGTGTGTGTACGTGTGTTTGTGCGTGTGTGTGTGTTCGTGTGTGTGTGTGTGTGCGTGTGTGTGTGTGCGTGTGTGTGTGCGTGTGCGTGTGTGTGTGCGTGTGTGTGCGTGTGTGTGTACGTGTGTGTGTGTGTGTGCGTGTGTGTGTGTGCGTGTGTGCGTGCGTGTGTGTGTGTGCGTGTGTGTGCGTGTGTGTGTGTACGTGTGTGTGCGTGTGTACGTGTGTGTGTGTACGTGTGTGTGCGTGTGTGTGTGCGCGTGCGTGTGCGTGTGTACATGTGTGTGCGTGTGTGTGTGTACGTGTGTGTACGTGTGTGTGCGTGTGTGTGTGCGTGTGTGTGCGTGTGTGCGTGTGTGTGTGTACGTGTGTGTGTGCGTGTGTGTGTGTGCGTGTGTGCGTGCGTGTGTGTGTGTGCGTGTGTGTGCGTGTGTGTGTGTGCGTGTGTGTGTGTACGTGTGTGTGCGTGTGTACGTGTGTGTGTGTACGTGTGTGTGCGTGTGTGTGTGCGTGCGTGTGCGTGTGTACATGTGTGTGCGTGTGTGTGTGTACGTGTGTGTACGTGTGTGTGCGTGTGTGTGCGTGTGTGTGCGTGTGTGCGTGTGTGTGTGTACGTGTGTGTGTGCGTGTGTGTGCGTGTGTGTGTGTACGTGTGTGTGTGTGTGTGTGCGTGTGTGTACGTGTGTGTGTGTGTGTGCCGGACGGGCAACTCTGTCGTGGACAGCGCTGTGGGGGGAGATCCAATTTTGATTGGCTCCTCCCCTCATGGCATATGTGTCCACCACAGGGGCTAAACGGGGGCTCTGGACGGGCGCGAGGGGCTGGTAACCCCTCCACCTTCAATTAATTACCACGAAACCACGAATTAAACTGAAATATGTAACAACTAAGCTTGTGCCGGAGGCCCCGGGGGGCCAGGCGTCTATGACGTCTCCTGGCCAAACCCCAATTGGCGGAGCCAGGAGATTGAATACCTACCCTCGGGGCTACTCCAGAAACAACGAAAAGCCACTACGGGTGGCCACGTGGAATGTTCGAACGCTCACTGCAGAGGAGAGGCTGCCACTCCTCTGTCGGGAGCTGGACCGGTACCGCCTGGATCTATGCGGCATTCAGGAGGTCCGGTGGACCGGCTCTGGCTCCTGCCACCATGAGGGGTGGACAGTCCTCTACTCGGGGCAGCAGACTGCCAAACAACAGGGTGTGGGTCTTCTTTTGAACAAAAGAATGAAGGGGGCGTGGGAGCGTGGCGGTGAGGTGTGGGAAGCTGTAAGCCCCAGGCTACTTTGGGCTCGCCTTCCCATCAACCGGAGGCGAGGAATGGTGGTCGTGGTTACTTATGCCCCCACCGAAGATGAACATCCGTGGAGGGATGCAGGCAAAGCCGATGAGTCAGATGCCTTCTATGACCTCCTGTCACAGGTGCTGGCTAAAGTGGCCCCTCGGGATAGAGTCATCATGTTGGGTGACTTCAATGCCCGAGTTGGTCATGATACTGGCACCTGGTCTGGAGTGATTGGAGGGCATGGGCCAGATCAGCTCAATAACAACGGTAGGAGGCTGCTAGATTTTTGTGCAGCCCATGGGCTTGTAATTACCAACACGCTGTTCCGGCATCGGCGCATCCACACAACATCATGGATGCATGCCGGGTCCAAGCAAGAACATCTGCTGGACTACATAGTGACGGACCAGCGAATGCGAGCCCATGTCCTTGACACCAGGACCTACCGTGGAGCTGATCTGCCCTCTGACCATCGACTAGTCATCTGTAAGATGCGCCTGCCATTCTTCCACTCCGGTGGTGGGTGTACACCCAGGACCCCATTCCAACCTAAAGTGGCCTGGTCTCAGTTATCTGATGAAAGTTGCAAGCGAGAATTTCATCATCGCTTGCGGCTGGGATTGGCATCGTCCCCGACTCCTCCTGATGTCGAGGGTAAATGGGCGAGGTTTAGGACTGTGACTCATGCAGCTGCAATGGCTGCTTTGGGTACGCGGTCCAGACCTCCCCAGACACCCTGGATGACAGAGGAGTTGTTCAGGATGGTTGAGAAAAAGCGACAGGCCCACTGTCATCGGCTACAGAATCCCACGTCAGAGAATGAGGAGGCGTACCGCAGCCTTCGCTCGGAGGTTCGGAGAGCCGTGAGGCGCTGCAAGGATGGGTGGTGGTCGCGGGTTGCTGAGGAGATGGAGTCTGCCTCAGTGGCCCGTGATCACAAATCTCTATTTAACTCCATCAAAAAAGTAACCTGCAGCGCCACACCTATTACCATCATTAGGGGAAAAAACGGTGATCCAATTTCCGACCACCAGGAACAGGTTCGCAGATTTGCTGAGCATTTCTGTGAGGTCCTGGGGGAGGGAAAATCCCTCAGCCAGGAAAACATCGTGGCACAAAGTGAGGATGACCCTGCTGAGGCTGCGGTGCCTCAAATATTGGATGAAGTCACCCCCTGTGAGTGGCTGGCTGAGGTGCCATCTGCTGAGGAAGTATTGAAGGCGATCCGGAGTCTGAGACCAGGAAAGGCAGCGGGCAGAGATGATCTCCCAAGCGAAATGCTGAGGGAGGGTGGCGTTTGTGCACAGACTGCCCTATATGACATCATAACAACAGTCTGGACCACTGGACGGGTTCCGCAGGATTGGAAGGATGCCCTGGTGGTCCCCCTTTTTAAGAAGGGGGACCGCACAGACTGTAACAACTACAGGGGCATCTCACTCCTCAGTGTGCCGGGAAAGGTCCTGGCAAGGATTATTCAGCATCGCCTTGCCAGGCACGCTGAGGAGAGGCTTGCGGAGCCCCAATGCGGTTTCAGGAAAGGGCGGTCCTGCACAGATGCCATATTTTCTGTCCGTCTGCTACAGCAGAGGTGTAGGGAATTCCAACAAGACCTACATCTCTGCTTTATTGACCTGGTCAAGGCCTATGATACCATCAGTAGGCCTGGGCTCTGGGTCGTTCTTCGTGCTTTTGGAGTACCTGACCCTCTGCTCACGATCATTAAGGACCTTCATGATGGTGAGCGGGCCCGGGTAAAACTACGTGGCCGGGAGTCAGAGCCATTCCCTGTACACCTTGGGGTGCGACAGGGATGTCCTCTGGCTCCCACATTATTTAACATCTATTTTGACCACGTAGTTCGTGAAGCCTTCAATAGCTGTACCGGGGGAATCTCCATATGGTACAGATATAATGGGAGGCTAATCGATGCCCGGGTGCGGTCAAGGGATGGCTCCCTATTGCTCAACCACGTTATGTATGCTGATGATTTGGTAATAGCTGCTCAGTCAGAGGAGGAGTTGGAGACGCTGCTGCTGAGACTGGAGCGTGCCACTAAGAGGTGGGGCCTTACCATCAGCCCCACCAAAACTAAGCACCTGCCTGGGTATTTTGTACCATCGGACACTCCACCCCCACAACTCCCAATCGGTGATGGGGCAGTTTTGGAGAGAGTGGAGAGTTTCCCATACCTGGGCAGTGTGCTTATGACTGGCTCCAGTTTAACAGCAGAGGTCTCACTCCGAATCAGTCGAGCGGCAATATCTTTTCATCGGTTGCGTAACGCTGTGTGGAAGCTACCTGGTCTGTCGCTCCGCACTAAGCTTCAGGTCTTCTCGGCCACGGTCATTCCCTCCCTTCTCTACGCTTGCGAAACGTGGACCCCCCTAATGGAACATCTTCGCCGGTTAGAAACATTTAGGCTGGCCTGCCTACGATCCATCCTGGGTTTAACCAGACTGGATTGTGTGAGGAGCTCACAAATCCTTGAAAGATCTGGGCAGGGTCCCATCGGTGAGCTCCTCCGGCAGGCAAGGCTGCGATGGCTGGGTCATGTAGCCCCCATGCCCAGCCACCGCATGCCGAAACTGCTTTTGTTTGGCCGGATTGAGGGGGCTAAGCGGGCGCGGCACGGGCTAGAGAAGAGATGGAGTGATGTGGTACAGGAGGACGTGGAGCTGAGTGGACTTGCCGATGACTGGTACCAGCGGTGTCAAGATCGGCCTCTGTGGAGGAGGCTCGTGAAGGATGCTACTGGGCAGTTGGAGGCAGTCGCCCTCCAACAACAACGGAGGGCGGAGGAGCGACGCTCACAACAGCAAGCGGAGCGCCGGGTGGCTAAAGCACAGCAGGTTGGCACAGTAGGGGGCACAGGTGGTGCATCAGCCAGTCATCTCAGTCAGTCGACCCGTGGCACCTGGGTCTGCCCCGTGACCTCCTGCCAGCGGGCGTTCGACGCTTCACGTGGCCTCAGGGTGCACATAGCCTGGCACAAGCGTCGTGGTGACGTCACCGCCACTTAGTGGCGAATGGCGGTTGTTGTTGTTGTTGTGTACATGTGTGTGTGTACGTGTGTGTGTGTGTGTACGTGTGTGTGTGTACGTGTGTGTGTGTGTGACGCAGGAGTGGCGACGGTGCTGGAGACCCCCGGGCTGTGGGCCGGGCGGGCGACTCAGAAGACGACTTTGACGACGACTTTGACGACGACTTTGACGACGACGATGAGGAGAACGAGGCGGCACCGCCCGCAGCATCCCAGTGCCGAGCTCTCTACTCGTTTACCGGTTCGCCACGCTCCTCCACCTCCTCCAACTCATCCTCCGCTACCTCCTCCGCTACCTCCTCCTCCACCTCCTCCTCTACCTCCTCCGCTACCTCCTCCTCCTCCACTTCCTCCACCGCCTCCGCCTCCTCCGCTACCTCCTCCACCTCCTCCACCTCCTCCTCCACCACCTCCTCCACCTCCTCCAACTCATCCTCCGCTACCTCCTCCTCTACCTCCTCTTCCTCCTCCACCTCCTCCTCTACCTCCTCCTCTACCTCCTCCTCCACTTCCTCCACCTCCTCCACCTCCTCCACCTCCTCCAACTCATCCTCCGCTACCTCCTCCTCTACCTCCTCTTCCTCCTCCACCTCCTCCTCTACCTCCTCCTCCACCTCCTCTTCCTCCTCCTCCACTTCCTCCTCCACCTCTTCCACCTCCTCTTCCTCCTCCTCCACCTCCTCCTCCACCACCTCCTCCACCTCCTCCGCATCCACCACCACCGGCTACCACCATCCTTCTCCCCCCCCGTCACACCGTGGCGCCCCACCGCCCTTTGTCGACGCTCGTTCTCACCCCCAGCCCGTCACACCGTGGCGCTGCTACGCGGTGGGGCGGTGGGTCTCACGTGTCTGTCCGTGTGTGTGTCTGTGTGTGTGTCTGTGTGTGTCGTGTGTGTGTCTGTGTGTGTGTGTCTGTGCGTGTGTCTGTGTGTCTGTGCGTGTGTCTGTCTGTGTGTGTGATGTGTGTCTGTGCGTGTGTCTCCATGTGTGTCTGTGTGTGTGTCTGTGCGTGTGTCTGTGTGTGTGATGTGTGTCTGTGCGTGTGTCTGTGTCTGTCCGTGCGTGTGTGTCTGTGTGTCTGTGCGTGTGTCTGTGTGTCTGTGTCTGTCCGTGCGTGTGTGTGTGTGTCTGTGTGTCTGTGCGTGTGTCTGTGCATGTGTCTGTGTGTGTGTGTGTGCGTGTGTCTGTGCGTGCGTCTCCATGTGTCTGTGCGTGTGTCTGTGCGTGTGTCTGTGTGTGTGTCTGTGCGTGTGTGTCTGTGCGTGTGTCTGTGTGTGTGTCTGTGCGTGTGTGTGTGCGTGTGTGTGTCTGTGCGTGCGTCTGTGTGTGTGTCTGTGCGTGTGTGTGCGTGTGTGTGTCTGTGCGTGTGTGTGTGCGTGTGTGTGTCTGTGTGTGTGTGTGTGCGTGTGTGTGTCTATGCGTGTGTCTGTGCGTGTGTCTGTGTGTCTGTGCGTGTGTCTGTGTGTGTCTGTGCGTGTGTCTGTGCGTGTGTCTGTGCGTGTGTGTGTCTGTGCGTGCGTCTCCATGTGTGTCTGTGCGTGTGTCTGTGCGTGTGTCTCCATGTGTGTCTGTGTGTGTGTCTGTGCGTCTCCATGTGTGTCTGTGTCTGTGCGTGTGTGTGCGTGTGTGTGTCTGTGCGTGTGTGTGTGCGTGTGTGTGTCTGTGTGTGTGTGTGTGCGTGTGTGTGTCTATGCGTGTGTCTGTGCGTGTGTCTGTGTGTCTGTGCGTGTGTCTGTGTGTGTCTGTGCGTGTGTCTGTGCGTGTGTCTGTGCGTGTGTGTGTCTGTGCGTGCGTCTCCATGTGTGTCTGTGTGTCTGTGCGTGTGTCTGCGTGCGTGCAGCGGACAGCGAGGACTCCCTGAGCGTGGTGGAGGGCGAGATCCTCTTCGTGGTGGCGAGCGACGGGGGCGACGGCTGGACCCGCGTGCGCCGCGGCTCCGACGAGGGCTACGTCCCCACCTCCTACATCGAGCTGCACGCCGGCACCGGTGGCACCGGCGGCACCGGCACCGGCGGCGACGGCGGCGCCGGTGGTGCCGGCGGCGACGCGGCCATCACCTACATCTAGCGCCCCCCCCACCCCCACCCCCACCCCCACCTCTCCCCCGGCTTTTGCCGAACCTTTTTCCCCGGGGGGGCGGTGAGCGCCGGCAGACGGCGGCACGCGGCGGTCCTCGCTCGGCCTGCGAGGGGCCGACGGGGCCGACGGGGCCGACGGGGCCCACGGGGCCGCCTGCGGGAGAGGGAACCCTCGGAGGCCGCCGGCGATCGGTGCCGTCGGTGGGCGCGGTGGGGGGGTGGGTGCAGTGGAGGCGGTGGAGGCGGTGGAGGCGGTGAAGGCGGTGTAGGCGGTGAAGGCGGTGTGTGTGTGTGGGGGGTGTGTATGTGTGGGGGGTGTGTATGTGTGTGTGTGTGATATTCTGGATGGGGGAGACTTGGAGCTGTCCGCGTGTCACGATGTTGTTGCTCTCTGCTGCTGCTGCTGCTGCCGTCGCCGCGCTCGGCCCGGCTCCGTCGCCACGTGCCGGATCGGCGCTCGCGGGGGGGCCTCTTTGCTGTGACGGCAGTCACCGAGTCGTGTCTGTGTCTGTGCGTGTCTGTGTGTGTGTGCGTGTCTGTGTGTGTGCGTCTGTGCGTGCGTGTCTGTGTGTGCGTGTCTGTGTGTGTCTGTGTGCGTCTCTGTGTCTGTGCGTGTCTGTGTGTGCGTCTTTGCGTGCGTGTCTGTGTGTGCGTGTCTGTGTGTGCGTGTCTGTGTGTGCGTGTCTGTGTGTGCGTGTCTGTGTGTGCGTGTCTGTGTGTGTCTGTGTGTGCGTGTCTGTGCGTGCGTGTCTGTGCGTGTCTGTGTGTGCGTGTCTGTGCGTGTCTGTGTGTGCGAGTCTGTGCGTATCTGTGTGTCTGTGTGCATGTCTGTGTCTGTGCGTGTCTGTGTGCGTGTGTGTGCGTGTGTGCGCGTGTCTGTGCGTGCGTGTCTGTGCGTGTGTGCGCGTGTGTGTGTGGTTGCCCGCCAAAGGTATTGGGAACTCGCATTCGGTCAGCAGTGCAGGGGAGAGAGAGAGAGAGAGGAGATGTCTCCTCCTCCCCACTCCCCTGTTGTCCGAAGTCGCTGAGTTATTAATTTTTTGCAATAAAGATTTGGTGATGAACTTTGCGGGCACCCCGTGACTTGAGGAACCGTGCGTGGTGGATGGGTGGGTGAGCGGGGGGGTGGGGTGGGTGGGGGGTGGATGAGTGGGTGAGTGAGTGGGTGGGTTGGTGAGTCGATGGGTGGGTGTGTGGGCGAATGGGTAGGTGAGTGGATGGGTGGGTGAGTGGATAGGTGGGTGAGTGGATGGGTGAGTGGGTGTGTGAGTGGGTGTGTGAGTGGGTCTGTGGGTGAGTGGGTGGGTAGGTGAGTGGGTCTGTGGGTGAGTGGGTGGGTAGGTGAGTGGGTCTGTGGGTGAGTGGGTCTGTGGGTGAGTGGGTCTGTGGGTGAGTGGGTCTGTGGGTGAGTGGGTCTGTGGTTGAGTGAGTGGGTGAGTGAGTGGATGGGTGGGTGAGTGGGTGGATAGGTGGGTGGGCGAATGGGTAGATAGGTGGGTGGGTGGGTGAGTGAGTGGGTCTGTGGGTGGGTGGCTTGGGTGTAATTCTCAGGGGGCCAATGCGGGATGGTGGACGGGCATGTCTGTGCCAATGTTGAACTTCGTGATATGAAGTTGTCGTGACCTGCAAAGGATCCCTTTCCGTTGAAGCTCTTTCGGTAAAGTCACGTAAGGTGGAAAAAAATGAAATACATTTAATCACGACGTTCCGATCGCAACGCAAGCAATCCTCATCAGGTGTGCCAACCGCGGCAGGGATTTTGTATTTTAATTCATACTTTAGTGGGAGAGATGCCAGAGTTAGGGCAGTTAAACGACTCGGAGAGTAGCTCCCACGATATGGTTTTCTCCGAGACCAAGGTGGCTCTGCAAGCCATCTGGCTACCGTCAGAGATGTGTCCATGAAGCCCATCCCGATATCTAAACCATTAAGGCGTAACGTCAACCGATGAGATCTACGGATACAAATTGAGCAATCATTCGGACGGACGTTCTTAGCGCCGAGTAAAATGTAAACGTCCGTAGTAGTTGCGTCTTATTCACCGGGTGCCCAGTCTATTTTACCGCGTTAACTGCGTCGTCGGGCAGTTCAATTTCGATCGGAAGCTTTCGTGACTGCAAGGATTCATCTCCTTCGGTTCTTCCGGTGAAGTCACCACCGCGTAGAATGAGAATGAAATGATAAAATAACGCGGTAAAATTCTCACGACGTTTCGGCCACAGCGAAAAGCGGCCGTCTTCAGGCGAAAGGAACAACCTGTCGGGACGACAGACATTGGGAAGCTCTGCCGTCCCGACAGGCCTGTTCCTTTATGAGACCTCCTTTGCCAGTAACAAGATATAGGAATAGGTTTTTACCCTTTTAACTGGCACAAAAACTGACACCTTTATTCAAGGCATCGTGTTTGCAATAACCACAACACAAGCAGTCAAAATGCAAACAAAAAGAGACAACTCTGATAATAATATTGGCACTGTCCTTGAATTTGATTGGTCCATACCCGAGACGGTTTTTTTAGAGCCCTTTAGTCTCCATTGGTGTTGGACCAGAAGACGCCAAAAGACTAGGCTCTAAGAAAAGCTGTCTCGGGTGTGGACCAATCAAATTCAAGGACTGCATATTATCAGAGTTGTCTTTTTTCTTTGCATTTTGACTGCTTGTGTTGTGGTTATTGCAAACATGATGCCTTGAATAAAGGTGTCAGTTTTTGGGCCAGTTAAAAGGGTAAAACCTATTACTATATCTTGTTTATGGCAAAGGAGGTCTCATAATGTAAATGCTCACCCCGAGCCCTCAATACTCTGATAGTGCGCTGTTTTTGAGTTGTACGCCTTTTGACGTCTTCTGGTCCAACACCAGTGGAGACTAGGCTCTAAGAAAAGCCGTCTCGGGTGTGGACCAATCAAATTCAATGACAGTGCCAATATTATTATCAGAGTTGTCTTTTTTTGTTTGCATTTTGACTGCTTGTGTTGTGGTTATTGCAAACATGATGCCTTGAATAAAGGTGTCAGTTTTTGTGCCGGTTAAAAGGGTAAAAACCTATAACCTAGGTCAGTTCCTTTCGCCTGAAGACGGCCGCTTGCGTTGTGGCCGAAACGTCGTGAGAATTTTACCGCGTTATTTTATTATTTTACTGTCATTCTACGCGGCGACCTTACCGAAAGAACCAAAGGAGACGTCCAGCGGTCGCGGCTTATTTTGCCGTGAGCGCCATCGTCAATTACGTCGCTTATTTTGCTCTCAGCGTCCCTGGGCAAGGCTCTTTCCTCTCCCCATTCGTCCGTCCGTCCCCGTACCCCCCCCCCCCGCCCCCCACGCGCCCCCCACTCCGACTTATTTAACCGCCCTAAACTCTGGCTTCTCACACACCTGATGACGAGTGCTTGCGTTGCGATCTAAACGGCGTGCTTGAACATTTTATTTTGTTTGTCCACCCGTGCGCGACTTCACCGAAGGAACTTTCAGCGAATACGTTGAAGCTTGGAAACAAACCTCATTTGCCAGTAACAAAATATGATAATTGGGTGGTTTTTTTTTACCCTTTTATCTGGCAACAAAACTGACACCTTTTTTATACAAGGAGTCGTGTTTACATTGACCACAATACCTGCGGTCGGAACGCAAACAAAAAACAACAACTCTGATAATGTATGTGGCACTGTCCTTGAAATTGATTGGTCCACACCCGAGACAGCTTTCTTTAGAGGCCTCGTCTCACGTTGGTGTTGGACCAGAAGACGCCAAAAGGCGCACACAACTCAAAGGCAAAGCACCATCAGAGTATGAGAACTCGGGGCCAAAGCATTTACACCACCATTGGAAACCTCATTTGCCCATAACAAAATATGATAATCGGTTTTTTACCCTTTTATCTGGCAACAAAACTGACACCTTTTTTATACAAGGAGTCATGTTTACATTGACCACAATACCTGCGGTCGCAACGCAAACACAAAACAACAACTCTGATAATGTATGTGGCACTGTCCTTGAAGTTGATTGGTCCACACCCGAGACAGCTTTCTTTAGAGGCCTCGTCTCACGTTGGTGTTGGACCAGAAGACGCCAAAAGGCGCACAACTCAAAGGCAATGGCACCATCAGAGTATGAGAGCTCGGGGCCAAAGCATTTACACCACCATTGGAAACCTCATTTGCCAGTAACAACATATAATTGTTTGTTTTACCCTTTTATCTGTCAGTTTTGTCGCCAGATAAAAGGGTTAAAAAAAAACAATGATCACGTTGAAGCTTCTTTCTCGCCGCGCGTGGGACTAGCGCGCAGTGCAACGCCAACGGCAGCCACGGAAACCGGCATCGTCTCTCAGTCTCTCAGTGTCTCTCAGTCTCTCAGTCTCAGTCTCTCGCGTTTTTATTTGACGAGTCCGGGGCGCCTCCGATGGCGACACAGCGCCGTACGGGACGACGACGACGACGACGACACGGTCGCGAAAGAAGACGGGCAATTGCAGGCTTTGAAACATAATTACAGACGCGTGCGTGCGTGTGAGTGCGTGAGTGTGTGTGAGTGCGTGTGTGTGTGCGCGTGTGCGTGAGTGCGTGTGTGTATGTGTGCGTGCGTGTGAGTGCGTGTATGGGTGCGTGCGTGTGTGCGTGCGAGTGTGTGTGTGTGTGCACGCACGGGTTGATGCGCACGGGAGGGCAGCATTTGGAGCAGAACATTGGGGAGGGAGAGGAGAGAGGGGAGAGAGGGAGGGAAAGAGAGAGGGAGGTGGGGAGGGAGGGAGGGAGGCGGGGCGAGATGACGAGTATGAGCACCATCAATACACATAGAACTTTTAATTTTTTTTTATATATAACAAAGTACCGTAAATCGTTAAATTAAACTCGCCAAGGGCCTTGCCCGCTAAGGGGAGTGCAGGGTGGGTGACCCGCAGGGCGTCGCAGCCACTATAAGGAGGAGGCCGTTGCCACCAACCCCACAACCCACCCACCACCGCCCACAACCACCCCACAGACGTACCACTACTACTACTTCTTCAACAATTCTTTAAAAAAAAATTACGTTTTGAAAATCACACCCCACGCCCCCGAAGCTGCTGGTGGCTGCTTGTTGTTGTTGTGGTTTTGTTGTAAATCACCAGCGGCGAAACGTCACGGCGTTTGTAAATTGTTCAATGTTGCCACACGCGCTCACCGGTTGCGGGCTGAACTCGTAAACAAACCCTTCGTGGATTTGGCTTTGCCGGTTGGGTGGTGGCTGGGACGGCGGCGGTGATGGTTAGAGTGGCGGGTTTAATAACAAAACATTTACCACCCCCCCCGGCCCCCCAAAAATATATATATTTTCAGTAACATCGGTCGCGAAAGGAAGGCCCCATGAACTTCTTGTTCTGCGGACGGATTGGAGACGACGCCGCATCGTCTTTGTCTTCTCTGCGCCCACTTGACCCTTTTTATTTAGCAGGCGTGGGTGGTGGTGGTGGTGGTGATGGCAAGGTGGGCAGGGTTGAGGTGGGTTGGGTCAAGGGGGCAGTGTGTGTGTGTCTGTGTGGGAAGCAGCAGGAGCAGTAGGAAAAGGGGGGGTATGTTGTATAGATTTCATCGTCTTCCGCATGCTCCGTCGTCGTGGTGGTGGTGGTGGTGGACAGGGTTGAGGTGGGTTGGGTCAAGGTGGCAGTGTGTGGGTGTGTGTGTGTGTGGGAAGCAGCAGGAGCAGTAGGAAAAGGGGGGGTATGTTGTATAGATTTCATCGTCTTCCGCATGCTCCGTCGTCGTGGTGGTGGTGGTGGACAGGGTTTTGCGGTTCGTATGGAACCTGTTTGGCGGATGACTCTTAGCACCACCGACGCTTAGCACCACCACCACCAGCACCACCACCAGCACCACCACCAGCACCACCACCAGCAGCACCACTGGGCGCTAGCCCGCAACACAGCGGATACCCCTCCCACCCCGGGCAGGGGAGACTTCGCACGACACGGAGGGGTGACGGTGGTGGAAGGCTGCTCTGGCTATGGCTGTGACAATGAGTTCGCGAGATGGACGTGAGCGGGAGTGGGGGGCGAGGTGAAGAGGGGGGTGGTGGGGGGGGGGGGGGGGTTGGTGGGCAGGGGGGGGGGGGGAGGGGGGGGAGGACGGCCGCTCTAACTTCAAGGGGGCTATGTAACAAAAAGCTCGTCAAGGCAAAGTTGGGAAGCAACCGAAACCGATAAATTTCAAGTGGTGTGGATTACAAATCGGGGGGGGCCCCCCCCCCCCGCACCCCGTGACCACCCAGGGGGAGCTGACACCGGGCCGGGCCCTGGCGTGGAGGCAACCGATCGGCAGTGCCCCCCCCCACCACCACCACCACCACCACCCCCCACACACCACCCGGGGTCTCTCCACGTTGAGAGAGTGGGGGGGGGGGGGGAGGCCTCCCTTTACCGCACTGCCACCGCCGCCGCTCTCTCTCCGTGCCGACCGCGTGGCAAGAACGGCCGACGCAACCCCCGCCGGGTTAAGGGGATCGTAGGAGGGGGGGGGTCCCTCTTCACGGCCCCCCACCCCGCCACCCGCTAGCCCTGGAAGCAGACGGGCCCCAGGGTGAATCCGAAGCGCTGCGAGGGCTCGCCGAAGTCGCTGATCATCACGTCGCTCAGCGGCAGCAGCTCGACGCGCGGAGTTCGCACACTCAGCACCGAGCGCTCGGAGCCCTTGCGGAACTGCGCAGGGACGCGCGCGCGGACACACGCACGGACACAGACGCACACAGACAGACAGACACACAGACACACACACGGACACACACACACACGTACAGACACACACAGACACACACACACGTACACAGACACACACATGTACGCACACGGACACACACACACACACGTACACACACACACACACGGACACACACACGTACACACACACAGACAAACACGTACACACACGGACACAGACACACACGTACACACACACAGACACACGCACACACAGACACACGTACACACACACAGACACACATACACGCACACACGGACACAGACACACACACACACATAGACACACACACACGGACACAGACACACACGTACACACACACAGACACGCACGGTGATCGTGACGTCACTCGAGCGGGCAGCAGCAGCTCCACGCACGGAGACGAAGAGGCGGCGGCGGCGATTGGCACAGCAAACGACACGCGGTGAGACACGTGGGGTGACACGTGGGGTGACACGTGGGGTGACACGTGGGGTGACACGCGGTGAGACACGTGGGGTGACACGTGGGGTGACACGTGGGGTGACACGCGGTGAGACACGTGGGGTGACGCGGGGTGACACGTGGGGTGACACGCGGTGAGACACGTGGTGGGACACGTGGTGAGACACGTGGGTGACACGTGGGGTGACACGCGGTGAGACACGGTGAGACACGGTGAGACACGTGGGGTGACACGCGGTGAGACACGTGGGGTGACACGTGGGTAACACGCGGTGGGACACGCGGGGTGAGACACGTGGGTGAGACACGTGGGTGGGACAAGCGGTAAGACACGTGGGTGTGACACGCGGGGTGAGACACGTGGTGGGTCACGTGGGTGGGACACGTGGGTGGGTCACGTGGGGTGACACGTGTGTGGGTCACGTGGGTGAGACACGTGGGTGGGTCACGTGGGGTGACACGTGTGTGGGTCACGTGGGTGAGACACGTGGGTGGGTCACGTGGGGTGACACGTGTGTGGGTCACGTGGGTGAGACACGTGGGTGGGACACGTGGGGTGGGACACGTGGTGGGTCACGTGGGTGGGACACCGTACCGAGCACCCATCGTGCAGCGCCTGTACGTAGCGCGCGTTGCTCTCGCGCGAGATCTCCTCCTCGTTGGCGGCGAGGAAGCGCAGCGCCTGGGCGGTGCCGGGGGCGGTGCCGGGGGCGGTGCCGGGGGCGGTGCCGGGGGGGGCGGCGGCGGCCGGGGCGCCCCCCCCGACGCTGCCGAGGCCGCGCGGTGCCCCCCACGCCACGGAGCGCTGGCACAGGTAGGTGAAGTTCTGGCGCGCCGTGGCGCTCAGCAGGCGCAGGAAAGTCATCTGCACCGAGGGCAGCGAACCGCCCTCCGCGTCCACGTAGGCCAGCTGTGTAGCACACGCACACACGTACACACGCACACGCACACACACACACACACGCACACACGTACACACACACACGCACACACGCACACACACACGCACACACGCACACACACACGCACACACAGACGCACACATGCACGCGTGCACACACACACAGACACGCACACACACACGCGCGCACACACACACGCACACACACGCGCGCACGCAGACACAAAAGATCAAAGATCCCCCGTATAGCCTGTAACAGACTGTAGGGGCAAGTGCTGTTAGCGAGCACCTATGAAGGCCGGAACGGTACACGAGGGGGTGGGTGGGTGGCCAGCACCACGCCCGACCGCCTTTGTCTCCCTAGTCGCGATGTTTACACACCGCACCAGGTACTAATTTTATGCCGAGTCGACCTAGGGGAGGCCCGGGTCCGGTTAAGGCAATCGTCACTGGTGTTGGCCGTGAGCGGGAATCGAACCCGGGTCGCCAGGTTCATAGCGCAGCGTAGCGCTAACCGCTACACTACCGCTCACGCACACACACGCACACACACACGCACAAAGACAAGGGTCTCCCGTGTAGCCTTTGCAGACTGTAGGGGCAAGTGCTCTTAAGCGAGCAGCAGCACCTATGATTGCTACTGGCACAGCGGCACACGAGGGGGTGGGGTTGCCAGCACCACGCCCGGCCGCCTTTGTCTCCCCAGCGGCGATGTTTGCTACACACCGCTACACCAGGTACTCGTGTGAGGCCGAGTCGACCTAGGGGAGGCCCAGGACCGGCCCAGAGAATCGTCACCGGCGGTGTTGAACGTATAGCCTTCACAGACTGTTGCACACACGCACAGTGAATGATGTCCCCAGCGCCTATTACATGTGTGGGCGTGTGTGTAGTAGTAGGCATGTCTGTGTGTGTGTGTGAGCATGCGCGTGCATGTGTGTGAGGCTTGTCTGTGTGTGTGTGAGCGTGCATGTGTGTGAGGCGTGTCTGTGTGTGTGTGAGCGTGCGCGTGTGTGAGGCGTGTCTGTGTGTGTGTGTGAGCGTGCATGTGTGTGAGGCGTGTGTGTGTGTGTGTGAAGTAAGTCCCAGGCTACTCTGGGATCGCCTCCCCATCAACGAGAGGCGATGAGTAGTGGTGGTGGTTTCTTACTCCCACACCGAAGACAACATCAGTGGCAGAATGGAGACAAGGCCGATGAGTCGGATGCCTTCTATGACCTCCTGTCACAGGTGCTGGCTAAAGTGGCCCCTCGGGATACAGTCATCTTGTTGGGTGACTTCAATGCCCGAGTGGGTCATGATGCTGGCCCCTGGTCTGGAGTGATTGGAAGGCATGGGCCAGATTAGCTCAATAACTATGGTATGAGTGCAAGACTTCTGTGCAGCCCATGGGCTTGTAATTACCAACACGCTGTTCCGGCATCGGCGCATCCACACAACATCATGGATGCACGCCGGGTCCAAGCAAGAACATCTGCTGGACTATATAGTGACGGACCAGCAGATGCGAGCCCATGTCCTTGACACCAGGATCTACCGTGGAGCTGATCTGCCCTCTGACCATCGACTTGTCATCTGTGAGATTTGCCTGCCATTCTTTCACTCCGGTGGTGGGTGTACACCCAGGAGCCCATTCAAACCCACAATGGCCTGGTCTCAGCTAGTTGATGAAAGTTGCAAGCAGGAATGTCAACATCGCTTTCAGCTGGGGTTGGCATCGTCCCCCACTCCTTCTGATGATCAAGGGAAATGGGTGAAGTTCAGGACTGTGACTCATGCAGCTGCAATGGCTGCATTGACTACGCAGTCCAGACCCCTCCAGAGACCCTGGCTGACGGAGGAGGTGTTTCGGCTGGCTGAGAGAAAACAACAGGCCCACTCCCCCAGTCTTCAGCATCCCACGTCTGAGAATGAGGAGGCTTACCGCAGCCTTCGCTCGGAGGTTCGGAGAGCCGTGAGGCGCTGCAAGAGATGGAGTCTGCCTCAATCGCCCACAATCACCAATCACTCTTTAACTCCATCAAAAAAAGTTAACTTGCAGCATCTCACCCATCGGCATCCTTAAGGGAAGGAGCGGTGATCCAATCAGACACCGCCAGCAACGGGAGTGCAAGTTTGCAGAGAGTTTCTGTGAGGTCTTGGTGGGAGGGGGAATTCCTTCGGTACGTCTGCAGAGCGTTTCTGTGAGGTCTTGGTGGGAGGGGGAATTCCTTCGGTACGTCTGCAGAGCGTTTCTGCGAGATTTTGGTGGGAGGGGGAATTCCTTCGGTACGTCTGCAGAACGTTTCTGTGAGGTCTTGGTGGGAGAGGGAATTCCTTCGGTACGTCTGCAGAGCGTTTCTGCGAGATTTTGGTGGGAGGGGGAATTCCTTCGGTACGTCTGCAGAACGTTTCTGTGAGGTCTTGGTGGGAGGGGGAATTCCTTCGGTACGTCTGCAGAGAGTTTCTGCGAGATCTTGGTGGGAGGGGGAATTCCTTCGGTACGTCTGCAGAACGTTTCTGTGAGGTCTTGGTGGGAGGGGGAATTCCTTCGGTACGTCTGCAGAGCGTTTCTGCGAGATTTTGGTGGGAGGGGGAATTCCTTCGGTACGTCTGCAGAACGTTTCTGTGAGGTCTTGGTGGGAGAGGGAATTCCTTCGGTACGTCTGCAGAGCGTTTCTGCGAGATTTTGGTGGGAGGGGGAATTCCTTCGGTACGTCTGCAGAACGTTTCTGTGAGGTCTTGGTGGGAGGGGGAATTCCTTCGGTACGTCTGCAGAGAGTTTCTGCGAGGTCTTGGTGGGAGGGGGAATTCCTTCGGTACGTCTGCAGAGAGTTTCTGCGAGATCTTGGTGGGAGGGGGAATTCCTTCGGTACGTCTGCAGAACGTTTCTGTGAGGTCTTGGTGGGAGGGGGAATTCCTTCGGTACGTCTGCAGAGAGTTTCTGCGAGATTTTGGTGGGAGGGGAATTCCTTTGGTACGTCTGCAGAGCGTTTCTGCGAGGTCTTGGTGGGAGGTGAATTCCTTCGGTACGTCTGCAGAGAGTTTCTGCGAGGTCTTGGTGGGAGGGGAATTCCTTCGGTACGTCTGCAGAGCGTTTCTGCGAGATCTTGGTGGGAGGGGAATTCCTTCGGTACGTTTGCAGAACGTTTCTGCGAGGTGTTGGTGGGAGGGGAATTCCTGCGGTACGTCTGCAGAGAGTTTCTGCGAGGTCTTGGTGGGAGGGGGAATTCCTTCGGTACGTCTGCAGAGCGTGTCTGCGAGGTCTTGGTGGGAGGGGAATTCCTTCGGTACGTCTGCAGAGCGTTTCTGCGAGATCTTGGTGGGAGGGGGAATTCCTTCGGTACCAGACAACATCATGGGACAAGGTGGGCACGTCCCCGCTAGGGCTCCGTTGCCTCAAACATTGGCAGAAGTATTCATAACAAAGGTTTTTGGGTGAGATCGCATTATTTATAAATGTGTCGTAACCCTCCACCACCCGACACGGCCAAACAGTAAAAAAATGTGTCACGTTCACAAAGGACAAATAGTTCACTATTTTAGCCCACCGGTGTGTTGATAACACACATTACAACTAATCACTAATCTACAACTCATTACTAATCATAACCATTGACTGATTACCAATCGATTACATAATTACAATACCCCCCCCCGCCTCAAATCACTGCACCTGATATGAGTTAAATGATGACGTCACCCTGCTGCTCTATTTAAGACCGGGAGCAAGTGGAGAGTGCTTCACCATTCTGGCGAATTGCCCGATGATGCTGGATGTAATTACCAGCGAAACGTCGTACTCAAATTTTAAATGATGTTGAATCACTCTTCAACACACCGGTGGGCTAAAGTAGTGAACTATTTGTCCTTTGTAAACGTGACACATTTTTTACTGTTTGGCCGTGTCGGGTGGTGGAGGGTTACGACACATTTATAAATAACGCGATCCAACCCAAAAACCTTCATTATGAATAATGTTGGTCGCGAAAGACTACGTGTTAAATTGGCAGAAGTAGCCACCCCTTCCGAGTGGTCGACTGAGGTGCCATCTGTTGAGGAAGTACTGAAGGCCATCCGGAGTCTGAGACCAGGAAAGGCAGCGGGCAGAGATGATCTCCAAAGCGAAATGCTGAGGGAGGGTGGCGTTTGTGCACAGACTGCCCTATATGACATCATAACAACGGTCTGGACCACTGGACAGGTTCCGCAGGATTGGAAGGATGCCCTGGTGGTCCCCCTCTTTAAGAAGGGGGACCGCACAGACTGTAACAACTACAGGGGCATCTCGCTCCTCAGTGTGCCGGGAAAGGTCCTGGCATAGATTATTCAGCATCGCCTTGCCAGGCACGCTGAGGAGAGGCTTGCGGAGCTCCAATGCGGTTTCAGGAAAGGGCGGTCCTGCACAGATGCCATATTTTCTGTCCGTCTGCTACAGCAGAGGTGTAGTGAATTCCAATAAGACCTACATCTCTGCTTTATTGACGTGGTCAAGGCCTATGATACCATCAGTAGGCCTGGGCTCTGGGTTGTTCACGATCATTAAAGACCTTCATGATGGTGAGCGGGCCCAGGTAAAACTACGTGACCGGGAGTCCGAGCCATTCCCTGTACACCTTCGGGTGCGACAGGGATGTCCTCTGGCTCCCACATTATTTTACATCTATTTTGACCACGTAGTTCGTGAAGCCTTTAATAGCTGTACCGGGGGAATATCCATATGGTACAGATATAATGGGAGGCTGATCGATGCCCGGGTGCGGTCAAGGGATGGCTCCCTATTGCTCAACCACATTATGTATGCCGATGATTTGGTAATAGCTGCTCATTCAGAGGAGGAGTTGGATACGCTGCTGCTGAGACTGGAGCGTGCCACTAAGAGGTGGGGCATTACCATCAGCCCCACCAAAACTAAGCACCCGCCTGGGTATTTTGTACCATCGGACACTCCACCCCCACAACTCGCAATCGGTGATGGGGCAGTTGTGGAGAGAGTGGAGAGTTTCCCATACCTGGGCAGTGTGCTTATGACCGGCTCCAGTTTAACAGCAGAGGTCTCACTCCGAATCAGTCGAGCGGCAATATCTTTTCATCGGTTACGTAACGCTGTGTGGAAGCTACCTGGTCTGTCGCTCCGCACTAAGCTTCAGGTCTTCTCGGCCACGGTCATTCCCTCCCTTCTCTACGCTTGCGAAACGTGGACGCCCCTAATGGAACATCTTCGACGGTTAGAAACATTTAGGCTGGCCTGCCTACGATCCATCCTAGGTTTAACCGGACTGGATTGTGTGAGGAGCTCACAAATCCTTGAAAGATCTGGGCAAGGTCCCATCGGTGAGCTCCTCCGGCGGGCAAGGCTGCGATGGCTGGGTCATGTAGCCCACATGCCCAGCCACCGCATGCCGAAACAGCTTTTGTTCGGCCGGATCGAGGGGGCTAAACGGGCACGGCATGGGCTAGAGAAGAGATGGAGTGATGTGGTACAGGAGGACGTGGAGCTGAGTGGACTTGCCGATGACTGGTACCAGCGGTGTCAAGATCGGCCTCTGTGGAGGAGGCTCGTGAAGGACGCTACTGGGCAGTTGGAGGTAGTCGCCCTCCAACAACAACGGAGGGCGGAGGAGCGACGCTCACAACAACGAGCGGAGCGCCGGGTGGCTAGGGCACAGGAGGTTGGCACAGTAGGGGGCACAGGTGGTGCATCAGCCAGTCATCTCAGTCATCTCAGTCAGTCGACCTGTGGCACCTGGGTCTGCCCCGTGACCTCCTGCCAGCGGGCGTTCGACACTTCACGTGGCCTCAAGGTGCACATGGCCTGGCACAAGCGTTGTGGTGACGTCACCGCCACTTAGTGGCGAATGGAGGTTGTTGTGTGTGCCTGTGTGTGAGTGTGTATATGTGCCTGTGTGAGTGTGCGCGTACCATCCTGCCGGTGCCGAATTCACTATACCACGTCCCTGGTTTCTCGTGCAGCCATTGGCCCATCTTGGCCTGGAAAAGAGGGCACAGGACACAGGGGTATTTACACTTCACAACACAGGGGTATTGACACTTCACAACACAGGGGTATTGACACTTCACAACACAGGGGTATTGACACTTCACAACACAGGGGTATTGACACTTCACAACACAGGGGTATTAACACTTCACAACACATGACACAGGGGTATTGACACTTCACAACACAGGGGTATTGACACTTCACAGCACAGGGGTATTGACACCTCACAACACAGGGGTATTGACACTTCACAACACATGACACAGGGGTATTGACACTTCACAGTACAGGGTATTGACACTTCACAACAAAGGACACAGGGGTATTGACACTTCACAGTACAGGGGTATTGACACTTCACAACACAGGGGTATTGATACTTCTCAGCACAAGGGTATTGACACTTCACAACACAGGGGTAATGACACTTCACAACACAGGGGTATTGACACTTCACAACACAGGACACAGGGGTATTGACACTTCACAGCACAGGGGTAATGACACTTCACAACACAGGGGTATTGACACTTCACAGCACATGGGTATTGACACTTCACAGGACACAGGGGTATTGACACTTCACAACACAGGACACAGGGGTATTGACACTTCACAACACAGGGGTATTGACACTTCACATCACAGGGGTATTGACACTTCACAGGACACAGGGGTATTGACACTTCACAGCACAGGACACAGGGGTATTGACACTTCACATCACAGGACACAGGGGTATTGACACTTCACAGCACAGGACACAGGGGTATTGACACTTCACAACACAGGGGTATTGACACTTCACAACACAGGGGTATTGACACTTCACAACACAGGGGTATTGACACTTCACAGCACAGGGGTATTGACACTTCACAACACAGGGGTATTGACACTTCACAGCACAGGACACAGGGGTATTGACATTTCACAACACAGGGGTATTGACACTTCACAAAACAGGTGAATTGACACTTCACAGGACACAGGGGTATTGACACTTCACAGCACAGGACACAGGGGTATTGACACTTCACAACACAGGACACAGGGGTATTGACACTTCACAGCACAGGGTATTGACACTTCACAACACAGGTGAATTAACACTTCACAACACAGGACACAGGGGTATTGACACTTCACAACACAGGAGTATTGACACTTCACATCACAGGTGAATTAACACTTCACAACACAGGACACAGGGGTATTGACACTTCACATCACAGGGGTATTGACACTTCACAACACAGGACACAGGGGTATTGACACTTCACAACACAGGGGTATTGACACTTCACAACACAGGGGTATTGACACTTCACAACACAGGACACAGGGGTATTGACACTTCACAGCACAGGACACAGGGGTATTGACACTTCACAACACAGGGGTATTGACACTTCACAACACAGGACACAGGGGTATTGACACTTCACAGGACACAGGGGTATTGACACTTCACAACACAGGGGTATTGACACTTCACAGGACACAGGGGTATTGACACTTCACAACACAGGGGTATTGACACTTCACAACACAGGACACAGGGGTATTGACACTTCACAACACAGGGGTATTGACACTTCACAACACAGGGGTATTGACACTTCACAACACAGGGGTATTGACACTTCACAACACAGGACACAGGGGTATTGACACTTCACAACACAGGGGTATTGACACTTCACAACACAGGACACAGGGGTATTGACACTTCACAACACAGGGGTATTGACACTTCACAACACAGGGGTAATGACACTTCACAACACAGGGGTATTGACACTTCACAACACAGGGGTATTGACACTTCACAACACAGGGGTATTGACACTTCACAACACAGGACACAGGGGTATTGACACTTCACAACACAGGGGTATTGACACTTCACATCACAGGACACAGGGGTATTGACACTTCACAGCACAGGGGTATTGACACTTCACAACACAGGGGTATTGACACTTCACAACACACGGGTAATGACACTTCACAACACAGGGGTATTGACACTTCACAACACAGGGGTATTGACACTTCACAACACAGGACACAGGGGTATTGACACTTCACAACACAGGGGTATTGACACTTCACAGGACACAGGGGTATTGACACTTCACAACACAGGGGTATTGACACTTCACAACACAGGACACAGGGGTATTGACACTTCACAACACAGGGGTATTGACACTTCACAACACAGGGGTATTGACACTTCACAACACAGGGGTATTGACACTTCACAACACAGGACACAGGGGTATTGACACTTCACAACACAGGGGTATTGACACTTCACAACACAGGACACAGGGGTATTGACACTTCACAACACAGGGGTATTGACACTTCACAACACAGGGGTAATGACACTTCACAACACAGGGGTATTGACACTTCACAACACAGGGGTATTGACACTTCACAACACAGGGGTATTGACACTTCACAACACAGGACACAGGGGTATTGACACTTCACAACACAGGGGTATTGACACTTCACATCACAGGACACAGGGGTATTGACACTTCACAGCACAGGGGTATTGACACTTCACAACACAGGGGTATTGACACTTCACAACACACGGGTAATGACACTTCACAACACAGGGGTATTGACACTTCACAACACAGGGGTATTGACACTTCACAACACAGGACACAGGGGTATTGACACTTCACAACACAGGGGTATTGACACTTCACAACACAGGGGTATTGACACTTCACAGCACAGGACACAGGGGTATTGACACTTCACATCACAGGGGTATTGACACTTCACAGCACAGGGGTATTGACACTTCACAACACAGGACACAGGGGTATTGACACTTCACAGCACAGGGGTAATGACACTTCACAACACAGGACACAGGGGTATTGACACTTCACAACACAGGACACAGGGGTATTGACACTTCACAACACAGGGGTATTGATACTTCACAACTCAGGACACAGGGGTATTGACACTTCACAACACAGGGGTATTGACACTTCACAACACAGGACACAGGGGTATTGACACTTCACAACACAGGACACAGGGGTATTGACACTTCACAACTCAGGACACAGGGGTATTGACACTTCACAACACAGGGGTATTGACACTTCACAACACAGGACACAGGGGTATTGACACTTCACAACACACGGTATTGACACTTCACAACACAGGGGTATTGACACTTCACAACACAGGGGTAATGACACTTCACAACACAGGGGTATTGACACTTCACAGCACAGGGGTATTGACACTTCACAACACAGGACACAGGGGTATTGGCACTTCACAACACAGGGGTATTGACACTTCACAACACAGGGGTATTGACACTTCACAACACAGGGGTATTGACACTTCACAACACAGGGGTATTGACACTTCACAGCACAGGGGTATTGACACTTCACAACACAGGACACAGGGTAATGACACTTCACAACACAGGGTATTGACACTTCACAACACAGGGGTATTGACACTTCACAACACAGGGGTAATGACACTTCACAACACAGGGGTATTAACACTTCACAACACAGGACACAGGGGTATTGACAATTCACAACACAGGGGTATTGACACTTCACAAAACAGGGGTAATGACACTTCACAACACAGGGGTATTAACACTTCACAACACAGGACACAGGGGTATTGACACTTCACAACACAGGGGTATTGACACTTCACAACACAGGGGTAATGACACTTCACAACACAGGGGTATTAACACTTCACAACACAGGACACAGGGGTATTGACACTTCACAACACAGGGGTATTGACACTTCACAACACAGGGGTATTGACACTTCACAACACAGGGGTATTGACACTTCACAACACAGGGGTATTGACACTTCACAACACAGGGGTATTGACACTTCACAACACAGGGGTATTGACACTTCACAACACAGGGGTATTGACACTTCACAGCAGAGGGCACAGGGGTATTGACACTTCACATCACAGGGGTATTGACACTTCACAACACAGGGGTATTGACACTTCACAACACAGGACACAGGGGTATTGACACTTCACACACAGGGGTATTGACACTTCACAGCACAGGGGTATTGACACTTCACAACACAGGACACAGGGTAATGACACTTCACAACACAGGGTATTGACACTTCACAACACAGGGGTATTGACACTTCACAACACAGGGGTAATGACACTTCACAACACAGGGGTATTAACACTTCACAACACAGGACACAGGGGTATTGACAATTCACAACACAGGGGTATTGACACTTCACAACACAGGGGTAATGACACTTCACAACACAGGGGTATTAACACTTCACAACACAGGACACAGGGGTATTGACACTTCACAACACAGGGGTATTGACACTTCACAACACAGGGGTATTGACACTTCACAACACAGGGGTATTGACACTTCACAGCAGAGGGCACAGTGGCCGATTTAAGTGAACAAAACTATGAACTGTTTTTTTGTTCCACCAGATTAAAGCCCCACCGAGCTATATGTAGCTCTGTTTTTCAGAAGCCCGACGTAGCCATCGAAAATGATAGCCGCTCTACCACGTGGCTTATCATCTTTATATTCTATGGGTCTTTGGGTAAAGCCACATAGATTTAAAATAATAACAATAATAAATTAAACATTTTTAAAAAAAAATAATTAAAGCAACAAAAAAAAAACTGCGATAATACAAAAAAAAGTCAAACAAATAAATAATTGAAAACAATGAAACCAAAAAACCCCACGACCTTTCGATTCCAAGGCAAGCGGCCTTCATCAGGCGGAGAGGGAACGAGGGGAGCAGTAAAAGGTCTACGTGAAACCACCGCTCCAGATTGACAAACTCCAATTGTTCATCTTCTTTGGTTCTTTCGGTAAAGTCACCACCACCACCACCACCACCACGTAGAATGAGAATAAAATAATAAATTGATAAAATAAAATAACACGATAATAATAATAATATTCTCACGACGTTTCGGCCACAACACAAGCGGCCTTCATCAGGTGAAGGGACGAGACTGTCTGGTGGGACAGCGCTGTCCTCCCAGACAGTCTTGTCCCTTGTGTTGTGGCCGAGACGTCGCGATTTAATTGATTTTTCTACCCACGTGATGACTTTACCGAAAGCAATAAATAAAATTGACAAAACAAAATAACACAATAATAATAATATTCTCACAGTGAGAATTTCATTGTGTTATTTCATTTGATCAATTTATTCTCACTGTGAGAATGTTATTGCGTTATTTGACTTGATCAATGTATTATTTTACATCTCATTCTACGTGGTGGTGGTGGTGGTGGTGGTGACTTTACCGAAAGAACCAAAGAAGATGATGCCTCGCAGTCGCGAAAGCTTCAAATCGAAATCCAATTTTTTTAGTTTCAATTCACGTGGCGGGGGGGGGGGGGGTGGGTGGGTGGGTGGGTGGGTGGGAGGGGGGGGGCTCCTCACGTGGGGCCCCCCGCCCTCGCCAGCACCACCAGAGCGGTGAGCAGCGCTGGCCATGGCTCACCACGGAGGAGGTCTTCTCGGGGAACAGGCAGGTCTCCCCGCCCGCTGTGAAGTTGCAGAACGCCTTGAACGCGTCCCCAGCGCAGCCCTGGTTGGGGTCGATGAAGTACTCCCCTGTAGGGGGGGGCGGGGGGGGCGGGGGGGGGGGGCGGTGGGGGGGGGGGCACGAGGACAACTCTCATCGTCGTCATAGTCGTAGCAGTCATCGTCACGGCGATCATCGTCACAGCGATCATCGTCACCGTCGTCATAGTCGTCATCATCGTCGTCGTCGTCGTCGTCACAGCGATCATCGTCACGGCGATCATCGTCACCGCCGTCATCGCCGTCGTCGCCGTCGTAGTCGTCGTCAACATCGTCGTCACGGCGATCACCGACTCCATCATCGTCATCGTCGTCGTCAACACCGTCATCGTCGTCATCGTCGTCACGGCGATCATCGACTCCGTCGTCGTCGTCATCATCGTCGTCGTCAACAACACCGTCATCGTCGTCATCATCGTCACGGCGATCATCGTCATCGTCGTCGTCATCGTCGTCGTCGTCGTCGTCAACACCGTCATCGTCGTCATCGTCGTCACGGCGATCATCGACTCCATCATCGTCATCGTCGTCGTCAGCGTTATCGTAATCATCGTCATCATCATCATCGTCGTCATCATCATCGTCACCATCATAATCATCTTCATCGTCATCATCATCGTCATCATCATCATCATCGTCACCATCGTAATCATCTTCACCGTCATCATCTTCATCTTCATCATCATCATCGACGAGTTCGATTCCCGCTCACGGCCAACACCGCCAGTGACGATTATCTGAACCGGTCCTGGGCCTCCCCTAGGTCGACTCAGCCTGAAACGAGTACCTGGTGCGGTGTGTAGTAAACATCGCCACTAGGGGAGACAAAGGCGGCCGGGCGTGGTGCTGGCCACCCACCCCCTCGTGTGCCGTTCCGGCCCTCATAGGTGCTCGCTAACAGCACTTGCCCCTACAGTCTGTCAAGGCTATACGGGGGGTCTTTGTCTTTGTGTCTGTGTCTCTGTGTCTGTGTGTGTCCACGCGTGCGTGTCCGCGTGTTGTTGTTGTCTGCGTGCGTGTGTGTGTATGTGTGTGTGAGTGTGTAAGTGAGTGTGTGAGTGAGTGTGTGAGTGTGTAAGTGAGTGTGTGTGCGTGTGTGTGTGTGTGCGTGTGTCTGCGTGCATGTGTGTGTATGTGTGTGAGTGTGTGAGTGTGTAAGTGAGTGTGTGTGCGCATGTGTCTGCGTGCGTGTGTGTGTATGTGTGTGAGTGTGTAAGTGAGTGTGTGAGTGAGTGTGTAAGTGAGTGTGTGTGTGTAAGTGAGTGTGTGAGTGTGTGCGTGTGAGTGTGTAAGTGAGTGTGTGAGTGTGTAAGTGAGTGTGTGTAAGTGAGTGTGTGTATGTGTGTGAGTGTGTAAGTGAGTGTGTGAGTGTGTAAGTGAGTGTGTGAGTGTGTGTGTGAGTGTGTGAGTGTGTAAGTGAGTGTGTGAGTGAGTGTGTGAGTGTGTGAGTGTGTAAGTGAGTGTGTGAGTGTGTGTGTGAGTGTGTGAGTGAGTGTGTAAGT
>NW_022638160.1:435000-437500 GCF_010993605.1 Petromyzon marinus | reverse complement strand
GTACACGTGCGTGTGTGTGTACACGTGTGTGTGTGTACACGTGTGTGTGTGTGTGTGTACACGTGTGTGTGTGTGTACACGTGTGTGTGTACACGTGTGTGTGTGTGTACACGTGTGTGTGTGTGTGTACACGTGTGTGTGTGTACACGTGTGTGTGTACACGTGTGTGTGTGTATACACGTGTGTGTGTGTACACGTGTGTGTGTACACGTGTGTGTGTGTACACGTGTGTGTGTGTACACGTGTGTGTGTACACGTGTGTGTGTGTACACGTGTGTGTGTGTACACGTGTGTTTGTGCGCACACTCACCGATGCACCTTTAGCTCCCTTTGGTCCTGGAGCACCCTGGTCAGAGACACGCGGAGACACACAGAGACACACACAGAGACACACACAGAGACACACACAGAGACACACACACAGAGACACACACAGAGACACACACAGAGACACACACACAGAGACACACACAGAGACACACAGAGATACACACAGAAACACACACAGAGACACACACAGAGACACATACAGACACACACACAGAGACACACACACAGAGACACACACAGAGACACACGCACAGAGAAACACAGAGACACACAGAGACACACAGAGACACACACAGAGACACACACAGAGACACACAGAGACACACACAGAGACACACAGAGACACACACAGAGACACACACAGACACACACACAGAGACACACAGAGATACACACAGAAACACACACAGAGACACACACAGAGACACATACAGACACACACACAGAGACACACACACAGAGACACACAGACACACACACAGAGACACACAGACACACACACAGAGACACACAGAGACACACACACAGAGACACACACAGACACACACACAGAGAGACACACAGAGACACACAGAGACACACACACAGAGAGACACACAGAGACACACACAGAGACACACACAGAGAGACACACAGAGACACACACAGAGACACACACAGAGACACACAGAGACACACACACAGAGACACACACAGAGACACACACAGAGACACACAGAGACACACACAGAGACACACACAGACACAAACAGAGACACACGCACAGAGACACACACAGACACACACACACAGAGACACACACAGACACACGCACAGAGACACACACAGAGACACACACAGAGAGACACACACAGACACACAGAGACACACACAGAGACACACACAGAGACACACAGAGACACACACAGAGACACACACAGAGACACACACAGACACACACACAAAGACACACACATAGACACACACAGAGACACACACAGAGACACACAGAGACACACACAGACACACACACAAAGACACACACAGAGACACACACAGACACACACACAGAGACACACACAGAAACACACAGAGACACACAGAGACACACACAGAGACACACACAGACACACACACAAAGACACACACAGAGACACACACAGACACACACACAGAGACACACACAGAGACACACAGAGACACACGCACAGAGAAACACAGAGACACACACACAGAGATACACACAGAGAGACACAGAGACACACGCACAGAGAAACACAGAGACACACAGAGACACACAAAGACACACACAGAGACACACACAGACACACACACAGAGACACACACAGAGACACACAGAGACACACGCACAGAGAAACACAGAGACACACACACAGAGACACACACAGAGACACACAGAGACACACGCACAGAGAAACACAGAGACACACACACAGAGACACACACAGAGACACACACAGAGACACACACAGACACACACAGAGACACACAGAGACACACGCACAGAGAGACACACAGAGACACACGCACAGAGAGACACACGCACAGAGAGACACACAAACACACGCAGAGACACACGCACAGAGAGACACACAGAGAAACACACAGAGACACACACAGAGACACACACAGAGACACACACAGGGAGACACACAGAGACACACACAGAAACACACAGGGACACACAGAGACACATGCACAAAGACACACGCACCAAGACACACACAGAAACACACGCACAGAGACACACACAGACACACACACAGAGACACACGCACAGAGACACACACAGACACACACACAGAGACACATACAGACACACACACAGAGACACATACAGACACACACACAGAGACACATACAGACGCACACACAGAGACACACGCACAGAGAGACACACAGAGAGACACACAGAGACACACGCACAGAGAGACACACAGAGACACACACAGAAACACACAGAGACACACAGAGACACATGCACAGAGACACACAGACACACACAGAGACACACGCACAGCGAGACACGCACAGAGAGACACACAGAAACACACACAGAGACACACGCACAGAGAAACACAGAGACACACACACAGAGACACGCACAGAGAGACACACAGAGACACACGCACAGAGAGACACACAGAGACACACGCACAGAGAAACACAG
>NW_022638160.1:425000-427500 GCF_010993605.1 Petromyzon marinus | reverse complement strand
CACAGAGACACAGTGAGACACACACACAGAGACACACACAGAGACACACACAGAGACACAGAGACACACACACAGAGACACAGTGAGACACACACAGAGACACAGAGACACACACACAGAGACACACACAGTGAGACACACACAGAGACACACAGAGACACGGAGACACAGTGAGAGACACACAGAGACACACACAGAGACAGAGACACACACAAAGACACAGAGACACAGAGACACACACAGAGACACAGTGAGACACACACAGAGACACAGTGAAACACACACACAGAGACACACACAGAGACACACACAGAGACACACACAGAGACACAGAGACATACACACAGAGACGCACAGAGACATACACACAGAGACACAGTGAGACACACACAGAGACACACACACACAGAGACACAGTGAGACACACACAGAGACACACACACAGAGACACAGTGAGACACACACAGAGACACAGTGAGACACACAGAGACACACACAGAGACACAGAGACACACACAGAGACACAGAGACACAGTGAGACACACACACGGTGAGACACACAGTGAGACACACACAGAGACACAGAGACACACACAGAGACACACACACGGTGAGACACACAGTGAGACACACACAGAGACACAGAGACACACACAGAGACACAGAGACACACACACAGAGACACAGAAACACACACACAGAGACACAGTGAGACACAGACAGAGACACACACAGAGACACAGAGACACACACAGAGACACAGAGACACAGTGAGACACACAGAGACACACACAGAGACACAGTGAGACACACACAGAGACACAGAGACACACAGTGAGACACACACAGAGACACAGAGACACACACAGAAACACACACACAGAGACACAGAGAGACACAGAGACACATACAGAGACACACACACACAGACACACACACAGAGATACAGAGACACAGTGAGACACACAGAGACACAGTGAGACACATACAGAGACACAGTGAGACACACACAGAGACACAGAGACACACAGTGAGACACACACAGAGACACACAGAAACACACACACAGAGACAAAGAGAGACACAGAGACACATACAGAGACACACACACAGACACACACACAGAGATACAGAGACACAGTGAGACACACAGAGACACAGAGACACACACACAGATACAGAGACACAGTGAGACACATACAGAGACACAGTGAGACAAACACAGAGACACAGAGACGCACACACAGAGATACAGTGAGACACACACACACAGAGACACACACACAGAGATACAGTGAGACACACACACACACACAGACACACACAGAGACACAGTGAGACACAGACACAGACACACAGAGACATACACACAGAGACACACACACACACACAGAGACACAGTGAGACACACACACAGAGACACAGATAGACACAGAGACACACACAGACACACGCACAAACAGAGACACACACAGAGACACAGAGTGTGTCGTGTATAGTAGTGTATAGTGTAGTGTATAGTATAGTGTAGTGTATAGTGTAGTGTATAGTGTAGTGTATAGTAGTGTATAGTGTAGTGTATAGTAGTGTATAGTGTAGTGTATAGTAGTGTATAGTGTAGTGTATAGTGTAGTGTATAGTAGTGTATAGTAGTGTATAGTGTAGTGTATAGTGTAGTGAATAGTAGTGTATAGTGTAGTGTATAGTAGTGTATAGTGTAGTGTATAGTAGTGTATAGTGTAGTGTATAGTAGTGTATAGTGTAGTGTATAGTGTAGTGTATAGTAGTGTATAGTGTAGTGTGTAGTGTAGTGTATAGTGTAGTGTATAGTATAGTGTATAGTGTAGTGTATAGTAGTGTATAGTGTAGTGTATAGTAGTGTATAGTGTAGTGTATAGTAGTGTATAGTAGTGTATAGTGTAGTGTATAGTAGTGTATAGTAGTGTATAGTGTAGTGCAGGGGTCGGGAACCTATGGCTCGCGAGCCAGATGTGGCTCTTTTGATGATTGCATATGGCTCGCAGATAAAACAAAATATTCTCACTTGTTTTAATCCATCCATCGATTTTTCACTGCGCATGTCCTGTTCAGGGCTGCAGGAGCAATTGTCCATTATTTTAATTGGATGATACTGGCCTACGTTTGCCGTTGCTGGGTAAAACAGGTAAACGCCCCCTTTTGAATCAGTCTGAGACTGCGTCTGCTCGGTCATTAGCTCAAAGCTAACCCTTCGACGAAGAAGATGGCGAAAAGAAAAAAAGACGACGAGTATCGTACATTTCAGGACGAATGGACCGAAGAATTCGCCTTTGTGGAGAGAGCGGGTTCTGCGGTGTGTCTAATTTGCAATGACAAAATTACATCGTTGAAACGGTCGAATGTAAAGCGGCACTTCGACACGCGCCACGCTACCTTTGCATCAAAATACCCTGCGGGAGACAGCAGAAAGAAAGCGTGCCAAGAGCTGAGCAGGGTGCAAGCTAGCCAGCAGCAACTCCGC
>NW_022638160.1:135000-420000 GCF_010993605.1 Petromyzon marinus | reverse complement strand
GGGGCGTTTGTGCACAGACTGCCCTACGTGACATCACAACAACGGTCTGGACCACTGGACGGGTTCCGCGGGATTGGAAGGATGCCCTGGTGGTCCCCCTCTTTAAGAAGGGGGGACCGCACAGACTGTAACAACTACAGGGGCATCTCACTCCTCAGTGTACCAGGAAAGGTCCTGGCAAGAATTATTCAGCATCGCCTTGCCAGGCACACTGAGGAGAGGCTTGCGGAGCCCCAATGCGGTTTCAGGAAAGGGCGGTCCTGCACAAATGCCATATTTTCTGTCCGTCTGCTACAGCAGAGGTGTAGGGAATTCCAACAAGACCTACATCTCTGCTTTATTGACCTGTTCAAGGCCTATGAAGCCATCAGTAGGCCTGGGCTCTGGGTTGTTCTTCGTGCTTTCGGAGTCCCTGACTCTCTGCTCACGATCATTAAGGACCTTCATGATGGTAGGCAGCTAAATGGCCTGGAGTCGGAACGATTCCCTGTTCACCTTGGGGTGCTACAAGGATGTCCTCTTTCTCCCACATTACTTCAAATCTATTTCAACCACGTAATTCATCTAGCCTTCGATGGCTGTACTGGAGGAAATTCCATCTGGTACAGATACAACGGGAGGCTGATCGATGGCTGTGTGCGGTCAAGGGATGGCACCCTATTGCGCAACCATGTTATGTTGGAGGCGCTGCTGTTGAACCTGGAGCGTGCCACTAAGAGGTGGGGTCTTACCATCAGCCCCACCAAAACTAAGCACCTGCCTGGGTATTTTGTACAATCGGACACTCCACCCCCACAACTCCCAATTGGTGATGGGGCTGTTGTGGAGAGAGTGGAGAGTTTCCCATACCTGGGCAGTGTGCTTATGACTGGTTCCGGTTTGACAGCAGAGGTCTCACTCCGAATCAGTCGAGCGACATTAACTCTTCATTGCCTGCGTAACGCTGTGTGGAAGCTACCTGGTCTGTCGCTCCGCACGAAGCTTCGGGGCTTCTTGGCCACGGTCATGCCCTCCCTTCTCTACGCTTGTGAAACGTGGACACCCCTAATGGAACATCTTCGCCAGTTAGAAACATTCAGGCTGGCCTGCCTAGCCCACATGCCCATTCACCGCATGCCCAAACAGCTTTTGTTTGGCCATATAGAGGGCTAAATGGACACGGCACAGGCTAGAGATGAGATGGAGTGATGTGGTACAGGAGGACGTGGAGCTGAGTGGACTTGCCGATGACCGGTACCAGCGGTGTCAAGATCGGCCTCTGTGGAGGAGGCTCGTGAAGGACGCTACTGGGCAGTTGGAGGCAGTCGCCCTCCAACAACAACGGAGGGCGGAGGAGCGACGCTCACACCAACGAGCGGAGCGCCGGGTGGCTAAAGCACAGCAGGTTGGCACAGTAGGGGGTACAGGTGGTGCATCAGCCAGTCATCTCAGTCAGTCGACCCGTGGCACCTGGGTCTGCCCCGTGACCTGCCAGCGGGCGTTCGACACTTCACGTGGCCTCAGGGTGCACATGGCCTGGCACGAGTGCCGTGGTGACGTCACCGCCACTTTGCGGCGATTGTCGGTTGCTGTTGTTGTTGTAGTTGTTGTGCTGTTCGTGTGCGCTGTGTGTGCTGTGCTGTGTGTGCTGTGTGCTGTGTGTGCTGTACACACCCTCTTTCCTGTAGGCCCAGGCAGGCCAGCTTCACCAGTCACACCTGGAGAACCCTGCAGGTGCACACACAGACACACATATGAACGTAGACACACAGACAAAGACAAAGATCCCCCGTGTAGCCTTAACAGACTGTAGGGGCAAGTGCTGTTAGCGAGCACCTATGAAAGGCCGGAACGGTACACGAGGGGGTGGGTGGCCAGCACCACGCCCGACCACCTTTGTCTCCCTAGTGGCAATGTTTACACACCGCACCAGGTACTCATTTGAGGCTGAGTCGACCTAGCAGAGGCCCGAGACCGGTTCAGATAATCGTCACCGGTGTTGGCCGTGAGCGGGAATCGAACCCGGGTCGCCGGGTTCATAGCGCAGCGTAGCGCTAACCGCTACACTATCGCTCCCCACACACACACGTACACACACACAGACACACACACAGACACACACACAAAGTGGTGAGGTGGTGGTGAGTGGTGAGGTGAGCACAGCTTACAGTCTGTCCTTGTTCACCATCCTCTCCTTTCTCTCCAGGAGCTCCATCTTGACCCTGGGCAAAGACAAAGATCCCCCGTGTAGCCTTAACGGACTGTTGGGGCAAGTGCTGTGAGCAAGCAGCGTCACCTATGGGAGTGCACGGGTGTCTGGGTGTGAGTGGAGCTCTGTCTGGGTGTGAGAGTGGAGCTCTGTCTGGGTGTGAGTGGAGCTCTGTCTGGGTGTGAGTGGAGCTCTGTCTGGGTGTGAGTGGAGCTCTGTCTGGGTGTGAGTGGAGCTCTGTCTGGGTGCGAGTGGAGCTCTGTCTGGGTGCGAGTGGAGCTCTGTCTGGGTGTGAGTGGAGCTCTGTCTGGGTGCGAGTGGAGCTCTGTCTGGGTGCGAGTGGAGCTCTGTCTGGGTGTGAGTGGAGCTCTGTCTGGGTGTGAGTGGAGCTCTGTCTGGGTGTGAGTGGAGCTCTGTCTGGGTGTGAGTGGAGCTCTGTCTGGGTGTGAGTGGAGCTCTGTCTGGGTGTGAGTGGAGCTCTGTCTGGGTGTGAGTGGAGCTCTGTCTGAGTGTGAGTGGAGCTCTGTCTGAGTGTGAGTGGAGCTCTGTCTGGGTGTGAGTGGAGCTCTGTCTGGGTGTGAGTGGAGCTCTGTCTGGGTGTGAGTGGAGCTCTGTCTGAGTGGGGAGTGGACCTCTGTCTGGGTGTGAGTGTAGCTCTGTCTGGGTGTGAGTGGAGCTCTGTCTGGGTGTGAGTGGAGCTCTGTCTGGGTGTGAGTGGAGCTCTGTCTGGGTGTGAGTGGAGCTCTGTCTGAGTGTGAGTGGAGCTCTGCCTGGGTGTGAGTGGAGCTCTGTCTGGGTGTGAGTGGAGCTCTGTCTGGGAGTGAGTGGAGCTCTGTCTGGGTGTGAGTGGAGCTCTGTCTGGGTGTGAGTGGAGCTCTGTCTGGGTGTGAGTGGAGCTCTGTCTGGGTGTGAGTGGAGCTCTGTCTGGGTGTGAGTGGAGCTCTGTCTGGGTGTGAGTGGATTCTCTGTCTGGGTGTGAGTGGAGCTCTGTCTGGGTGTGAGTGGAGTGTGAATGGAGTGAGGAGAAGTGAGGAGGAGGAGGGGGGAGGGAGGAAGAGGGAGGAGGAGGAGGAGGAGGGGGGTGGGGGGAGAAGGAGGGGGGAGAAGGAGGTGGTGGAGGCAGGACCTTACCGGGGATCCAACCTCTCCCCTGGGTCCTGTGTCCCCGGGGAATCCAACCGGGCCCTGTACAGACAGACAGACAGACACACACACACACACAGACACGGGACACAGAACGCACGCGCGCAAGTGAGTGCCCGTGTCTCATGTTGGGTGTGGTGAACGACGCTTCCTTGCTGGTCGGCAGGAGGCAATCGCCCTCCGGGCGGAGAGGAGCGACCCCGCTCCTAGCTACGAAACCCGCAAACTATTTTCATTCAAACAGGGAACGGTTGGTTCCCCGCTGAGCATGGTTGGTTGGTTCCACGCTGACCTGGGCACACGTAATGGTGAGAGGGCCCAAACACTCTGAACGTGCGACGTCGACTGTGAATGTGGAGGGGGCAAAAGACCGGAGGTCTCCACAAAATAGAGCAGTAGAGGCATCGTCAGTGTCGGGATGGAACCCACGACCTCCTGTAGACCGGGCGAGGTAGTTAACATCTCATAGCCACCGTGATGATGATGATGATGAGAGAGACACGCAAACTCCAATTCTACAGCAGCAGCAGCAGGCATCGTCAGGGTCGGGATCGAACCCACGACCTCCTGTAGACCAGGCGAGGTAGTCAACATATCATAGCCACCGTGATGATGATGATGATGATGAGAGAGACGCAGACTTCAAATCTACAGCAGCAGCAGCAGGCATCGTCAGGGTCGGGATCGAACCCACGACCTCCTGCATACCAGGCGAGGTAGTCAACATCTCATAGCCACCGTGATGATGATGATGAGAGAGACACGCAGACTCCAAATCTACAGCAGCAGCAGCAGGCATCGTCTGGGTCGGGATGGAACCCACGACCTCCTGTAGACCGGGCGAGGTAGTTAACATCTCCTAGGCACCGTGATGATGATGATGAGAGAGACGCAGACTCCAAATATACAGCAGCAGTAGAGGCATCGTCTGGGTCGGGATCGAACCCACGACCTCCTGTAGACCGGGCGAGGTAGTCAACATCTCATAGCCACCGTGATGATGATGATGATGAGAGAGACGCAGACTTCAAATAGAAGCTGGAATCGTCAGGGTCGGGATAAACAATGAGCAGAGCGCTGGGTGGATAAAATGCACCTAGCCTGGCACAGCGGGTGGCACAGGTGGTGCATCTGCCCGTCATCTCAGTCAGTCAACACGTAGCACCTGCAGGTTCTGTCCTGTGACCTCATGCACCTAGCCTGGCACAGTCGGGTGGCACAGGTGGTGCATCTGACGGTCATCTCAGTCAGTGAACACGTAGCACCTGCAGATTCTGTCCTGTGACCTCATGCACCTAGCCTGGCACAGTGGGTGGCACAGGTGGCGCATCTGCCAGTGATCTCAGTCAGTCAACCCGTGGCACCTGCAGGGTCTGTCCCGTGAGCTCCTGCACCTAGCCTGGCACAGCGGGTGGCACAGGTGGTGCATCTGACGGTCATCTCAGTCAGTGAACACGTGGCACCTGCAGGGTCTGTCCCGTGACCTAATGCACCTAGCCTGGCACAGCGGGTGGCACAGGTGGTCCATTTGACGGTCATCTCAGTCAGTGAACACGTGGCAGCTGCAGGCTCTGTCACGTGACCTGCTGTCAGCGAGCTTTCGACACGTCACGTGATTGCCTCAAAGTGCACCTAGCCTGGCACAGGCGTCGTGGTGGTATCACCGCCACTTACTGGCGAATGGCGGCTGTTGTTGAGTGTGTGTGTACGCGTGCGTGTGTACGCGTGTGTGTGTGTGCGCGTGTGTGTGTGTGTGTGTACGTGTGCGTGTGTGCGTGTGTGTGTGCGTGTGTGTGTGTACGTGTGTGTGTGTGTGTACGTGTGCGTGTGTGCGTGTGTGTGCGTACACGTGTGTGCGTGCGTGTGTGTGTACGTGTGTGCGTGTGTACGCGTGCGTATGTACGTGCATGTGTACGTGTGTGTGTGTGTACGTGTGTACGTGTGTGTGTGTACGTGTGTGTGTGTGTGCGTGTGTGTGTGTGTGTACGTGTGCGTGTGTGTGTGCGTGTGCGTGTGTGTGCGTGTGTGTGTGTGCGTGTGTGTGCGTGCGTGTGTGCATGCGTGTGTGTGTACGTGTGTGTGTGTGCGTGTGTGTACGTGTGTGTACGTGTGTGTGTACGTGTGTGTGTGTACGCGTGTGTGTGTGTACTTGTGTGTGTGTGCGTGTGTGTGCGTGTGTGTGTACGTGTGTATGTGTGTGTGTGTACGTGTGTGTGTGTGTACGTGTACGTGTGTGTGTGCGTGTGTGTACGTGTATGTGTGTGTGTACGTGTGTGTGTGTACGTGTATGTGTACGTGTGTGTGTACGTGTATGTGTGTATGTATGTGTGTGTGTATGTGTGTGTATATGTGTGTGTGTGTGTCCGTATGTGTGTGTGTGTATGTGTGTGTGTATGTGTGTGTGTATGTGTATGTATGTGTCTGTGTGTGTGTGTAGGGTGTGTGTAGGATGTGTGTGTGTAGGGTGTGTTTGTATGTGTGTGTAGGGTGTGTGTGTGTAGGGTGTGTGTGTGTAGGGTGTGTGTATGTAGGGTGTGTGTAGGGTGTGTGTGTGTATGTATGTGTGTATGTATGTGTATGTATGTGTGTGTAGGGTGTGTGTGTATGTGTGTAGGGTGTGTGTGTGTAGGGTGTGTGTGTATGTGTGTAGGGTGTGTGTGTGTAGGGTGTGTGTGTGTAGGGTGTATGTGTGTATGTGTATGTGTGTATGTATGTGTGTGTAGGGTGTGTGTATGTATGTGTGTAGGGTGTGTGTGTGTAGGGTGTATGTATGTATGTATGTCTGTGTGTGTGTGTGTGTGTAGGGTGTGTGTATGTAGGGTGTGTGTGTAGGGTGTATGTATGTGTGTGTGTCTGTGTGTGTGTGTGTGTAGGGTGTGTGTGTGTAGGATGTGTGTGTGTAGGGTGTGTGTGTGTAGGATGTGTGTGTGTAGGGTGTGTGTGTGTAGGATGTGTGTGTGTAGGGTGTGTGTGTCTGTGTGTGTGTGTGTGCACTACCGGGTTGCCCTTGGGTCCGTCCTCGCCAGCGGGTCCCTTTGCCCCGGCGCCGCCCGGGGAGCCGGGGTTGCCCCCCTCCCCTTTCTCCCCCCTCTCTCCGCGAGGGCCCTGCCACGCACACGCAACAAAGGCAAAGGTCCCCCGTGCAGCCTCAACACGCCGTAGGGGCAAGTGCTGCGAGTAGCGAGCAGCAGCAGCAGCACCACCTGTGAAGGTTACGATGGGGTGGGTGGCCAGCAACCACGCCCGGCCGCCTTTGTCTTCCCCCCAGTGCTAGCGATGTTCACCACTGCAGAGGTACTCATTTGAGGCCGAGTCGACCTAGGGGAGGCCCGGGACCGGTGCAGAAAATCGTCACCGGAGTGGCGTTGGCCGTGAGCCGGGATCGAAGTCGGGACGCCGGGTTCGTAGCTGCTACACTACCGAGAATGTTCAAGCCTCTCTTGCACAGGCGTTGTTAGGGTCGGGATCGAACCCACGACCTTCCTGTAGACCAGGCGAGGTAGTCAACATCTCACAGCCACCTTGATGATGATGATGATGATGAGAGAGACACAGACCTCCTGTGTACCAAGCGAGGTAGTGAACATCTCATAGCCACCTTGATGATGATGAGAGAGAGACACAGACCTCCTGTAGACCAGGCGAGGTAGTCAACATCTCATAGCCACCTTGATGATGATGAGAGAGAGACACAGACCTCCTGTATACCAGGCGAGGTAGTCAACATCTCATAGCCACCTTGATGATGATGATGATGAGAGAGACACAGACCTCCTGTAGACCAGGCGAGGTAGTCAACATCTCATAGCCACCTTGATGATGATAATGATGATGAGAGAGACACAGACCTCCTGTATACCACGCGAGGTAGTCAACATCTCATAGCCACCGTGATGATGATGATGAGAGAGACACAGACCTCCTGTATACCAGGCGAGGTAGTTAACATCTCATAGACACCTTGATGATGATAATGATGAGAGAGACACAGACCTCCTGTAGACCAGGCGAGGTAGTCAACATCTCACAGCCACCGTGATGATGATAATGATGATGAGAGAGACACAGACCTCCTGTATACCGGGCGAGGTAGTCAACATCTCATAGCCACAGTGATGATGAGAGAGAGAGACACAGATCTCCTGTATACCAGGCGAGGTAGTCAACATCTCATAGCCATCGTGATGATGATGATGATGATGAGAGACACAGACCTCCTGTGTACCAGGCGAGGTAGTCAACATCTCATAGCCACCGTGATGATGATGAGAGAGAGAGACACAGACCTCCTGTATACCAGGCGAGGTAGTCAACATCTCCTAGCCACCGTGATGATGAGACACAGACCTCCTGTGTACCAGGCGAGGTAGTCAACATCTCATAGCCACAGTGATGATGATGATGAGAGACAGAGACACAGACCTCCTGTATACCGGCAGAGGAAGTCAACATCTCCTAGCCACCGTGATGATGATGATGATGAGACAGACACAGACCTCCTGTATACCAGGCGAGGTAGTCAACATCTCTTAGCCACCGTGATGATGATGAGAGAGAGAGACACAGACCTCATGTATACCAGGTGAGGTAGTCAACATCTCATAGCCACCTTGATGATGATGAAAGAGACACAGACCTCCTGTATGCTGGTGAGGTAGTGAACATCTCATAGCCACCGTGATGATGATGATGAGAGAGACACAGACCTCCTGTACACCTGGCGAGGTAGTTAACATCTCATAGCTAATGTGATGATGATGATGAGAGAGAGAGACACACCACGACCTCCTGTACACCAAGCGAGGTAGTCAACATCTCATAGCCACGGTGATGATGATGATGAGAGAGAGACACAGACCTCCTGTATACCGGGCGAGGTAGTCAACATCTCATAGCCACAGTGATGATGATGAGAGAGAGACACAGACCTCCTGTGTACCAGGCGAGGTAGTCAACATCTCATAGCCACCGTGATGATGATGATGAGAGACACAGACCTCCGGTATACCAGGCGAGGTAGTCAACATCTCCTAGCCACCGTGATGATGATGAGAGAGAGAGACACAGACCTCCTGTATACCAGGCGAGGTAGTCAACATCTCCTAGCCACCGTGATGATGAGACACAGACCTCCTGTGTACCAGGCGAGGTAGTCAACATCTCATAGCCACAGTGATGATGATGATGAGAGAGAGAGACACAGACCTCCTGTATACCGGCAGAGGAAGTCAACATCTCCTAGCCACCGTGATGATGATGATGATGAGACAGACACAGACCTCCTGTAGACCAGGCGAGGTAGTCAACATCTCATAGCCACCGTGATGATGATGATGAGAGAGACACAGACCTCCTGTATACCAGGCGAGGTAGTCAACATCTCATAGCCACCGTGATGATGATGAGAGACACAGACCTCCTGTAGACCAGGCGAGGTAGTGAACATCTCATAGCCACCGTGATGATGATGAGAGAGAAAGACACAGACCTCCTGTGTACCAGGCGAGGTAGTCAACATCTCATAGCCACCGTGATGATGATGATGAGAGACACAGACCTCCGGTATACCAGGCGAGGTAGTCAACATCTCCTAGCCACCGTGATGATGATGAGAGAGAGAGACACAGACCTCCTGTATACCAGGCGAGGTAGTCAACATCTCCTAGCCACCGTGATGATGAGACACAGACCTCCTGTGTACCAGGCGAGGTAGTCAACATCTCATAGCCACAGTGATGATGATGATGAGAGACAGAGACACAGACCTCCTGTATACCGGCAGAGGAAGTCAACATCTCCTAGCCACCGTGATGATGATGATGATGAGACAGACACAGACCTCCTGTAGACCAGGCGAGGTAGTCAACATCTCATAGCCACCGTGATGATGATGATGAGAGAGACACAGACCTCCTGTATACCAGGCGAGGTAGTCAACATCTCATAGCCACCGTGATGATGATGAGAGACACAGACCTCCTGTAGACCAGGCGAGGTAGTGAACATCTCATAGCCACCGTGATGATGATGAGAGAGAAAGACACAGACCTCCTGTGTACCAGGCGAGGTAGTCAACATCTCATAGCCACCGTGATGATGATGATGAGAGAGAGACACAGACCTCCTGTATACCAGGCGAGGTAGTTAACATCTCAGTCACTGTGATGATGATGAGAGAGAGACACAGACCTCCTGTATACCACGCGAGGTAGTGAACATCTCATAACCACCGAGCTGATGATGAGAGAGACACAGACCTCCTGTATACCAGGCGAGGTAGTGAACATCTCATAGCCACCGAGATGATGATGAGAGAGACACAGACCTCCTGTATACGAGGCGAGGGAGTCAACATCTCATAGCCACATTGATGATGATGAGAGACAGAGACACACAGACTCCAAATCTACAGCAGGCATCAGGGTCGGTGTTTAATCCACGACCTTATCCCTCCACCTGTAGGGCCCCCCACGGGAACTCTTGCAGGGCCCCCCACAGGAACTCCTGCAGGGCCCCCCACGGGAACTCACCTTCACTCCCCGGCCTCCAGACAGCCCAGCCTGGCCACCCTCTCCTGGCTCGCCCTGTCACACACAACACACACAGTCACACACAGTCACACACAACACACACGACACACACAACACACACATTCACACACAACACACACAGTCACACACAGTCACACACAACACACACAGTCACACACGACACACACAACACACACAGTCACACACAGTCACACACAACACACACAACACACACAGTCACACACAGTCACACACAACACACACAGTCACACACAACACACACAACACACACAGTCACACACAGTCACACACAACACACACAACACACACAACACACACAGTCACACACAGTCACACACAACACACACAACACACACAGTCACACACAACACACACAACACACACAGTCACACACAGTCACACACAACACACACAACACACACAACACACACAGTCACACACAACACACACAGTCACACACACGACACACACGACACACACAACACACACAGTCACACACAACACACACAACACACACAGTCACACACAGTCACACACAACACACACAACACACACAACACACACAGTCACACACAACACACACAACACACACAACACACAGTCACACACAACACACACAGTCACACACAACACACAGTCACACACAGTCACACACAACACACACAGTCACACACAACACACACAGTCACACACAACACACACAACACACACAGTCACACACAGTCACACACAACACACACAGTCACACACAGTCACAGACAACACACACAACACACACAACACACACAGTCACACACAACACACACAACACACACAGTCACACACACAACACACACACAACACACACAACACACAGTCACACACAACACACACAGTCACACACACAGTCACAACACACACAACACACACACAACACACAGTCACACACAGTCACACACAGTCACACACACAACACACACAGTCACACAACACACACCACACACAACACACACAGTCACACACAACACACACAGTCACACACAACACACACAGTCACACACAACACACACAACACACACAGTCACACACAGTCACACACAACACCCACAACACACACAGTCACACACAGTCACACACAACACACAGTCACACACAACACACAGTCACACACAGTCACACACAACACACACAGTCACACACAACACACACAGTCACACACAACACACACAACACACACAGTCACACACAGTCACACACAACACACACAACACACACAGTCACACACAGTCACAGACAACACACACAACACACACAACACACACAGTCACACACAACACACACAACACACACAGTCACACACACACAACACACACACAACACACACAACACACAGTCACACACAACACACACAGTCACACACACAGTCACAACACACACAACACACAGTCACACACAGTCACACACACAACACACACAGTCACACAACACACACCACACACAACACACACAGTCACACACAACACACACAGTCACACACAACACACACAACACACACAGTCACACACAGTCACACACAACACCCACAACACACACAGTCACACACAGTCACACACAACACACACAGTCACACACAACACACACAGTCACACACAACACACACAGTCACACAGTCACACACAACATACACAACACACACGACACACACAACACACACAACACACACAGTCACACACAACACACACAGTCACACACAACACACACAGTCACACAGTCACACAGTCACACACAACATACACAACACACACGACACACACAACACACACAGTCACACACAGTCACACACAACACACACAACACACACAGTCACACACAGTCACACACACGACACACACAACACACACGGTCACACACACAACACACACAACACACACGACACACACAGTCACACACAACACATACACAGTCACACACAACACACACAACACACGACACACACAGTCACACACAACACACACAACACGCACGGTCACACACAACACACACAACACACGACACGCACAGTCACACACAGTCACACACAACACACACAGTCACACACAACACACACAGTCACACACAACACACACAGTCACACACAACACACACGACACACACAACACACACGACACACACGACACACACGACACACACAACACACACAACACACACAGTCACACACAGTCACACACAACACACACAACACACACAACACACACAGTCACACACAACACACACAACACACACAACACACACGAAACACACAACACACACAACACGCACAACACACACAACACACACAACACACACAGTCACACACAACACACACAGTCACACACAACACACACAACACGCACAACACACACAGTTACACACAACACACACAACACACACGACACACACAACACACACAGTCACACACAACACACACAACACACACGACACGCACAACACACACGACACACACAACACACACAGTCACAACACACACAACACACACACAACACACACAACACACACAACACACACAGTCACACACAACACACACAGTCACACACAAGACACACAACACACACAACACGCACAACACGCACAGTCACACACGACACACACGACACACACAACACACACAACACGCACGACACACACAACACACACGACACACACGACACACACAACACACACAACACGCACAGTCACACACAACACACACAACACACACAGTCACACACAGTCACACACACAACACACACAGTCACACAACACACAACACACACAGTCACACACAACACACACAGTCACACACAACACACACAGTCACACACAACACACACAACACACACAGTCACACACAGTCACACACAACACCCACAACACACACAGTCACACACAGTCACACACAACACACACAGTCACACACAACACACACAGTCACACACAACACACACAGTCACACAGTCACACACAACATACACAACACACACGACACACACAACACACACAACACACACAGTCACACACAACACACACAGTCACACACAACACACACAGTCACACAGTCACACACAACATACACAACACACACGACACGCACGGTCACACACAACACACACAACACACACAACACACGACACGCACAGTCACACACAGTCACACACAACACACAACACACACAGTCACACACAACACACACAGTCACACACAACACACACGACACACACAACACACACAGTCACACACAACACACACAGTCACACACAACACACACAACACACACAACACACACAACACACACAGTCACACACAACACACACAACACACACAACACACACGAAACACACAACACACACAACACGCACAACACACACAACACACACAACACACACAGTCACACACAACACACACAGTCACACACAACACACACAACACGCACAACACACACAGTCACACACAACACACACAACACACACGACACACACAACACACACAGTCACACACAACACACACAACACACACGACACGCACAACACACACGACACACACAACACACACGACACACACAACACACACAGTCACAACACACACAACACACACACAACACACACAACACACACAACACACACAGTCACACACAACACACACAACACACACAGTCACACACAAGACACACAACACACACAACACGCACAACACGCACAGTCACACACAACACACACAACACACACAACACACACAACACACACGACACACACAACACACACGACACACACGACACACACAACACACACAACACGCACAGTCACACACAACACACACAACACACACAGTCACACACAAGACACACAACACACACAGTCACACACAACACACACAACACACACAACACACACGACACACACAGTCACACACAAGACACACAACACACACAACACGCACAACACACACAACACACACGACACACACAGTCACACACAACACACACAACACACACGACACGGACGACACACACAGTCACACACAACACACACAACACACACAACACACACGACACACACAGTCACACACAACACACACAGTCACACACAACACACACAACACACACAACACACACAACACACACACAACACACACGACACACACAACACACACAACACACACAACACGCACAACACACACGACACACACAACACACACACCACGCACAGTCACACACAACACACACAACACACACAACACACACGACACACACAACACACACAACACGCACAACACACACAACACGCACGACACACACAGTCACACACGGTCATGCGTGGATGTGGTGGTAGTGGTGGTGGTAATGGTGGTGTTGAAAGTGGTGGTGTTGAAAGTGGTGGTAATGGTGATGGTAATAGTGGTGATGGTGGTGGTGATAGTGGTGACTGTGTTAGTGGCAGTGGTGATGGCGGTGGTGATAGTGGTGATGATGGTAGTGATGGTGGTAGTAGTGATGGTGGTTGTAGTGGTGATGGTGGTGGTGATAGTGGTGATGGTGGTGACAGAGATGATAGTGGTGATGGTGATACTGTTGATAGTGTTGATGGTGGTGGTGATGGTGGTAGTGATAGTGGTGATGGTGGTGGTGATAGTGGTGATGGTGGTAGTGGTGGTGATGGTGGTGGTGATAGAGGTGATAGTGGTGATGGTGACACTGGTAATAGTGGTGGTGACAGTGGTGATAGTAGTGATGGTGATACTGCTGATAGTAGTGATGGTGGTGATGGTAGTGGTGGAGATGGTGGTGATGGTGGTAGTGGTGATAGTGGTGATGGTGATAGTGGTGGTGGTGATACTGGTGATAGTGGTGATGATGGTAGTGGTGATGGTGGTAGTGGTGGTGATGGTGATGGTGGTAGTGGTGATAGTGGTGATGGTGATAGTAGTGATGGTGATACTGTTGATAGTGGTGATGGTGGTGGTGATAGTGGTGATAGTGGTGATGATAGTGGTGGAGATGGTGATGATGGTGTTAGTGGTGATAGTGATAGTGGTGGTGGTGATACTGGTGATAGTGGTGATGATGGTAGTGGTGATGGTGGTGATGGTGGTAGTGGTAATGGTGATGGTGATAGTGGTGGAGATGGTGATACTGGTGATAGTGGTGGTGGTGATGATGGTGATGATGGTGGTGATGGTGGTAGTGGTGATAGTGGTGGTGGTGGTGATGATGGTGATGGTGGTGATGGTGGTAGTGGTGATGGTGGTAGTGGTGGTAGTGGTTGTGATGGTGGTAGTGGTAAATGGTGGTGGTGATGATGGTGATAATGGTGGTGATAGTGGTGGAGATGGTGATAGTGGTGATAGTGGTGGTGGTGATGATGGTGATGGTGGTGATGGTGGTAGTGGTGATAGTGGTGGTGGTGGTGATGATGGTGATGGTGATAGTGGTGATGGTGGTGATGGTGATGATGGTGGTGATGGTGGTAGTGGTGATAGTGGTGGTGGTGATGATGGTGATGATGGTGGTGATGGTGGTAGTGGTGATAGTGGTGGTGGTGATGATGGAGATGGTGATAGTGGTCATGGTGGTAGTGGTGATAGTGGTGATGATGGTGATGGTGATAGTGGTGATGATGGTGATGGTGATAGTGGTGATGGTGATGATGGTGATGGTGATAATGGTGATGGTGGTGATGGTGATGATGGTGATGGTGATAGTGGTGGTGGTGATGATGGTGATAGTGGTGATGGTGATGATGGTGATGGTGATAGTGGTGGTGGTGATGATGGTGATAGTGGTGATGGTGGTGGTGGTGATGATGGTGATGATGGTGGTGATGGTGGTAGTGGTGATAGTGGTGGTGGTGATGATGGTGATGATGGTGGTGATGGTGGTAGTGGTGATAGTGGTGGTGGTGATGATGGTGATGATGATGGTGGTGATGGTGATGATGGTGGTGATGGTGGTAGTGGTGATAGTGGTGGTGGTGATAGTGGTGATGGTGGTAGTGGTGATAGTGGTGATGGTGATGATGGTGATGGTGATACTGGTGATGGTGATAATGGTGGTGATGGTGATAATGGTGGTGATAGTGGTGGAGATGGTGATAGTGGTGATGGTGATAGTGGTGATGGTGGTAGTGGTGATAGTGGTGGTGGTGATGATGGTGATAGTGGTGATGGTGGTAGTGGTGATAGTGGTGGTGGTGATGATGGAGATGGTGGTAGTGGTGATAGTGGTGGTGGTGGTGGTGGTGATGATGATGGTGGTAGTGGTGATAGTGGTGGTGGTGGTGGTGATGATGATGGTGGTAGTGGTGATAGTGGTAGTGATGATGGTGGTAGTGATGATGGAGATGGTGATAGTAGTGATGGTGGAGCTTTTGACTTTACCTTATCTCCAGGAGTTCCAGGCTGTCCGAGTGGTCCTGGGGGTCCATGCCTGCCCTGTTAGACACAGACACAGACACACACATGCATATACAAAGGCAAAGATCCCCCGTGTAGCCTTGACATACTATTGGGGCAAGTGCTGTTAGCGAGTAGCAGCAGCAGCAGCGCCTGTGAAGGCTACCGGCACTGTGGCACACGAGGGGGTGGGTGGCCAGCAACCACGCCCGGCCGCCTTTGTCTCCCCCAGTGCTGGCGATGTTCACTACGCACCGCACCGGGTACTCATTTGAGGCTGAGTCGACCTAGGAGGGGGTGTCTAGGATCGGTTCAGACAATCGCTATCACTGGCGGTGTTGGCCGTGGGCGGTGTGCAGCGTTGAGACTCACGTCGGCTCCTGACGCTCCCTGGGGTCCACGTGGCCCAGGGGGGCCGGGGGGACCCTGTACACACACACAGACACAGAAACACACACACACACAGACACACACAGACACACACACACACACACAGACACACACACAGACACACAGACACACACACACACACACAGACACACACACAGACACACACACAGACACATACACAGACACACACACAGACACACACACAGACACACACACACAGACACACACACACACACACGTGTATAAATACAAAGACAAAGATCCTCCCCACCCCGTGTAGCCTTTAGCAGACCGCCAGCACGACGACTCTCAACGCGGAGGGAAAACACCAAACACACAGCAGCAGCCCACGACATCCTGCAGACCAGGCGAGGTAGTCAACATCTCATAGCCACCGTGATGATGATGATGATGATGAGAGAGACACAGACCTCCTGTAGACCAGGCGAGGTAGTCAACATCTCATAGCCACAGTGATGATGATGATGACAGAGAGACACAGACCTCCTGTAGACCTGCCGAGGTAGTCAACATCTCATAGCCACAGTGATGATGATGAGAGAGAGACACAGACCTCCTGTAGGCCAGGCGAGGGAGTCAACATCTCATAGCCACCGTGATGATGATGATTAGAGAGAGACACAGACCTCCTGTAGGCCAGGCGAGGGAGTCAACATCTCATAGCCACCGTGATGATGATGATGATGACAGAGAGACACAGACCTCCTGTAGACCAGGCGAGGTAGTTAACACCTCATAGCCACCGTGATGATGATGATTAGAGAGACACAGACCTCCTGTAGACCAGGCGAGGTAGTTAACATCTCATAGCCACCGTGATGATGATGATGAGAGAGACACAGACCTCCTGTATACCAGGCGAGGTAGTTAACATCTCATAGCCACCGTGATGATGATGATGAGAGAGAGACACAGACCTCCTGTAGACCTGGCGAGGTAGTTAACATCTCATAGCCACCGTGATGATGATGATGATGATGAGAGAGAGACACGCAGACTCCAAATCTACAGTAGCAGCAGGCATCGTCAGGGTCGGGATCGAACCCACGACCTCCTGTAGACCAGGCGAGGTAGTTAACATCTCATAGCCACCGTGATGGTGATGAGAGAGACCCCATCCAGTATTTTGTCTCCAGTCTGAAATGCGTGGACACAGGGCGGAGTTACCTGAACAGTGGGCGGAGCTAGCCGAGCAGTGGGCGGAGCTACCCCAGCAATGGGCGGGGGCTACCTAGGCAGTGGGCGTGGGCTACCCGAGCAATGGGCGGGGGCTACCTGGGCAGTGGGCGGGGGCTACCCGAGCAATGGGCGGGGGCTACCTGGGCAATGGGCGGGGGCTACCCCAGCAATGGGCGTGGGCTACCTGGGCAGTGGGCGTGGGCTACCCGAGCAATGGGCGTGGGCTACCTGGGCAGTGGGCGTGGGCTACCCCGAGCAATGGGCGGGGGCTACCTGGGCAGTGGGCGGGGCTACCTGGGCAGTGGGCGGGGCTACCTGGGCAGTGGGCCAGTTGTGGAGTGGGCGTGGTCAGATGAAAGTGGGCGGGGGCTGCTGGAGGACATCAAGCTCCTCCCCCCCCCCCACTGTGTGCATCACCCAGTGGTGAGTTTTTGCCTTTGTGTCACGAGACAAGGGACGTCACGTTGTGTCATGTTGCGTCATTATGCGTCATGTTGCATCATTATGCGTCATGTTGCGTCATTTTGTGCCATGTTGCATCATGTTGCGTCATGTTGCGTCATGTTACGTCATGTTGCGTCATTTTGTGCCATGTTGCGTCATGTTGCGTCATGTTGCGTCATGTTGCGTCATTTTGTGCCATGTTGCGTCATGTTGCGTCATGTTGCGTCATGTTGCGTCATGTTGCATCATTATGCGTCATGTTGCGTCATGTTGCGTCATGTTGCGTCATGTTGCGTCATTTTGTGCCATGTTGCATCATGTTGCGTCATGTTGCGTCATGTTGCGTCATTTTGTGCCATGTTGCGTCATGTTGCGTCATGTTGCGTCATGTTGCGTCATGTTGCGTCATGTTGCATCATTATGCGTCATGTTGCGTCATGTTGCGTCATGTTGCGTCATGTTGTGCCATGTTGCATCATGTTGCGTCATGTTGCGTCATGTTGCGTCATTTTGTGCCATGTTGCATCATGTTGCGTCATGTTGCGTCATGTTGCGTCATTTTGTGCCATGTTGCGTCATGTTGCATCATTTTGTGCCATGTTGCGTCATGTTGCGTCATGTTGCGTTATTTTGTGCCATGTTGCATCATGTTGCATCATGTTGCGTCATGTTGCGTCATTTTGTGCCATGTTGCATCATGTTGTGTCATGTTGCGTCATGTTGCATCATGTTGCATCATGTTGCATCATGTTGCATCATTTTATGCCATGTTGCATCATGTTGCGTCATGTTGCGTCATTTTGTGCCATGTTGCATCATGTTGCGTCATGTTACATCATGTTGCGTCATTTTGTGCCATGTTGCATCATGTTGCGTCATGTTGCGTCATTTTGTGCCATGTTGCATCATGTTGCGTCATTTTGTGCCATGTTGCATCATGTTGCATCATTTTGTGCCATGTTGCATCATGTTGCGTCATGTTACGTCATTTTGTGCCATGTTGCATCATGTTGCGTCATGTTGCGTCATGTTGCGTCATGTTGCGTCATTTTGTGCCATGTTGCGTCATGTTGCGTCATTTTGTGCCATGTTGCGTCATGTTGCGTCATGTTACGTCATGTTACGTCATGTTGTGTGCGAGTGCAGAGGGAGGGTGACCGCTCACCATGGGACCAACGTCACCGTTCTCTCCCTTCTCTCCAGTTGGCCCGGGAAGTCCCTACACACAGACACACACACACACGTGTACACACGTGTACACACACACACACACACGTGTACGCACACACACACACACGTGTATGCACACACACGCACAGACACACACACACACGTGTACGCGCGCATAGACACCACGCACACACAGCGAGCGAGCAGGCGAGCGGTCGATGGAGCGAGCGTGCGAGCAATGAGGCTTGAGCGATTTGAGCGATCTGAGCGAATGAACGGGTGACTTGAGTGAGACGAGCGACTAAACGAGTGAGTGAATGAGTTGGTGAGTCACTAAGTGAGTAGTTGAGTGAGTAGGGGAGTGAGTGAATGAGTAGGTGAGCGAGTGAGTGAGTCACTAAGTGAGTAGTTGAGTGAGTAGGCGAGTGAGTGAAAGAGTTGGTGAGTAACCGAGTGAGTGATTGAGTCACTAAGTGAGTAGTTGAGTGAGTAGGCGAGTGAGTGAATGAGTAGGTGAGTGAGTGAATGAGTTGGTGAGTAACCGAGTGAGTGAGTCACTAAGTGAGTAGTTGAGTGAGTAGGCGAGTGAGTGAAAGAGTTGGTGAGTAACTGAGTGAGTGATTGAGTCACTAAGTGAGTAGTTGAGTGAGTAGGCGAGTGAGTGAATGAGTAGGTGAGTGAGTAGGTGAGTGAGTGAGTGAGTCACTAAGTGGGTAGTTGAGTGAGTAGGCGAGCGAGTGAAAGAGTAGGTGAGTGAGTGAGTGAGTCACTAAGCGGGTAGTTGAGTGAGTAGGCGAGCGAGTGAAAGAGTTGGCGAGTAACCGAGTGAGCGAGTGGGTGGGCGGGCGATCACATGACTAAGGCAGCGAGCGAGCAGGGCGAGCGGTCGATGGAGCGAGCGTGCGAGGCTCGAGCGATTTGAGCGATCTGAGCGAATGAACGGGTGACTTGAGTGATACGAGCGACTAAACGGGCGACTTGCGGGTACCTGCAGGCCCACGGGTCCCGGTGACCCGGGGAACCCTCTGGGTCCCTCATCCCCCTTGGCTCCAAACGGACCCTGAATCCCTCTGGGGCCTGGCTCCCCATCAGCTCCCTGGGGACAGAGGGGGGACACACGCGGGGATATGCGCGGGGACACACCGCGGGGACACGCGGAGACACGCGATGGACACGCGTGCCGTGTTGAGGCTACGCTTTGCCGTGTCGCGGTCGTGTAGCGGTTACTCACGGCCGGGCCGGGCTGTCCGATGGGGCCCTGTGGCCCAGGAGGTCCCGGCGGGCCCTGCGGACACGTGGCGGGGAGGGAGAGAGAAAGAGAGGCCACACACGGATTGGCAAACACGGCACCGATGAGAAGGAATTGTGGGTAACGACCTGCCTTACGCGCTGGGTTGTGTCTCCGTGTAGGTGCGTGTGTACAAGTGTGTCAGTGTGTGTACGTGTGTGCGTGTGTGTGTGTCTCTGTGTGTGTGTTTCTGTGTGTGTCTGTGTATGTGTCTATGTGTGTCTCACTGTGTGTGTGTGTCTCTGTGCGTGTGTCTCTGTGTGTGTGTCTCTGTGTGGGTGTGTCTCTGTGTGTGTGTGTCTGTGTGTGTGTCTCTGTGTGTGTTTGTGTGTGTGTGTCTCTGTGTGTGTCTCTGTGTGTGTGTGTGTGTCTCTGTATGTGTGTGTCGCTGTGTGTGTCTCTGTGTGTGTGTGTCTGTGCGTGTGTCTCTGTGCGTGTGTCTCTGTGCGTGTGTGTGTCTCTGTGTGTGTGTGTCTGTGTGTGTGTTTCTCTGTGTGTGTGTCTCTGTGTGTGTGTCTCTGTGCGTGTCTCTGTGTGTGTGTCTCTGTGCGTGTCTCTGTATGTGTGTCTCTGTGTGTGTCTCTGTGTGTGTGTCTCTGTGTGTGTGTCTCTGTGTGTGTGTCTCTGTGTGTGTGTCTCTGTGTGTGTGTGTCTCTGTGTGTGTGTGTCTCTGTGTGTGTGTCTCTGTGTGTGTGTCTCTGTGTGTCTCTGTGTGTCTCTGTGTGTGTGTCTCTGTGTGTCTCTGTGTCTCTGTGTGTGTGTCTCTGTGTGTGTGTGTCTCTGTGTGTGTGTCTCTGTGCGTGTGTCTGTGTGTGTGTGTCTCTGGAGGGCATGGGCCAGATCAGCTCAATAACAACGGTAGGAGGCTGCTAGATTTTTGTGCAGCCCATGGGCTTGTAATTACCAACACGCTGTTCCGGCATCGGCGCATCCACACAACATCATGGATGCATGCCGGGTCCAAGCAAGAACATCTGCTGGACTACATAGTGACGGACCAGCGAATGCGAGCCCATGTCCTTGACACCAGGACCTACCGTGGAGCTGATCTGCCCTCTGACCATCGACTAGTCATCTGTAAGATGCGCCTGCCATTCTTCCACTCCGGTGGTGGGTGTACACCCAGGACCCCATTCCAACCTAAAGTGGCCTGGTCTCAGTTATCTGATGAAAGTTGCAAGCGAGAATTTCATCATCGCTTGCGGCTGGGATTGGCATCGTCCCCGACTCCTCCTGATGTCGAGGGTAAATGGGCGAGGTTTAGGACTGTGACTCATGCAGCTGCAATGGCTGCTTTGGGTACGCGGTCCAGACCTCCCCAGACACCCTGGATGACAGAGGAGTTGTTCACGATGGTTGAGAAAAAGCGACAGGCCCACTGTCATCGGCTACAGAATCCCACGTCAGAGAATGAGGAGGCTTACCGCAGCCTTCGCTCGGAGGTTCGGAGAGCCGTGAGGCGCTGCAAGGATGGGTGGTGGTCGCGGGTTGCTGAGGAGATGGAGTCTGCCTCAGTGACCCGTGATCACAAATCTCTATTTAACTCCATCAAAAAAGTAACCTGCAGCGCCACACCTATTACCATCATTAGGGGAAAAAACGGTGATCCAATTTCTGACCCCCAGGAACAGGTTCGCAGATTTGCTGAGCATTTCTGTGAGGTCCTGGGGGAGGGAAAATCCCTCAGCCAGGAAAACATCGCGGCACAAAGTGAGGATGACCCTGCTGAGGCTGCGGTGCCTCAAATATTGGATGAAGTCACCCCCTGTGAGTGGCTGGCTGAGGTGCCATCTGCTGAGGAAGTATTGAAGGCGATCCGGAGTCTGAGACCAGGAAAGGCAGCGGGCAGAGATGATCTCCCAAGCGAAATGCTGAGGGAGGGTGGCGTTTGTGCACAGACTGCCCTATATGACATCATAACAACAGTCTGGACCACTGGACGGGTTCCGCAGGATTGGAAGGATGCCCTGGTGGTCCCCCTTTTTAAGAAGGGGGACCGCACAGACTGTAACAACTACAGGGGCATCTCACTCCTCAGTGTGCCGGGAAAGGTCCTGGCAAGGATTATTCAGCATCGCCTTGCCAGGCACGCTGAGGAGAGGCTTGCGGAGCCCCAATGCGGTTTCAGGAAAGGGCGGTCCTGCACAGATGCCATATTTTCTGTCCGTCTGCTACAGCAGAGGTGTAGGGAATTCCAACAAGACCTACATCTCTGCTTTATTGACCTGGTCAAGGCCTATGATACCATCAGTAGGCCTGGGCTCTGGGTCGTTCTTCGTGCTTTTGGAGTACCTGACCCTCTGCTCACGATCATTAAGGACCTTCATGATGGTGAGCGGGCCCGGGTAAAACTACGTGGCCGGGAGTCAGAGCCATTCCCTGTACACCTTGGGGTGCGACAGGGATGTCCTTTGGCTCCCACATTATTTAACATCTATTTTGACCACGTAGTTCGTGAAGCCTTCAATAGCTGTACCGGGGGAATCTCCATATGGTACAGATATAATGGGAGGCTAATCGATGCCCGGGTGCGGTCAAGGGATGGCTCCCTATTGCTCAACCACGTTATGTATGCTGATGACTTGGTAATAGCTGCTCAGTCAGAGGAGGAGTTGGAGACGCTGCTGCTGAGACTGGAGCATGCCACTAAGAGGTGGGGCCTTACCATCAGCCCCACCAAAACTAAGCACCTGCCTGGGTATTTTGTACCATCGGACACTCCACCACCACAACTCCCAATCGGTGATGGGGCAGTTGTGGAGAGAGTGGAGAGTTTCCCATACCTGGGCAGTGTGCTTATGACTGGCTCCAGTTTAACAGCAGAGGTCTCACTCCGAATCAGTCGAGCGGCAATATCTTTTCATCGGTTGCGTAACGCTGTGTGGAAGCTACCTGGTCTGTCGCTCCGCACTAAGCTTCAGGTCTTCTCGGCCACGGTCATTCCCTCCCTTCTCTATGCTTGCGAAACGTGGACCCCCCGAATGGAACATCTTCGCCGGTTAGAAACATTTAGGCTGGCCTGCCTACGATCCATCCTGGGTTTAACCAGACTGGATTGTGTGAGGAGCTCACAAATCCTTGAAAGATCTGGGCAGGGTCCCATCGGTGAGCTCCTCCGGCAGGCAAGGCTGCGATGGCTGGGTCATGTAGCCCGCATGCCCAGCCACCGCATGCCGAAACAGCTTTTGTTTGGCCGGATTGAGGGGGCTAAGCGGGCGCGGCACGGGCTAGAGAAGAGATGGAGTGATGTGGTACAGGAGGACGTGGAGCTGAGTGGACTTGCCGATGACTGGTACCAGCGGTGTCAAGATCGGCCTCTGTGGAGGAGGCTCGTGAAGGATGCTACTGGGCAGTTGGAGGCAGTCGCCCTCCAACAACAACGGAGGGCGGAGGAGCGACGCTCACAACAGCGAGCGGAGCGCCGGGTGGCTAAAGCACAGCAGGTTGGCACAGTAGGGGGCACAGGTGGTGCATCAGCCAGTCATCTCAGTCAGTCGACCCGTGGCACCTGGGTCTGCCCCGTGACCTCCTGCCAGCGGGCGTTCGACACTTCACGTGGCCTCAGGGTGCACATAGCCTGGCACAAGCGTCGTGGTGACGTCACCGCCACTTAGTGGCGAATGGCGGTTGTTGTTGTTGTTGTTGTTGTGTCTCTGTGTCTCTGTGTGTGTGTCTCTGTGTGTCTCTGTGTGTGTGTCTCTGTGTGTGTGTCTCTGTGTGTGTGTCTCTGTGTGTGTCTCTGTGTGTGTGTCTCTGTGTGTGTGTGTGTCTCTGTGTGTGTCTCTGTGTGTGTGTGTGTCTGTGTGTGTGTGTCTCTGTGTGTGTGTCTGTGTGTGTGTGTCTCTGTGCGTGTCTCTGTGTGTGTGTCTCTGTGCGTGTGTCTCTGTGCGTGTGTCTCTGTGTGTGTGTCTCTGTGTGTGTGTCTCTGTGTGTGTGTGTCTCTGTGTGTGTGTGTCTCTGTGTGTGTGTCTCTGTGTGTGTGTCTCTGTGTGTCTCTGTGTGTCTCTGTGTGTGTGTCTCTGTGTGTCTCTGTGTCTCTGTGTGTGTGTCTCTGTGTGTGTGTGTCTCTGTGTGTGTGTCTCTGTGCGTGTGTCTGTGTGTGTGTGTCTCTGTGTCTCTGTGTGTGTGTCTCTGTGTGTCTCTGTGTGTGTGTCTCTGTGTGTGTGTCTCTGTGTGTGTGTCTCTGTGTGTGTCTCTGTGTGTGTGTCTCTGTGTGTGTGTGTCTCTGTGTGTGTCTCTGTGTGTCTCTGTATGTGTGTGTCTCTGTGTGTGTCTCTGTGTGTGTGTCTGTGCGTGTGTCTCTGTGCGTGTGTCTCTGTGTGTGTGTGTCTCTGTGTGTGTGTCTCTGTGTGTGTGTCTCTGTGTGTGTGTCTCTGTGTGTGTGTGTCTCTGTGTGTGTGTCTCTGTGTGTGTGTCTCTGTGTGCGTCTATGTGTGTCTCTGTATGTGTGTGTCTCTGTGTGTGTCTCTGTGTGTGTGTGTCTGTGCGTGTGTCTCTGTGCGTGTGTCTGTGTGTGTGTGTGTCTCTGTGCGTGTGTCTCTGTGTGTGTGTGTGTGTCTCTGTGCGTATGTCTCTGTGCGTGTGTCTCTGTGCGTGTGTCTCTGTGTGTGTGTGTGTCTCTGTGTGTGTGTCTCTGTGTGTGTGTCTCTGTGTGTGTCTCTGTGTGTGTCTGTGTGTGTGTGTGTCTCTGTGTGTGTCTCTGTGTCTCTGTGTGTCTGTGTGTGTGTCTGTGTGTGTGTCTCTGTGTGTGTGTCTGTGTGTGTGTCTCTGTGTGTGTGTCTCTGTGTGTGTCTCTGTGTGTGCGTGCATCTACTCACGTGCTCGCCCTTGTCACCTTTAGGTCCCTTGTGTCCCATGCTGCCAATCTCTCCCTGCACACACACACACGCACACACACACACGCACACACACACACGCACACACACACACGCACACACACACACACACACGCGAACACACACACACACGCACACACACATGCGCACATACAGACGCACGCACATACACACACAGACGCACGCACACACACACACACAGACACACACACAGACACACACACACACGCGGACGCACACACACACAGACACACACACAGACACACACACACAGATACACACACAGACACACACACACAGAAACACACACAGACACACACACAGACACACACACACACGCGGACGCACACACACACAGACACACACACACACAGACACACACACACAGACACACACACAGACACACCCACACAGACACACACACAGACACACACACACAGATACACACACAGACACACACACACAGACACACACACAGACACACACACACAGACACACACACAGACACACGCGGACGCACACACACACAGACACACACACACAGACACACACACAGACACACGCGGACGCACACACACACAGACACACACACACAGACACACGCGTTCGCGTGAACGTAATGACAAATGTGCGTCTAAATTTCGATTTAAAGCTTTCGTGACTGCAGGGATTCATCTCCTTTGGTTCTTTCGGTAAAGTCACCACCACGTAGAAGGGAAACAATAAAATAATAAAAATAAAACATAATACAATAAAATTCTCACGACGTTTCGGCCACAACACAAGCAGCCTTCTTCAGGTGAAGGAACAGAAATGTCGGGAAGACAGCGCTCCAGTGAACACCGCTAAGCTTGGCAGCGTCTTTTAAGCTGGGTGGGAGGAGCAGAGCGCCTTGACAAAGGAGTTTACATATCAGCAGAGGAGTTTAGCGTTGAAGTAGCCGTGTTAATGTGTTGGATTAGCAGGGTGTTAAAGTCGGACATTAGCATGTAACCGGGAGATTAGCACGATGTTAGTGTGAGGGATTAGCATGTGACTGGTCACGGAAGTAGCTATGTTAAAGTCAGAGTTTACATATCAACAGAGGAGTTTAGCGTTGAAGTAGCCGTGTTAATGTGTTGGATTAGCAGGGTGTTAAAGTCGGACATTAGCATGTAACTGGGAGATTAGCATGATGTTAGTGTGAGGGATCAGCATGTAACTGGTCACGGAAGTAGCTATGTTAAAGTCAGAGTTTACATATCAGCAGAGGAGTTTAGCGTTGAAGTAGCCGTGTTAATGTGTTGGATTAGCAGGGTGTTAAAGTCGGACATTAGCATGTAACTGGGAGATTAGCATGATGTTAGTGTGAGGGATCAGCATGTAACTGGTCACGGAAGTAGCTATGTTAAAGTCAGAGTTTACATATCAACAGAATAATTTCGCATTGAAGTAGCCGTGTTAATGTGTTGGATTAGCAGGGTGTTAAAGTCGGACATTAGCATGTAACCGGGAGATTAGCATGATGTTAGTGTGAGGGATCAGCGTGTAACTGGTCACGGAAATAGCTATGTTAAAGTCAGAGTTTACATATCAACAGAATAATTTCGCATTGAAGTAGCCGTGTTAATGTGTTGGATTAGCAGGGTGTTAAAGTCGGACATTAGCATGTAACTGGGAGATTAGCACGATGTTAGTGTGAGGGATCAGCATGTAACTGGTCACGGAAGTAGCTATGTTAAAGTCAGAGTTTACATATCAGCAGAGGAGTTTAGCGTTGAAGTAGCCGTGTTAATGTGTTGGATTAGCAGGGTGTTAAAGTCGGACATTAGCATGTAACTGGGAGATTAGCATGATGTTAGTGTGAGGGATCAGCATGTAACTGGTCACGGAAGTAGCTATGTTAAAGTCAGAGTTTACATATCAACAGAAGAATTTAGCATTGAAGTAGCCGTGTTAATGTGTTGGATTAGCAGGGTGTTAAAGTCGGACATTAGCATGTAACTGGGAGATTAGCATGATGTTAGTGTGAGGGATCAACATGTAACTGGTCACGGAAGTAGCTATGTTAAAGTCAGAGTTTACATATCAACAGAAGAATTTCGCATTGAAGTAGCTGTGTTAATGTGTTGGATTAGCAGGGTGTTAAAGTCGGACATTAGCATGTAACTGGGAGATTAGCACGATGTTAGTGTGAGGGATTAGCATGTAACTGGTCACGGAAGTAGCTATGTTAAAGTCAGAGTTTACACATCAACAGGAGAATTTCGCATTGAAGTAGCCGTGTTAATGTGTTGGATTAGCAGGGTGTTAAAGTCAGACATTAGCATGTAACTGGGAGATTAGCATGATGTTAGTGTGAGGGATCAGCATGTAACTGGTCACGGAAGTAGCTATGTTAAAGTCAGAGTTTACATATCAACAGGAGAATTTCGCATTGAAGTAGCTGTGTTAATGTGTTGGATTAGCAGGGTGTTAAAGTCGGACATTAGCATGTAACTGGGAGATTAGCATGATGTTAGTGTGAGGGATTAGCATGTAACTGGTCACGGAAGTAGCTATGTTAAAGTCAGAGTTTACACATCAACAGGAGAATTTCGCATTGAAGTAGCCGTGTTAATGTGTTGGATTAGCAGGGTGTTAAAGTCAGACATTAGCATGTAACTGGGAGATTAGCATGATGTTAGTGTGAGGGATCAGCATGTAACTGGTCACGGAAGTAGCTATGTTAAAGTCAGAGTTTACATATCAACAGGAGAATTTAGCATTGAAGTAGCCGTGTTAATGTGTTGGATTAGCAGGGTGTTAAAGTCAGACATTAGCATGTAACTGGGAGATTAGCATGATGTTAGTGTGAGGGATCAGCATGTAACTGGTCACGGAAGTAGCTATGTTAAAGTCAGAGTTTACACATCAACAGGAGAATTTCGCATTGAAGTAGCCGTGTTAATGTGTTGGATTAGCAGGGTGTTAAAGTCGGACATTCGCATGTAACTGGGAGATTAGCATGATGTTAGTGTGAGGGATCAGCATGTAACTGGTCACGGAAGTAGCTATGTTAAAGTCAGAGTTTACATATCAGCAGAGGAGTTTAGCGTTGAAGTAGCCGTGTTAATGTGTTGGATTAGCAGGGTGTTAAAGTCGGACATTAGCATGTAACTGGGAGATTAGCATGATGTTAGTGTGAGGGATTAGCGTGTAACTGGTCACAGAAGTAGCTATGTTAAAGTCAGAGTTTACATATCAACAGAAGAATTTCGCATTGAAGTAGCCATGTTAATGTGTTGGATTAGCAGGGTGTTAAAGTCGGACATTAGCATGTAACTGGGAGATTAGCATGATGTTAGTGTGAGGGATTAGCGTGTAACTGGTCACAGAAGTAGCTATGTTAAAGTCAGAGTTTACATATCAACAGAAGAATTTCGCATTGAAGTAGCCATGTTAATGTGTTGGATTAGCAGGGTGTTAAAGTCGGACATTAGCATGTAACTGGGAGATTAGTATGTTGTTAGTGTGAGGGATTAGCATGTGACTGGTCACGGAAGTAGCTATGTTAAAGTCAGAGTTTACATATCAGCAGGAGAATTTAGCATTGAAGTAGCCGTGTTAATGTGTTGGATTAGCAGGGTGTTAAAGTCGGACATTAGCATGTAACTGGGAGATTAGCATGATGTTAGTGTGAGGGATCAGCATGTAACTGGTCACGGAAGTAGCTATGTTAAAGTCAGAGTTTACATATCAAACAGAAGAATTCAGCGTTGAAGTAGCCGTGTTAATGTGTTGGATTAGCAGGGTGATAAAGTCGGACATTAGCATGTAACTGGGAACCGAGTGGACATTTGGCACAGCAAAATACTCCTAAACGCGCGTTTCTAAACTATCGGCACAACTTTAATATATACCAAGGTAAGGCCCCCCCCCCCCCCACCCGCTGAGCCGCTATGCATAGAGAGAGAGATTTTAATTTAAAGCTTTCGTGACTGCAGTGATTCATATTCTTGGCTCTTTCGGTAAAGTCACCACGTTGAAGGGAAACAATAAAATAATAAAATAAATATAAAACAATAAAAAATTCTCACGACGTTTCGACCGTAACACAAGCAGCCATCATCAGGTGTGAAGACCAACGGCAAGAAACATTTGAAAGAAGTTGGCGGTTTGTATTTATTTATTTTTAAACGTTAGCACCACGGACAGCGATTTGGCAGTTTGTTTAGAAGGACGAGTCCATCTATGTTTTGATTTAAAGCTTTCGTGACTGCAGTCATTCATATTCTTAGCTCTTTCGGTAAAGTCGTCACGTTGAATGGAAACAATAAAATAATAAAATATATATAAAACAATAACAAAAAATTCTCACGACGTTTCGACCATAACACAAACGGTCATCATCAGGTGTGATGATGACCGTTTATTGTATGATAGTTGGGTAGTTGCAGCTCTTTAGCGTCAATATACTATTGTTTCATATATATTTTATTATTTTATTGTTTCCCTTCAACGTGACTTTACCGAAAGAGCTAAGAATACGAGTCCATCTATGTTCGGAAAAGAGGAGGGGGCAGACGAAAAATTAATGTATGACGTCTGAAAGCCACCGTAAGCGTGAACAATCAATGGTTCTTGACGTTGGTCTTCACACCTGACGATGGCTGTTTGTGTTACAGTCGAAACGTCGTGAGAATTTTATTGTTTCATATATATTTTATTATCTCATTGTTTCCCTTCCAACGTGACTTTACCGAAAGAACCAAGAATATAAGAGAGAGAGAGATGTTTGTCCGAAGCGACCCTGGGGATCTGCAACTTTTCGCTCAACCAAGCGGGGAAATTTATCGCAGCCAAATATTCACGACACACACACACACAGACACACACACGCACACACGCGCGCGCGCAATACCAACACCTCGCCGCTGATCTCAAAAGACCTCTAGACCAGGGGTGGGGAACGCCTGGCACCGCGGGGCCGAATGAGCCCCCCGCGAAATCATTTGGTGTTGTAGCTACTACACGTGGCGTAGCTACTACACTTGTGTAGCGGGCCTTATACGGCCCTAGAAATCATTTGGTCTCTGGGCCCTGCCCAAGGCAACCGCAGGCGGGACTCGAAATTCAATCAGTCGAGGAGAGCAAAACCTGGAAAAGCAGCTCGCGAGTAGCGGCAACATCGTCAATAGCCGGCTAACGTCATCACCACGCCTCGCCTAGAGAGAAAGCAGTTACAGCCCATCGCATTAGGGGGGGGGGGGGGGGGGGGCGAGTTAATTAAATGTTTGACCAAATATAAAGGGGCTAATTTTTAAGGTGATCACTTTGTACGGCCCGCGAATGACGTTACACGAATATCCAAATGGCTCCTCGGCAGAAAAAAAGGTTGCCCGCCCCTGCTCTAGACCAATCATCGCCACGTAAACTCCGGTCAGACGCTGCCGTCTGGCGTGATTATAAAGGTAGCGCACACACACAGCGTGTGGCTTGCCCACAAATGAGCCACACGCAATGGCAACTCCTCGCTGCTGATCTCGTCAAGGACCTATAAATCATCATCATCACCATCACCACCACCACACCAACTCTGGACATCATCCTCGCAGCAGTAGCAGCAGCGGTTTCTGGCTAAATCGTCGGACAAAGTCGGTGGTCACTGCATCATCATCATCGTCGTCGTCACCGTCATCATCATCATCGTCATCATTATCATTGTCATCATCATCATCGTCGTCATCATCATCATCGTCATCATCATCGTTATCATCACCGTCATCATTATCATCGTCATCATCATCATCATCGTCACGTGGCACTTTCAGATTGCGCTGCTTCTGCGGCCGTCTGGAATGTTCTTCCGCTTTCCGATATGAGGAAGTCACTGGGAGCTGTGGTGCCACTTTTAAAACATCGACGTCTCGATTGACAAACTCGTTTCTGTAGAAGTTTCTCTAGACGTTTCTCTAGAAGTTTCTCTAGAAGTTTCTCTAGAAGTTTCTCTAGAAGTTTTTCTAGAAATTTCTCTAAAAGTTTTTCTAGAAGTTTCTCTAGAAGTTTCTCTAGAAGTTTCTCTAGAAGTTTCTCTAGAAGTCTCTCTAGAAGTTTCTCTAGAAGTTTCTCTAGAAGTTTCTCTAGAAGTTCCTCTAGAAGTTTCTCTAGAAGTTCCTCTAGAAGTTTCTCTAGAAGTTCCTCTAGAAGTTTCTCTAGAAGTTCCTCTACAAGTTTCTCTAGAAGTTTCTCTCTCTAGAAGTTTCTCTAGAAGTTTCTCTAGAAGTTTCTCTGGAAGTTTCTCTAGAAGTTTCTCTAGAAGTTTCTCTAGAAGTTCCTCTAGAAGTTTCTCTAGAAGTTTCTCTAGAAGTTTCTCTACAAGTTTCTCTAGAAGTTTCTGTAGAAGTTTCTCTAGAAGTTTCTCTAGAAGTTCCTCTAGAAGTTTCTCTAGAAATTTCTCTAAAAGTTTTTCTAGAAGTTTCTCTAGAAGTTTCTCTAGAAGTTTCTCTAGAAGTTCTCTAGAAGTTTCTCTAGAAGTTTCTCTAGAAGTTTCTCTAGAAGTTTCTCTAGAAGTTCCTCTAGAAGTTTCTCTAGAAGTTTCTCTAGAAGTTTCTCTAGAAGTTTCTCTAGAAGTTTCTCTGGAAGTTTCTCTGGAAGTTTCTCTGGAAGTTTCTCTAGAAGTTTCTCTAGAAGTTTATCTGGAAGTTTCTCTAGAAGTTTCTCTAGAAGTTTCTCTAGAAGTTTCTCTGGAAGTTTCTCTAGAAGTTTCTCTAGAAGTTTATCTGGAAGTTTCTCTAGAAGTTTCTCTAGAAGTTTCTCTAGAAGTTTCTCTGGAAGTTTCTCTAGAAGTTCCTCTAGAAGTTTCTCTAGAAGTTCCTCTAGAAGTTTCTCTAGAAGTTCCTCTAGAAGTTTCTCTAGAAGTTTCTCTAGAAGTTTCTCTAGAAGTTTCTCTAGAAGTTTCTCTAAAAGTTTCTCTAGAAGTTTCTCTGGAAGTTTCTCTGGAAGTTTCTCTGGAAGTTTCTCTAGAAGTTTCTCTAGACGTTTCTCTAGAAGTTTCTCTAGAAGTTTCTCTAGAAGTTTCTCTAGAAGTTTCTCTAGAAGTGCTGTCAGTGTGTTTAGTGTGTTGTTCTTCCACCCGCACTTACAATTAGCGCGGTTGGCTACATATGGTGCGAAATAAGTTCAACATACACACACGATATTACTATACACTACACTATACACTACTATACACTACGCTATACACTACAAATTACACACTACACTACACACTACACTATACACTACATGATACACTATACACTACTATACACTACACTATACACTACACTATACACTACTGTCCACTACACTATACACTACACTATACACTACACTATACACTGCTATCCACTACACTATACACTACTATCCACTACACTATACACTACACTATCCACTACACTATACACTACACTATACACTACACTACACACTACACTATACACTACACTATACACTACACTATACACTACACACTACACTACACTATACACTGCTATCCACTACACTATACACTACACTATACACTACTATCCACTACACTATACACTACACTATACACTACACTATACACTACACTATACACTACACTATACACTACACTATACACTACACTATACACTACACTATACACTACACTATACACTACACTATACACTACACTATACACTACACTACACACTACACTATACACTACACTATACACTACACTATAGACTACACTATACACTACACTACACTATACACTACACTATACACTACACTATACACTACACTATACACTACACTACACTATACACTACACTGTACACTACACTGTACACTACACTATACTACACTATACACTACACTACACACTACACTACACTATACACTACTATACACTGCCCAGTTACTGAGGTGGTGGGGGGGGGGGGGGGAGTGATGGTGGTGAGCGGTGGATGAGGGGAGGTGAGGCGGGTGGGGAAATGGAGCGGCGAGGGTGAGGGGGGGTGAGGAGCGGTGAGGAGCGGTGAGTGAGGAGGTGAGTGAGGAGGTGGCTACAGCGGTGAGGAGCGGTGAGTGAGGAGCGGTGAGGAGTGGTGAGTGAGGAGGTGAGGAGCGGTGAGTGAGGAGGTGAGTGAGGAGGTGAGTGAGGAGGTGAGTGAGGAGGTGGCTACAGCGGTGAGGAGCGGTGAGTGAAGAGCGGTGAGGGTGAGGGGGGGTGAGGAGCGGTGAGGAGCGGTGAGTGAGGAGGTGAGGAGCGGTGAGGAGCGGTGAGGAGCGGTGAGGAGCGGTGAGTGAGGAGGTGAGGAGCGGTAAGGAGCGGTGAGTGAGGAGGTGACTACAGTGGTGACGAGCGGTGAGGAGCGGTGAGTGACGAGGTGAGGAGCGGTGAGGAGCGGTAAGGAGCGGTGAGGAGCGGTGAGGAGCGGTGAGTGAGGAGGTGAGGAGCGGTGAGTGAGGAGGTGACTACAGCAGTGAGGAGCGGTGAGTGAGGAGCGGTGAGGAGCGGTGAGTGAGGAGGTGAGGAGCGGTAAGGAGCGGTGAGGAGCGGTGAGGAGCGGTGAGTGAGGAGGTGACTACAGCAGTGAGGAGCGGTGAGTGAGGAGCGGTGAGGAGCGGTGAGTGAGGAGGTGACTACAGCAGTGAGGAGCGGTGAGGAGCGGTGAGTAAGGAGGTGAGGAGCGGTGAGGAGCGGTGAGGAGTGGTGAGTGAGGAGGTGGCTACAGCCGTGACGAGCGGTGAGGAGCGGTGAGGAGCGGTGAGTGAGGAGGTGACTATGGCGGTGAGGAGCAGTGAGTGAGGAGGTGAGGAGCGGTGAGTGAGGAGGTGACTACAGTGGTGACGAGCGGTGAGGAGCGGTGAGGAGTGGTGAGGAGCGGTGAGGAGCGGTGAGTAGCGGTGAGTGAGGAGGTGAGGAGCGGTGAGTGAGGAGGTGAGGAGCGGTGAGGAGCGGTGAGGAGTGGTGAGTGAGGAGGTGAGGAGCGGTGAGTGAGGAGGTGACTACAGTGGTGACGAGCGGTGAGGAGTGGTGAGGAGCGGTGAGGAGTGGTGAGGAGCGGTGAGGAGCAGTGAGTGAGGAGGTGAGGAACGGTGAGTGAGGAGGTGAGGAGCGGTGAGGAGCGGTGAGGAGCGGTGAGTGAGGAGGTGAGGAGCGGTGAGGAGCGGTGAGTGAAGAGGTGACTACAGCGGTGAGGAGCGGTGAGTGAGGAGGTGAGGAGCGGTGAGGAGCGGTGAGTGAGGAGGTGGCCTCACCTTGTCGCCGTCCTCGCCAGGTCCTCCGGGGGGCCCAGCAGGGCCAGGCAACCCCACGGGTCCCTGGATGCCGTCCCTACCCGCAGGGCCCTGCACCCCCTTCTCTCCCTGCACACAGACACAGGCAAAGGTGCCCCGCGTAGCCTCAGCACACTGGTAGGGGCAAGTGCTGTGAGTAGCAGCAGCAGCGCCACCTGTGAAGGCTACCAGGCACTGTGGCACACACAGAGGGGGTGGGTGGCCAGCAACCACGCCCGGCCGCCTTTGTCTCCCCCAGTGGCGATGTTCACTACGCTACACCGCTACACCAGGTTTACTCATTTAAGGCCGAGTCGACCTAGGGGAGTCCCGGGACCGGTTCAGAGAATCGTCACCGGTGGTGTTGGCCGTGAGCGGGAGTTGAACTCGGGTCGCCGGGTTCGTAGGGCAGTGCGGTGTGTGTGCGTTTGTCAGTGTGTATGTGAGTGTGTGTGCGTGTGTGAGTGTGTGTTAGTGTGCTAGTGTGTGAGTGTCTGTCAGTGTGTATGTGAGTGTGTGTGTGTGTTAGGATGCCCTGGTGGTCCCCCTCTTTAAGAAGGGGGACCGCACAGACTGTAACAACGACAGGGGCATCTCACTCCTCAGTGTGCCGGGAAAGGTCCTGGCAAGGATTATTCAGCATCGCCATGCCAGGCACGCTGAGGAGAGGCTTGCAGAGCCCCAATGCGGTTTCAGGAAAGGGCGGTCCTGCACAGATGCCATATTTTCTGTCCGTCTGCTACAGCAGAGGTATAGGGAATTCCAGCAAGACCTACATCTCTGCTTTATTGACCTGGTCAAGGCCTATGATACCATCAGTAGGCCTGGGCTCTGGGTTGTTCTTCGTGCTTTTGGAGTACCTGACCCTCTGTTCACGATCATTAAGGACCTTCATGATGGTGAGCGGGCCCGGGTAAAACTACGTGGCCGGGAGTCCGAGCCATTCCCTGTACACCTTGGGGTGCGACAGGGATGTCCTCTGGCTCCCACATTATTTAACATCTATTTTGACCACGTAGTTCGTGAAGCCTTCAATAGCTGTACCGGGGGAATCTCCATATGATACAGATATAATGGGAGGGCTGATCGATGCCCGGGTGCAGTCAAGGGATGGCTCCCTATTGCTCAACCACGTTATGTATGCCGATGATTTGGTAACAGCTGCTCATTCAGAAGAGGAGTTGGAGACGCTGCTGCTGAGACTGGAGCGTGCAACTAAGAGATGGGGCCTTACCATCAGCCCCACCAAAACTAAGCACCTGCCTGGGTATTTTGTGCCATCGGACACTCCACCCCCACAACTCCCAATTGGTGATGGGGCAGTTTGGGGAGAGAGTGGAGAGTTTCCCATACCTGGGCAGTGTGCTTATGATCGGCTCCAGTTTAACAGCAGAGGTCTCGCTCCGAATCAGTCGAGCGGCAATATCTTTTCATCGGTTGCGTAACGCTGTGTGGAAGCTACCTGGTCTGTCGCTCCGCACTAAGCTTCAGGTCTTCTCGGCCACGGTCATTCCCTCCCTTCTCTACGCTTGCGAAACATGGACCCCCCTAATGGAACATCTTCGCCGGTTAGAAACATTTAGGCTGGCCTGCCTACGATCCATCCTGGGTTTAACCAGACTGGATTGTGTAAGGAGCTCACAAATCCTTGAAAGATCTGGGCAAGGTCCCATCGGTGAGCTCCTCTGGCGGACAAGGCTGCGATGGCTGGGTCATGTAGCCCGCATGCCCAGCCACCGCATGCCGAAACAGCTTTTGTTCGGCCGGATCGAGGGGGCTAAACGGGCGCGGCACGGGCTAGAGAAAAGATGGAGTGACGTGGTACAGGAGGACGTGGAGCTGAGTGGACTTGCCGATGACTGGTACCAGCGGTGTCAAGGTCGGCCTCTGTGGAGGAGGCTCGTGAAGGACGCTACTGGGCAGTTGGAGGTAATCGCCCTCCAACAACAACGGAGGGCGGAGGAGCGACGCTCACAACAACGAGCGGAGCGCCGGGTGGCTAAAGCACAGCAGGTTGGCACAGTAGGGGGCACAGGTGGTGCATCAGCCAGTCATCTCAGTCAGTCGACCCGTGGCACCTGGGTCTGCCCCGTGACATCCTGCCAGCGGGCGTTCGACACTTCACGTGGCCTCAGGGTGCACATAGCCTGGCACAAGCGTCGTGGTGATGTCACCGCCACTTAGTGGCGAATGGCGGTTGTTGTTGGTTGTTGTGTGTGTTACTGTGTTAGTGAGTGTGTGTGTGTTGGTGAGTGTGTGTGTGTTAGTGAGTGTGTGTGTTAGTGAGTGTGTGTTAGTGAGTGTGTGAATGTGTGTGTTAGTGAGTGAGTGTGTGTGTTAGTGGCCTCAGGGTGCACGTAGCCTGGCACAAGCGTCGTGGTGACGTCACCGCCACTTAGTGGCGAATGGCGGATGTTGTTGTTGTTGTGTGAGTGAATGTGTGTGTTAGTGAGTGTGTGTTAGTGTATGAATGTGTGTGTGAATGTGTGTGTTAGTGAGTGTGTGTGTTAGTGAGTGTGTGTGTTAGTGTATGAATGTGTGTGTGTGAATGTGTGTGTTAGTGAGTGTGTGTGAATGTGTGTGTGAATGTGTGTGTTAGTGAATGTGTGTGTGTGAATGTGTGTGAGTGAGTGTGTGTGTTAGTGAGTGTGTGTGTTAGTGTGTGAATGAATGTGTGTTAGTGAATGTGTGTGTGTGTTGTGTATGAATGTGTGTTAGTGAATGTGTGTGTTAGTGAGTGTGTGTGTGTTGTGTATGAATGTGTGTGTGTGAATGTGTGTGTTAGTGTGTCTGTTAGTGAATGTGTGTTAGTGAGTGTGTGTGTTAGTGTATGAATGTATGTGTGTGTTGTGTATGAATGTGTGTTAGTGAATGTGTGTGTTAGTGAGTGTGTGTGTTAGTGTGTGTTACTGTGTTAGTGAATGTGTGTGTTAGTGAGTGTGTGTTAGTGAATATGTGTGTTAGTGAGTGTGTGTGTGTTGTGTATGAATGTGTGTGTGTGAATGTGTGTGTTAGTGAGTGTGTGTGTTAGTGAATGTGTGTTAGTGTATGAATGTGTGTGTGAAAGTGTATGTTAGTGAGTGTGTGTGTGTTAGTGAATGTGTGTGTTAGTGAGTGTGTTACTGTGTTAGTGAATGTGTGTGTTAGTGAATGTGTGTGTTAGTGAATGTGTGTGTTAGTGAATGTGTGTTAGTGTGTGTGTGTGTTAGTGAATGTGTGTGTTAGTGAGTGTGTGTGTCAGTGAATGTGTGTGTTAGTGAGTGTGTGTGTGTGTTGTGTATGAATGTGTGTGTTAGTGAATGTGTGTGTTAGTGAGTGTGTGTGTGTGTCCGTTACCGGAGTTCCCTTCTCTCCGGCCGAGCCGGCTGGGCCCTGGGGCCCTGGTCGGCCGGGGAGGCCGATGGGCCCAGCGGTTCCCGCACCTCCCCTCTCTCCCGGTGAGCCCTGCACAACGACAACAACAACAACAACGATGATTTACAAACCGACAACAACAACGATGATTTACAAACCGATAACAACAACAACAATGATTTACAAACCCACAACAACAACAACGATGATTTACAAACCGATAACGACAACAACAACGATGATTTACAAACCGACAACAACAACGATGATTTACAAACCCACAACAACAACAACGATGATTTACAAACCGACAACAACAACAACAACGATGATTTACAAACCGATAACGATAACAACAACAACAACGATGATTTCCAAACCGACAACAACAACAACGATGATTTACAAACTGATAACGATAACAACAACAACGATGATGATTTACAAACCGACAACAACAACAACGATGATTTACAAACCAACAACAACAACAACGATGATTTACAAACCGATAACAACAACAACGATGATTTACAAACCAACAACAACAACGATGATTTACAAACCGATAACAACAACAATGATTTACAAACCGACAACAACAACGATGATTTACAAACCCACAACAACAACAATGATTTACAAACCGACAACAACAACGATGATTTACAAACCCACAACAACAACAACAATGATTTAGAAACCGACAACAACACCAACGATGATTTACAAACCCACAACAACAACGATGATTTACAAACCGACAACAACAACGATGATTTACAAACCAACAACAACAACGATGATTTACAAACCGATAACAACAACAACAATGATTTTTAAACCAACAACAACAACGATGATTTACAAACCAATAACAACAACAACAATGATTTACAAACCGACAACAACTACAACGATGATTTACAAACCCACAACAACAATGATTTACAAACGGACAACAACAACAACAACGATGATTTACAAACCCACAACAACAACAACGATGATTTACAAACCGATAACAACAACAACAATGATTTACAAACCGACAACAACAACAACGATGATTTACAAACCGACAACAACAACAACGATGATTTACAAACCGGTAACAACAACGATGATTTACAAACCGACAACAACAACAACAACAATGATGATGTACAAACCGATAACAACAACAACGATGATTTACAAACCAGCAACAACAACGATGATTTACAAACCGATAACGACAACAACAACGATGATTTACAAACCCACAACAACAACAACGATGATTTACAAACCGACAACAACGATGATTTACAAACCAGCAACAACAACAACAACGATGATTTACAAACTGATAACAACAACAACGATGATTTACAAACCGACAACAACGATGATTTACAAACCGATAACAACAACAACAACGATGATTTACAAACTGATAACAACAACAACAACGATGATTTACAAACCGACAACAACAACAACAACAACGATGATTTACAAACCGATAACAACGACAACAACAACGATGATTTACAAACCGATAACAACAACAACAACAACAACGATGATTTACAAACCGATAACAACAACAACAACAATCATTTACAAACCGATAACAACAACGATGATTTACAGACCGATAACAACAACAACAACGATGATTTACAAACCAATAACGACAACAACAACAATCATTTACAAACCCACAACAACAACGATGATTTACAAACCGACAACAACAACAACAACGATGATTTACAAACCGATAACGATAACAACAACAACAACGATGATTTCCAAACCGACAACAACAACAACGATGATTTACAAACTGATAACGATAACAACAACAACGATGATGATTTACAAACCGACAACAACAACAACGATGATTTACAAACCAACAACAACAACAAAGATGATTTACAAACCGATAACAACAACAACGATGATTTACAAACCAACAACAACAACGATGATTTACAAACCGATAACAACAACAATGATTTACAAACCGACAACAACAACGATGATTTACAAACCCACAACAACAACAATGATTTACAAACCGACAACAACAACGATGATTTACAAACCCACAACAACAACAACAATGATTTAGAAACCGACAACAACACCAACGATGATTTACAAACCCACAACAACAACGATGATTTACAAACCGACAACAACAACGATGATTTACAAACCAACAACAACAACGATGATTTACAAACCGATAACAACAACAACAATGATTTTTAAACCAACAACAACAACGATGATTTACAAACCAATAACAACAACAACAATGATTTACAAACCGACAACAACTACAACGATGATTTACAAACCCACAACAACAACAATGATTTACAAACGGACAACAACAACAACAACAACAACGATGATTTACAAACCCACAACAACAACAACGATGATTTACAAACCGATAACAACAACAACAATGATTTACAAACCGACAACAACAACAACGATGATTTACAAACCGACAACAACAACAACGATGATTTACAAACCGGTAACAACAACGATGATTTACAAACCGACAACAACAACAACAATGATGATGTACAAACCGATAACAACAACAACGATGATTTACAAACCAGCAACAACAACGATGATTTACAAACCGATAACGACAACAACAACGATGATTTACAAACCCACAACAACAACAACGATGATTTACAAACCGACAACAACGATGATTTACAAACCAGCAACAACAACAACAACAACGATGATTTACAAACTGATAACAACAACAACAACGATGATTTACAAACCGACAACAACGATGATTTACAAACCGATAACAACAACAACGATGATTTACAAACTGATAACAACAACAACAACAACGATGATTTACAAACCGACAACAACAACAACAACGATGATTTACAAACCGATAACAACGACAACAACAACGATGATTTACAAACCGATAACAACAACAACAACGATGATTTACAAACCGATAACAACAACAACAACAATCATTTACAAACCGATAACAACAACGATGATTTACAGACCGATAACAACAACAACAACGATGATTTACAAACCAATAACGACAACAACAACAATCATTTACAAACCGACAACAACAACAACAATGATTTACAAACCCACAACAACAACAACGATTATTTACAAACCGATAACAACAACAATGATGATTTACAAACCGATAACAACAACGATGATTTACAAACCGATAACAACAACAACGATGATTTACAAACCCACAACAACAACAACGATGATTTACAAACCGACAACAACAACAACAACGATGATTTACAAACCGACAACAACAACGATGATTTACAAACCAATAACAACAACAACAACAATGATTTACAAACCGACAACAACTACAACGATGATTTACAAACCCACAACAACAACAATGATTTACAAACGGACAACAACAACGATGATTTACAAACCCACAACAACAACAACGATGATTTACAAACCGATAACAACAACAACAATGATTTACAAACCGACAACAACAACAACAACGATGATTTACAAACCGACAACAACAACAACAATGATTTACAAACCAGTAACAACAACGATGATTTACAAACCGACAACAACAACAACAATGATGATGTACAAACCGATAACAACAACAACGATGATTTACAAACCAGCAACAACAACAACAACGATGATTTACAAACCGACAACAACAACGATTTACAAACCGATAACGACAACAACAACGATGATTTACAAACCCACAACAACAACAACAACGATGATTTACAAACCGACAACAACGATGATTTACAAACCAGCAACAACAACAACGATGATTTACAAACCGATAACAACAACAACAACAACGATGATTTACAAACTGATAACAACAACAACGATGATTTACAAACCGACAACAACAACAACAACGATGATTTACAAACCGATAACAACGACAACAACAACGATGATTTACAAACCGATAACAACAACAACAACGATGATTTACAAACCGATAACAACAACAACAACAATCATTTACAAACCGATAACAACAACGATGATTTACAAACCGATAACAACAACAACAACGATGATTTACAAACCCACAACAACAACAACGATGATTTACAAACCGATAACAACAACAACAATGATTTACAAACCGACAACAACAACAACGATGATTTACAAACCGACAACAACAACAACGATGATTTACAAACCGGTAACAACAACGATGAATTACAAACCGACAACAATGATGATGTACAAACCGATAACAACAACAACGATGATTTACAAACCAGCAACAACAACAACAACGATGATTTACAAACCGACAACAACAACGATGATTTAAAAACCGATAACGACAACAACAACGATGATTTACAAACCCACAACAACAACAACGATGATTTACAAACCGACAACAACGATGATTTACAAACCAGCAACAACAACAACAACGATGATTTACAAACTGATAACAACAACAACAACGATGATTTACAAACCGACAACAACGATGATTTACAAACCGATAACAACAACAACAACAACGATGATTTACAAACTGATAACAACAACAACAACGATGATTTACAAACCGACAACAACAACAACAACAACAACAACAACGATGATTTACAAACCGATAACAACGACAACAACAACGATGATTTACAAACCGATAACAACAACAACAACAACGATGATTTACAAACCGATAACAACAACAACAACAATCATTTACAAACCGATAACAACAACGATGATTTACAGACCGATAACAACAACAACAACGATGATTTACAAACCAATAACGACAACAACAACAATCATTTACAAACCGACAACAACAACAACAATGATTTACAAACCCACAACAACAACAACGATTATTTACAAACCGATAACAACAACAATGATGATTTACAAACCGATAACAACAACGATGATTTACAAACCGATAACAACAACAACGATGATTTACAAACCGACAACAACAACGATGATTTACAAACCGACAACAACAACGATGATTTACAAACCAATAACAACAACAACAATGATTTACAAACCGACAACAACTACAACGATGATTTACAAACCCACAACAACAACAATGATTTACAAACGGACAACAACAACGATGATTTACAAACCCACAACAACAACAACGATGATTTACAAACCGATAACAACAACAACAATGATTTACAAACCGACAACAACAACGATGATTTACAAACCGACAACAACAACAACGATGATTTACAAACCAGTAACAACAACGATGATGTACAAACCGATAACAACAACAACGATGATTTACAAACCAGCAACAACAACAACAACGATGATTTACAAACCGACAACAACAACGATGATTTACAAACCGATAACGACAACAACAACGATGATTTACAAACCCACAACAACAACAACAACGATGATTTACAAACCGACAACAACGATGATTTACAAACCAGCAACAACAACAACGATGATTTACAAACCGATAACAACAACAACAACAGCAACAACGATGATTTACAAACTGATAACAACAACAACGATGATTTACAAACCGACAACAACAACAAGAACGATGATTTACAAACCGATAACAACGACAACAACAACGATGATTTACAAACCGATAACAACAACAACAACAACAATCATTTACAAACCGATAACAACAACGATGATTTACAAACCGATAACAACAACAACAACGATGATTTACAAACCAATAACGACAACAACAACAATCATTTACAAACCGACAACAACAACAACAACAACAACAACGATGATTTACAAACCGATAACAACAACAACAACGATGATTTACAAACCGACAACAACAACAACAACGATGATTTACAAACCAATAACGACAACAACAACAATCATTTACAAACCGACAACAACAATGATGATTTACAAACCGATAACAACAACAACAACAACGATGATTTACAAACCGATAACAACAACAACAACGATGATTTACAAACTGATAACAACAACAACAACAACAATCATTTACAAACCGATAACAACAACGATGATTTACAAACCGATAACAACAACAACAACGATGATTTACAAACCAATAACGACAACAACAACAATCATTTACAAACCGACAACAACAACAACAACAACGATGATTTACAAACCGGTAACAACAACAACAACGATGATTTACAAACCGACAACAACAACAACAACAACGATGATTTACAAACCAATAACGACAACAACAACAATCATTTACAAACCGACAACAACAACAACAACAACAATGATGATTTACAAACCGATAACAACAACAACAACAACAACAACAACGATGATTTACAAACCGATAACAACAACAACAACAATCATTTACAAACCGATAACAACAACGATGATTTACAAACCGATAACAACAACAACGATGATTTACAAACCAATAACGACAACAACAACAATCATTTACAAACCGACAACAACAACAACAACAACGATGATTTACAAACCGATAACAACAACAACAACAACGATGATTTACAAACCGACAACAACAACAACAACGATGATTTACAAACCAATAACGACAACAACAACAATCATTTACAAACCGACAACAACAACAATGATGATTTACAAACCGATAACAACAACAACAACAACAACAACGATGATTTACAAACCAGCAACAACAACAACAACGATGATTTACAAACCGATAACAACAACAACAACAACGATGATTTACAAACCGACAACAACAACGATGATTTACAAACCCACAACAAGAACAACAACAACGATGATTTACAAACCGATAACAACAACAACAATGATTTACAAACCGACAACAACAACGATGATTTACAAACCGATAACAACAACAATGATGATTTACAAACCGATAACAACAACGATGATTTACAAACCGATAACAACAACAACGATGATTTACAAACCGACAACAACAACGATGATTTACAAACCGACAACAACAACGATGATTTACAAACCAATAACAACAACAACAATGATTTACAAACCGACAACAACTACAACGATGATTTACAAACCCACAACAACAACAATGATTTACAAACGGACAACAACAACGATGATTTACAAACCCACAACAACAACAACGATGATTTACAAACCGATAACAACAACAACAATGATTTACAAACCGACAACAACAACGATGATTTACAAACCGACAACAACAACAACGATGATTTACAAACCAGTAACAACAACGATGATGTACAAACCGATAACAACAACAACGATGATTTACAAACCAGCAACAACAACAACAACGATGATTTACAAACCGACAACAACAACGATGATTTACAAACCGATAACGACAACAACAACGATGATTTACAAACCCACAACAACAACAACAACGATGATTTACAAACCGACAACAACGATGATTTACAAACCAGCAACAACAACAACGATGATTTACAAACCGATAACAACAACAACAACAGCAACAACGATGATTTACAAACTGATAACAACAACAACGATGATTTACAAACCGACAACAACAACAACAAGAACGATGATTTACAAACCGATAACAACGACAACAACAACGATGATTTACAAACCGATAACAACAACAACAACAACAATCATTTACAAACCGATAACAACAACGATGATTTACTATCCGATAACAACAACAACAACGATGATTTACAAACCAATAACGACAACAACAACAATCATTTACAAACCGACAACAACAACAACAACAACGATGATTTACAAACCGATAACAACAACAACAACGATGATTTACAAACCGACAACAACAACAACAACGATGATTTACAAACCAATAACGACAACAACAACAATCATTTACAAACCGACAACAACAATGATGATTTACAAACCGATAACAACAACAACAACAACGATGATTTACAAACCGATAACAACAACAACAACGATGATTTACAAACCGATAACAACAACAACAACAACAATCATTTACAAACCGATAACAACAACGATGATTTACAAACCGATAACAACAACAACAACGATGATTTACAAACCAATAACGACAACAACAACAATCATTTACAAACCGACAACAACAACAACAACAACGATGATTTACAAACCGGTAACAACAACAACAACAACGATGATTTACAAACCGACAACAACAACAACAACAACGATGATTTACAAACCAATAACGACAACAACAACAATCATTTACAAACCGACAACAACAACAACAACAATGATGATTTACAAACCGATAACAACAACAACAACAACAACGATGATTTACAAACCGATAACAACAACAACAACAATCATTTACAAACCGATAACAACAACGATGATTTACAAACCGATAACAACAACAACAACGATGATTTACAAACCAATAACGACAACAACAACAATCATTTACAAACCGACAACAACAACAACAACAACGATGATTTACAAACCGATAACAACAACAACAACAACGATGATTTACAAACCGACAACAACAACAACAACGATGATTTACAAACCAATAACGACAACAACAACAATCATTTACAAACCGACAACAACAACAACAATGATGATTTACAAACCGATAACAACAACAACAACAACAACGATGATTTACAAACCAGCAACAACAACAACAACGATGATTTACAAACCGATAACAACAACAACAACAACGATGATTTACAAACCGACAACAACAACGATGATTTACAAACCCACAACAAGAACAACAACAACGATGATTTACAAACCGATAACAACAACAACAATGATTTACAAACCGACAACAACAACGATGATTTACAAACCGATAACAACAACAACAACAACAACGATGATTTACAAACCGACAACAACAACGATGATTTACAAACCGATAACAACAACAATGATGATTTACAAACCGACAACAACAACGATGATTTACAAACCAATAACAACAACAACGATGATTTACAAACCGACAACAACAACAATGATTTACAAACCGATAACCATGAGTGTGAGCAAATGAATGAATGAGCGAGCGAATGTGTGAGGGAACGAGCAAATAAGCAAGCGAATGAATGAGTGAGGGAGCGAATTAGTGAGTGAGCGAATGAGTCAGCGAGGGAGCGAGGGAGTGAATCAGAGAGCGAATGAGTGAGTGAGTGAGCAAGCGAGTGAATGAGTGAGTGAATGAGTGAGTGAGCAAGAGAGCGAGCGAATGAGTGAGCGAGTGAGTGAGTGAGTAAATGAGCGAGTGAGTGAATGAGTGAGTGAGTAAGTGAATGAGTGAGTGAATGAGTGAGTGAGTGAGTGAATGGGTGAGTGAGTAAGTGAATGAGAGAGTAAATGAGCAAGTGAGTGAATGAGTGAGCGTGTGAATAAATGAATGAGTGAATGAGTGAGCGAGTGAATGAGTGAGCGAGTGAATGAATGTGAGTGAGCGAGTGAGTGAATGAGTGAGCGAGTGAGTGAGCGAGTGAGTGAGCGAGTGAGTAAGCGAGTGAATGAGTGAGTGAATGAGTGAGCGAGTGAATGGGTGAGTAAGTGAATGAGTGAGTGAGTGAACGAGCGAGTGAGTGAACGAGCGAGCGAGTGAATGAGTGAGCGAGTGAATGAATGAGTGAGTGAATGAGTGAGCGAGTGAGCGAGCGAGTGAGTGAGCGAGTAAGTGAGTGAGCAAGTGAGCGAGTGAATGAGTGAGTGAATGAGTGAGTGAGTGAGCGAGTGAATGAATGAGTGAGAGAGTGAATGAATGAGTGAGTGAGTGAGCGAGTGAGCGAGTGAATGAGAGAGTGAGTGAGCAAGTGAGTGAGCGAATGAATGAGAGAGCGAGTGAGCGAGTGAATGAGTGAATGAGTAAGTGAATGAGTGAGTGAATGAGTGAGTGAGTGAGCGAGTGAGCGAGTGAGTGAGCGAGTGAGCGAGCGAGTGAGCGAGCGAGCGAGTGAGCGAGCGAGCGAGCGAGTGAATGAGTGAACGAGCGAGTGAGTGAGTGTCTCACCGTGGGTCCGGGTGGACCAGGAGGCCCAATGTTTCCTTTGAGCCCGGCAGCTCCCTGCGAGGGCGACAACGCGGATCAGAGACTCACACAGCGGACCGGTTCGGTGCGGTTTGGACCGGTGCGGTGCGGTTTGGACCGGAGCGGTGCGGATTGGACCGGTGCGGTGCGGTTTGGACCGGTGCGGTGCGGTTTGTACCGGTGCGGTGCGGTTTGGACCGGAGCGGTGCGGATTGGACCGGAGCGGTGCGGTTTGGACCGGTGCGGTGCGTTAAGTTTGTCCATGCCCCGCGCCTTCGGCTATCTCTGTTGGCTGCTCGTACCCCTCGTGAGTAGGTAACGTACCCCACGTGAGTAGGTGACGTACCACCACGTGAGTAGGTGACGTACCCCACGTGAGTAGGTGACGTACCCCTCGTGAGTAGGTAACGTACCCCTCGTGAGTAGGTAACGTACCCCACGTGAGTAGGTAACGTACCCCACGTGAGTAGGTAACGTACCCCTCGTGAGTAGGTAACGTACCCCACGTGAGTAGGTAACGTACCCCACGTGAGTAGGTAACGTACCCCTCGTGAGTAGGTAACGTACCCCACGTGAGTAGGTAACGTACCTCACGTGAGTAGGTATCGTACCCCTCGTGAGTAGGTAACGTACCCCTCGTGAGTAGGTAACGTACCCCACGTGAGTAGGTGACGTACCCCAAGTGAGTAGGTAACGTACCCCTCGTGAGTAGGTGACGTACCCCACGTGAGTAGGTAACGTACCCCACGTGAGTAGGTGACGTACCCCTCGTGAGTAGGTAACGTACCCCTCGTGAGTAGGTAACGTACCCCACGTGAGTAGGTAACGTACCCCTCGTGAGTAGGTGACGTACCCCTCGTGAGTAGGTAACGTACCTCACGTGAGTAGGTGATGTACCCCACGTGAGTAGGTAACGTACTCCACGTGAGTAGGTAACGTACCCCACGTGAGTAGGTAACGTACCCCACGTGAGTAGGTAACGTACCCCTCGTGAGTAGGTAACGTACCCCTCGTGAGTAGGTGACGTACCCCACGTGAGTAGGTAACGTACCTCACGTGAGTAGGTAACGTACCCCACGTGAGTAGGTGACGTACCTCACGTGAGTAGGTAACGTACCCCTCGTGAGTAGGTGACGTACCCCTCGTGAGTAGGTGACGTACCCCTCGTGAGTAGGTAACGTACCCCACGTGAGTAGGTAACGTACCCCTCGTGAGTAGGTGACGTACCCCACGTGAGTAGGTAACGTACCCCACGTGAGTAGGTGACGTACCCCTCGTGAGTAGGTAACGTACCCCTCGTGAGTAGGTAACGTACCCCACGTGAGTAGGTAACGTACCCCTCGTGAGTAGGTGACGTACCCCTCGTGAGTAGGTAACGTACCCCACGTGAGTAGGTAACGTACCCCTCGTGAGTAGGTAACGTACCCCACGTGAGTAGGTAACGTACCCCACGTGCGTGGGTAACGTACCCCTCGTGAGTAGGTGACGTACCCCTCGTGAGTAGGTAACGTACCCCACGTGAGTAGGTAACGTACCCCACGTGAGTAGGTATCGTACCCCTCGTGAGTAGGTAACGTACCCCACGTGAGTAGGTGACGTACCCCTCGTGAGTAGGTAACGTACCCCTCGTGAGTAGGTGACGTACCCCACGTGAGTAGGTAACGTACCCCTCGTGAGTAGGTAACGTACCCCACGTGAGTAGGTAACGTACCCCACGTGAGTAGGTAACGTACCCCACGTGACTAGGTGACGTACCCCTCGTGAGTAGGTAACGTACCCCTCGTGAGTAGGTAACGTACCCCTCGTGAGTAGGTGACGTACCCCTCGTGAGTAGGTGACGTACCCCACGTGAGTAGGTAACGTACCCCACGTGAGTAGGTAACGTACCCCACGTGAGTAGGTAACGTACCCCACGTGAGTAGGTGACGTACCACCACGTGAGTAGGTAACGTACCCCTCGTGAGTAGGTAACGTACCCCTCGTGAGTAGGTGACGTACCCCTCGTGAGTAGGTGACGTACCCCACGTGAGTAGGTAACGTACCCCACGTGAGTTTGGTAACGTACCCCTCGTGAGTAGGTAACGTACCCCACGTGAGTAGGTATCGTACCCCTCGTGAGTAGGTAACGTACCCCACGTGAGTAGGTAACGTACCCCTCGTGAGTAGGTAACGTACCCCTCGTGAGTAGGTGACGTACCCCACGTGAGTAGGTAACGTACCCCTCGTGAGTAGGTGACGTACCACCACGTGAGTAGGTAACGTACCCCACGTGAGTAGGTAACGTACCCCACGTGAGTAGGTGACGTACCCCACGTGAGTAGGTAACGTATCCCTCGTGAGTAGGTAACGTACCCCTCGTGAGTAGGTATCGTACCCCACGTGAGTAGGTAACGTACCCCACGTGAGTAGGTGACGTACCCCACGTGAGTGGGTGACGTACCCCACGTGAGTAGGTAACGTACCCCTCGTGAGTAGGTAACGTACCCCTCGTGAGTAGGTAACGTACCCCACGTGACTAGGTAACGTACCCCACGTGAGTAGGTAACGTACCCCTCGTGAGTAGGTAACGTACCCCTCGTGAGTAGGTAACGTACCCCACGTGAGTAGGTAACGTACCCCTCGTGAGTAGGTAACGTACCCCACGTGAGTAGGTAACGTACCCCACGTGAGTAGGTATCGTACCCCACGTGAGTAGGTAACGTACCCCTCGTGAGTAGGTAACGTACCCCACGTGACTAGGTAACGTACCCCACGTGACTAGGTAACGTACCCCACGTGAGTAGGTAACGTACCCCACGTGAGTAGGTAACGTACCCCACGTGAGTAGGTAACGTACCCCTCGTGAGTAGGTAACGTACCTCACGTGAGTAGGTGACGTACCCCTCGTGACTAGGTAACGTACCCCACGTGAGTAGGTGACGTACCCCAGGTGAGTAGGTAACGTACCCCACGTGAGTAGGTAACGTACCCCACGTGAGTAGGTAACGTACCCCACGTGAGTAGGTAACGTACCCCTCGTGAGTAGGTAACGTACCCCACGTGAGTAGGTAACGTACCCCACGTGAGTAGGTGACGTACCCCTCGTGAGTAGGTAACGTACCCCACGTGAGTAGGTAACGTACCCCACGTGAGTAGGTGACGTACCCCAGGTGAGTAGGTAACGTACCCCACGTGAGTAGGTAACGTACCCCACGTGAGTAGGTAACGTACCCCACGTGAGTAGGTAACGTACCCCTCGTGAGTAGGTAACGTACCCCACGTGAGTAGGTAACGTACCCCACGTGAGTAGGTGACGTACCCCTCGTGAGTAGGTAACGTACCCCTCGTGAGTAGGTAACGTACCCCACGTGAGTAGGTATCGTACCCCACGTGAGTAGGTAACGTACCCCTCGTGAGTAGGTGACGTACCCCACGTGAGTAGGTAACGTACCCCACGTGAGTAGGTGACGTACCCCACGTGAGTAGGTGACGTACCCCTCGTGAGTAGGTGACGTACCCCACGTGAGTGGGTAACGTACCCCACGTGAGTAGGTAACGTACCCCACGTGAGTAGGTAACGTACCCCACGTGAGTAGGTAACGTACCCCACGTGAGTAGGTGACGTACCCCAAGTGAGTAGGTAACGTACCCCACGTGAGTAGGTATCGTACCCCACGTGAGTAGGTAACGTACCCCTCGTGAGTAGGTAACGTACCCCTCGTGAGTAGGTAACGTACCCCACGTGAGTAGGTGACGTACCCCACGTGAGTAGGTGACGTACCCCACGTGAGTAGGTAACGTACCCCACGTGAGTAGGTAACGTACCCCACGTGAGTAGGTAACGTACCCCACGTGAGTAGGTAACGTACCTCACGTGAGTAGGTGACGTACCCCTCGTGAGTAGGTGACGTACCACCACGTGAGTAGGTGACGTACCCCACGTGAGTAGGTAACGTACCCCACGTGAGTAGGTAACGTACCCCTCGTGAGTAGGTGACGTACTCCACGTGAGTAGGTAACGTACCCCACGTGAGTAGGTAACGTACCCCTCGTGAGTAGGTGACGTACCCCACGTGAGTAGGTGACGTACCCCTCGTGAGTAGGTAACGTACCCCTCGTGAGTAGGTAACGTACCCCACGTGAGTAGGTAACGTACCCCACGTGAGTAGGTAACGTACCCCACGTGAGTAGGTAACGTACCCCACGTGAGTAGGTAACGTACCCCACGTGAGTAGGTAACGTACCCCTCGTGAGTAGGTAACGTACCCCACGTGAGTAGGTAACGTACCCCACGTGAGTAGGTAACGTACCCCACGTGAGTAGGTAACGTACCCCTCGTGAGTAGGTATCCTACCCCACGTGAGTAGGTAACGTACCCCACGTGAGTAGGTATCCTACCCCACGTGAGTAGGTATCCTACCCCACGTGAGTAGGTAACGTACCCCTCGTGAGTAGGTAACGTACCCCACGTGAGTAGGTAACGTACCCCACGTGAGTAGGTGACGTACCCCACGTGAGTAGGTAACGTACCCCACGTGAGTAGGTGACGTACCCCTCGTGAGTAGGTAACGTACCCCTCGTGAGTAGGTAACGTACCCCACGTGAGTAGGTAACGTACCCCACGTGAGTAGGTGACGTACCCCACGTGAGTAGGTAACGTACCCCTCGTGAGTAGGTAACGTACCCCTCGTGAGTAGGTAACGTACCCCACGTGAGTAGGTAACGTACCCCACGTGAGTAGGTGACGTACCCCACGTGAGTAGGTGACGTACCCCACGTGAGTAGGTAACGTACCCCTCGTGAGTAGGTATCGTACCCCTCGTGAGTAGGTGACGTACCCCACGTGAGTAGGTAACGTACCACACGTGAGTAGGTAACGTACTCCACGTGAGTAGGTGACGTACCCCACGTGAGTAGGTAACGTACCCCACGTGAGTAGGTAACGTACCCCTCGTGAGTAGGTAACGTACCCCACGTGAGTAGGTGACGTACCCCACGTGAGTAGGTAACGTACCCCTCGTGAGTAGGTAACGTACCCCTCGTGAGTAGGTAACGTACCCCACGTGAGTAGGTAACGTACCCCACGTGAGTAGGTAACGTACCCCACGTGAGTAGGTGTCGTACCCCTCGTGAGTAGGTAACGTACCCCACGTGAGTAGGTAACGTACCCCTCGTGAGTAGGTAACGTACCCCTCGTGAGTAGGTGACGTACCCCACGTGAGTAGGTGACGTACCCCACGTGAGTAGGTAACGTACCCCACGTGAGTAGGTGACGTACCCCACGTGAGTAGGTGACGTACCCCACGTGAGTAGGTGACGTACCCCACGTGAGTAGGTGACGTACCCCACGTGAGTAGGTGACGTACCCCACGTGAGTAGGTAACGTACCCCACGTGAGTAGGTAACGTACCCCTCGTGAGTAGGTAACGTACCCCACGTGAGTAGGTAACGTACCCCACGTGAGTAGGTAACGTACCCCACGTGAGTAGGTGACGTACCCCAAGTGAGTAGGTAACGTACCCCACGTGAGTAGGTGACGTACCCCACGTGAGTAGGTAACGTACCCCACGTGTCCACGCTTGCTTTGGTCTCGTTTATAACCCACCTCACCCGCGTGTCTCTGTGTGTCCCCGTGGGTGTCTCTGTGTGTCCCCGTGTGTCTCTGTGTGTCCCCGTGTGTCTCTGTGTGTCTCTGTGTGTCTCTGTGTGTCTCTGTGTGTCTCTGCATGTCTCTCTGTGTGTGTCTCTGTGTGTCTCTGTGTGTCCCCGTGGGAGTCTCTGTGTATCTCTGCGTGTCTCTGCATGTCTCTGTATGTGTCCCCGTGTGTCTCTGTGTGTCCCCATGTGTCCCCGTGTGTCTCTGTGTGTCCCCATGTGTCCCCGTGTGTCTCTGTGTGTCCCCGTGGGTGTCTCTGTGGGTGTCTCTGTGTGTCCCCGTGTGTCCCCGTGTGTCTTCAAGTGAGTCCACGTGTGTCCCCATGTGTCTCTGTGTGTCCCCGTGGGTGTCTCTGTGTGTCTCCGCGTGAGTCCCCGTGGGTGTCTCTGTGTGTCTCTGTGTGTCTCTGCATGTCTCTGTGTTGTGTTCCCCTGTGGCTCTGTGTCCCCGTGTGTCTCTGTATGTCTGTGTGTCTCTGCATGTCTCTGTGTGTGTCTCCGCGTGTCTCTGTGTGTCCCCATGTGTCCCCGTGTGTCCCCGTGTGTCTCTGTGTGTCCCCGTGGGTGTCTCTGTGTGTCCCCGTGTGTCCCCGTGTGTCTTCAAGTGAGTCCACGTGTGTCCCCGTGTGTCTCTGTGTGTCCCCGTGGGTGTCTCTGTGTGTCTCCGCGTGAGTCCCCGTGGGTGTCTCTGTGTGTCTGTGTGTCTGTGTGTCTCCGCGTGTCCCCGTGTGTCTCCACGTGTCTCCGTGTGTCTCCGCGTGTGTCTCCCCGTGTGTCTCCGTGTGTCCCCGTGTGTCCCCGTGTGTCTCCGCGTGTGTCCCCGTGTGTCTCCGCGTGTGTCTCGGCGTGTGTGTGTGCGTTACCGGGGTCCCAGGAAGACCTCTCTCCCCAGGGAATCCTCTCAGCCCTGGGGGCCCCTCCTTGCCTGGGCCCCCTGTGGGACCAGGGTCTCCCTACACACACACAGTGACACAGTGACACACACACGGTGACACAGTGAGACACAGTGACACACACAGTGAGACACACAGTGACACACACACAGACACACACACAGTGACACACACACACAGTGAGAGACACACACACACAGTGAGAGACACACACAACAAAGATCCCCCATATAGCCTTAACAGACTGTAGGGGCAAGTGCTGTTAGCGAGCACCTATGAAGGCCGGAACGGTACACGAGGGGGTGGGTGGCCAGCACCACGCCCGACCGCCTTTGTCTCCCTAGTGGCGATGTTTACACACCGCACCAGGTACTCATTTGAGGCTGAGTCGACCTAGGGGAGGCCCGGGACCGGTTCAGATAATCGTCACTGGTGTTGGCCGTGAGCGGGAATCGAACCCGGGTCGCCAGGTTCGTAGCGCAGCGCGCTAACCGCTACACCACCGCACACACACACAGTGAGACACACACACAGTGAGACACACACACAGTGAGACACACACACAGACACACACACAGACACACACAGACACACACACAGACACACACAGACACACACACAGACACACACAGACACACACTTGCTGCACAGTAGGTGCAAGGCTGTCACAGCTGTGGTGGTGGTGGTGGTTGGTGGTGGTGTTTAGTGGGTGCTGGACGCTGCTGGTTGGGGTCGGTGTTGGTGGTGGTGACAGTGGTTGATGTTGGTTGGTGGTGGTGATTGGTGGTGGACGCTGCTGGTTGTAGTGGTGGTGGTGTTGGTGGTGGACGCTGCTGGTTGTAGTGGTGGTGGTGTTGGTGGTGGCTGTGGTGGTTGGTGGTGTTGGTGTTTGGTGGTATTGGTAGTGGTGTTGGCTGTGGTGGTTGGTGGTGGTGTTGGTGTTTGGTGGTGTTGGTTGGTGGTGGCTGTGGTGTTGGTTGTGGTGTTGGTTGGTGGTGGTGTTGGTTGTGGTGTTGGTTGGTGGTGGCTGTGGTGGTGGTGGTGGTGGTGTTGGTGGTGGCTGTGGTGGTCATGGTGGTGATGGTGGTGTTGGTGGTGGCTGTGGTGGTTGTGGTGGTGGTGGTTGTTGTGGTGGTGGTGTTGGTGGTGGTTGTTGTGGTGGTGGCTGTGGTGTCTGTGATTGTTGTGGTTGTTGTGGTGGTTGTGGTTGTTGTGGTGGTGTTGGTGGTGGCTGTGGTTGTTGTGGTGGTGGCTGTGGTTGTTGTGGTGGTGTTGGTGGTGTCTGTGGTGGTTGTTGTGGTGATGGCTGTGGTGTTGGTGTTGGTGGTGGTGTTGGTGGTGGTGTTGGTGGTGGTGTTGGTGGTGTCTGTGGTGGTGGTGTTGGTGGTGTTGTGGTGGCTGTGGTTGTCTGTGGTGTTGGTGGTGATGGTGGTTGTTGCGGTGGTGGTGTTGGTGTTGGCGGCGTGGTTCTCACCTTGACTCCTTCTTTCCCAGGGGTCCCTGTCAGTCCCTGCTCCCCCGGGGGCCCAGGGGGCCCTGGGTGACCCCTGTCGCCGATGGGACCCGACTCACCCGTGGGACCCTGGCGTACGGGACACAAAGACAAAGGACCCCACCGCCCCAGCATAGTCTTCAAAGACGGCCGGGGCAAGTGCTGATAGCGAGTAGCAGAGCCTGTGAAGGCTACCGGCGGGGGCGGGGGGGGTGGGTTGGGTGGGTGGGTGGGTGGCCAGCACCACGCCCGCCCGGCCGCCTTTGTCTCCCCGGTGGCGATGTTCAACGACCACCGCACACCGCGCCAGGTTCTCATCTGAGGCCGAGTCGATTGAGGCAAAGACAAAGATGCCCCCCGTGTGGTCTGCTACAGGCGGCCGGGGCCAAGTGCTTGTCAGTGGCGAGTAGCAGCGCCTGTGAAGGCCGCCACTATGGCACGTGACCAGGGGGTTTGGTACGACAGTGGGTGACCCAAACTGGCTGCAATCGTAAAGACCACGTGTGTTGTGGTGTGTGTGTTGTGTGTGTTGTGTGTGGGGGTCACGTGTCTTGGCTGTGGGGGGGTCACGTGTCCTGGCTGTGGGAGGGGTCACGTGTCTTGGCTGTGGGGGGGAGTCACGTGTCTTGGCTGTGAGAGGGGTCACGTGTCCCTGGGCTGTGGGGAGGGGTCACGTGTCCCTGGGCTGTGGGGAGGGGTCACGTGTCCCTGGCTGTGGGAGGGGTCACGTGTCTTGGCTGTGGGAGGGGTCACGTGTCCTGGCTGTGGGAGGGGTCACGTGTCTTGGCTGTGGGAGGGGGTCACGTGTCCTGGCTGTGGGAGGGGTCACGTGTCTTGGCTGTGGGAGGGGTCACGTGTCTTGGCTGTGGGAGGGGTCACGTGTCCTGGCTGTGGGAGGGGTCACGTGTCTTGGCTGTGGAGGGGTCACGTGTCTGGGCTGTGGAGTGGTCACGTGTCTTGGCTGTGGAAGGGGTCACGTGTCTTGGCTGTGGGGGGGGTCACGTGTCTGGGCTGTGGGGGGGGTCACGTGTCTTGGCTGTGGGAGGGGTCACGTGTCTGGGCTGTGGGGGGGGGTCACGTGTCTTGGCTGTGGGGGGGTCATGTGTCTTGGCTGTGGGGGGGGTCACGTGTCTTGGCTGTGGGGGGGTCACGTGTCTTGGCTGTGGAAGGGGTCACGTGTCTTGGCTGTGGGAGGGGTCACGTGTCTTGGCTGTGGGGGGGTCACGTGTCTTGGCTGTGGGAGGGGTCACGTGTCTTGGCTGTGGGAGGGATCACGTGTCTTGGCTGTGGGAGGGGTCACGTGTCTTGGCTGTGGGAGGGGTCACGTGTCTTGGCTGTGGGGGGGGTCACGTGTCTGGGCTGTGGGGGGGGTCACGTGTCTTGGCTGTGGGAGGGGTCACGTGTCTGGGCTGTGGGGGGGGGGTCACGTGTCTTGGCTGTGGGGGGGTCATGTGTCTTGGCTGTGGGGGGGGTCACGTGTCTTGGCTGTGGGGGGGTCACGTGTCTTGGCTGTGGGAGGGGTCACGTGTCTTGGCTGTGGGAGGGGTCACGTGTCTTGGCTGTGGGGGGGTCACGTGTCTTGGCTGTGGGAGGGGTCACGTGTCTTGGCTGTGGGAGGGGTCACGTGTCTTGGCTGTGGGAGGGGTCACGTGTCTTGGCTGTGGGAGGGGTCACGTGTCTTGGCTGTGGGGGGGTCACGTGTCTTGGCTGTGGGAGGGGTCACGTGTCTTGGCTGTGGGAGGGGTCACGTGTCTTGGCTGTGGGAGGGGTCACGTGTCCTGGCTGTGGGGGGGTCACGTGTCCCTGGGCTGTGGAAGGGGTCACGTGTCCCTGGGCTGTGGGAGGGGTCACGTGTCCCTGGGTTGCTGACCTGCGGACCCACGACCCCAGCAGGTCCCGGCGGCCCAGTCTTGCCTTGGAAGCCCTGGCACACACACACGTGGACACACACACACGACACACACACACACGTGGACACACACACACGACACACACACACGACACACACACACGTGGACACACACACACACGACACACACACACGGGGACACACACACATACGGGGACACACACACACGACACACACACACACACACGGGGACACACACACACGTGGACACATACACACACGTGGACACACACACACGTGGACACACACACACGACACACACACGTGGACACACACACACACGTGGACACACACACACGTGGACACACACACACGACACACACACGTGGACACACACACACACGTGGACACACACACACGACACACACACACGACACACACACACGACACACACACACACGACACACACGACACACGCACACACACACGTGGACACACACACACACGTGGACACACACACACACACGTGGACACACACACGTGGAAACACACACACACGTGGACACACACACACGTGGACACACACACACGTGGACACACGACACACACACACACGTGGACACACGACACACACACGTGGACACACACACACGACAACACGATCAGTCACCCGTGGCATCACGCAGAAGTATCCACGGCAACTACAACCGGCACACGGCAACTACAACCGGCACACGGCAACTACAGCCGGCACACGGCAACTACAGCCGGCACACGGCAACTACAGCCGGCACACGGCAACTACAACCGGCACACGGCAACTACAACCGGCACACGGCAACTACAACCGGCACACTGCAACTACAACCGGCACACGGCAACTACAGCCGGCACACGGCAACTACAGCCGGCACACGGGAACTACAACCGGCACACGGCAACTACAACCGGCACACTGCAACTACAACCGGCACACGGCAACTACAGCCGGCACACGGCAACTACAGCCGGCACACGGGAACTACAACCGGCACACGGCAACTACAACCGGCACACGGCAACTACAACCGGCACACTGCAACTACAACCGGCACACGGCAACTACAGACGGCACACGGCAACTACAGCCGGCACACGGGAACTACAACCGGCACACGGCAACTACAACCGGCACACGGGAACTACAACCGGCACACGGCAACTACAACCGGCACACTGCAACCACAGCCGGCACACGGCAACTACAGCCGGCACACTGCAACTACAACCGGCACACGGCAACTACAACCGGCACACGGCAACTACAACCGGCACACGGCAACTACAACCGGCACACGGCAACTACAACCGGCACACGGCAACTACAACCGGCACACGGCAACTACAGCCGGCACACGGGAACTACAGCCGGCACACGGGAACTACAACCGGCACACGGCAACTACAACCGGCACACGGCAACTACAACCGGCACACGGCAACTACAACCGGCACACGGCAACTACATATCCAGGCACACGGGAACCACAGCCGGCACACGGCAACCACAGCCGGCACACGGCAACTACAGCCGGCACACGGCAACTACAGCCGGCACACGGCAACTACAGCCGGCACACGGCAACTACAGCCGGCACACGGCAACCACAGCCGGCACACGGCAACTACAGCCGGCACACGGCAACTACATTTCCAGGCACAGCCAGGCATCGTCAGGGCTCGGGATCGAACCCAAGGCCTCCTGCGTACCAGGCCAACTTGCGGACCTTGGTTGGGTTCCCACGTCCTTGAGGGTCATGGGGAAGGAGGGGGGGTTAGGGGTGATGGGGTGTTGGGGTTAGGGGTGTTGGGGTGTTGGGGTGTTGGTGTGTTGGTTGTTAGGGGTGTTGGGGTTAGGGGTGTTGGGGTGTTGGGGTTAGTGGTGTTGGGGTTAGGGGTGTTGGGGTGTTGGGGTTAGGGGTGTTGGGGTTAGGGGTGTTGGGATTAGGGGTTTGGGGTTAGGGGTACTCACCGTATCCCCTCGGGAGCCAGGGTGCCCAGGAAGCCCATCCTTGCCTGGGGGTCCCTGTAACAACAGCAACAGTGTCACACAAAGACAAAGATTCCCCGTGTAGCCTTGACAGACTGTTGGGGCAAGTGCTGTTAGCGAGCACCTATGAAGGCTACCAGCACTGTGGCACACGAAGGGGGTGGGTGGCCAGCACCACGCCCGGCCGCCTTTGTCTCCCCAGTGCTAGCGATGTTTACGACACACATCACACCAGGTACTCATGTGAGGCTGAGTCAATGTAATGGAGGCCCAGGACCGGTTAAAATATTTGCCACCGGTGTTGGCCGTGAGCGGGAATCGAACTCAGGTAGCCGGGCTTGTAGCGTGGTGCGCTAACCGCTACACTACCGCTCCCCACGCACACACACGCAGACACACACGCAGACACACACACAGACACACACACACAGACACACACACAGACACACACACAGACACACACACACAGACACACACACAGGCACACAGACACACACGCAGACACGCAGACACACATACATACACACACAGACACACACACAGACACACACACACAGACACACACACAGACATACACACGCACACACACAGACACACACACAGACGCACACATACAGACACACACACACAGACACACATACAGACACACAGACACACACACACATACACACACAGATACACACACGCACACACACACAGACACACACACACACAGACACACACACACGTGTACACACACATACGTACGGCTATCTGTGCGTGTGCAAGTGTGTGGTGAGATGTTAACTACCTCGCCTGGTCTACAGGAGGTCGTGAGTTCGATCCTGACGACGCCTGCTGCTGCTGTATATTTGAAGTCTGCGTCTCTCTCTCTCATTATCACGGTGGCTATGAGATGTTAACTACCTCGCCTGGTATACAGGAGGTCGTGGGTTCGATCCCGACCCTGACGACCCCTGCTGCTGCTGTTTATTTAAAGTCTGCGTCTTTCTCTCTCATCATCATCATCACGGTGGCTATGAGATGTTAACTACCTCGCCTGGTATACAGGAGGTCGTGGGTTCGATCCCCGACCCTGACGATGCCTGCTGCTGCTGCTGCTGTACATTTGGAGTTTGCGTCTCTCTCCCCGTGGCCTGGTGGATTTTTTTTTCCCCGGGGGTTCCCTCCGGTATTTCCCCGCTCCGCGCTCAGACACGGCGTCACGCGGTGGGAGCGTTTGGCCACCACGCGATCGTGAGCCCACTTCTCAACGGGCCATCGTCTCATGCGAGGGCCCCCTTACCCGGTAGAAATGTTCACAAATGTGTTCGTAGTTTTAGTGTCAGCGCGTGTGCGTGCGCGTTCGTGCGCGTGAGTGTGTGCGTGTGAGTGTGTGTGCGTGTGTGTGCGTGCGTGTGTGTGAGTGCATGTGTGTGTGTGTGTGTGTGCGTGTGTGCGTGTGAGTAAGACGGCCACGGTCTGCGGGCCTCTCGCACGCCCCTCACCGCAGGGCCCTTGGGCCCACCGAAGCCAGCCGGGCCTTGAGCACCTTGCAGACCCTGCACGTGCACCACGACCACCGTTAGGCACCGCGAGTCAAACCGAGCAACAAAGTCAACCGCGACCATTACCGCGACCATTACCATAACCACAACCATTACCACAACCATAACCACAACCATAACCACAACCATAACCACAACCATAACCACAACCAAACCACAACCATAACCACAACCAAACCACAACCATTACCACAACCATAACCACAACCATAACCACGACCATAACCACGACCATAACCGTGACCATAACCACAACCATAACCACAACCATAACCACAACCATAACCACAACCATAACCACAACCAAACCACAACCATTACCACAACCATAACCACAACCATTACCACAACCATAACCACAACCATAACCACAACCATAACCACAACCATAACCACAACCAAACCACAACCATTATCACAACCATAACCACAACCATTACCACAACCATAACCACAACCATAACCACAACCATAACCACAACCATTACCATAACCACAACCATTACCACAACCATAACCACAACCATAACCGCAACCATTACCACAACCATAACCGCTACTATAACAGGAACCATAACTGCCCATAGATTAACATTGCACGTAGACTAACATTGCCCATAGACTAACATTGCCAATAGTCTAACATTGCCCATAGTCTAACATTGGCAATAGTCTAACATTGCCCATAGACTAACATTGCCCATAGACTAACACTGCCCATAGACTAACATTGCCCATAGACTAACATTACCCATAGACTAACATTGCCCATAGACTAACATTGCCCATAGACTAACATTACCCATAGACTAACATTGCCCATAGACTAACATTGCCCATAGACTAACATTGCCCATAGACTAACATTGCCAATAGACTAACATTGCCCATAGACTAACATTGCCAATAGTCTTAACATTGCCCATAGACTAACATTGCCCATAGACTAACATTGCCAAGTCTTAACATTGCCCATAGACTAACATTGCCAATAGTCTAACATTGCCCATAGACTAACATTGCCAATAGTCTTAACATTGCCCATAGTCTAACATTGCCCATAGACTAACATTGCCCATAGACTAACATTGCCCATAGACTAACATTACCCATAGACTAACATTGCCCATAGACTAACATTGCCCATAGACTAACATTGCCCATAGACTAACATTGCCCATAGTCTTAACATTGCCCATAGACTAACACTGCCAATAGTCTAACATTGCCCATAGAATAACATTGCCCATAGACTAACATTGCCAATAGTCTTAACATTGCCCATAGACTAACATTGCCCATAGTCTAACATTGCCCATAGTCTAACATTGCCAATAGTCTTAACATTGCCCATAGACTAACATTGCCAATAGACTAACATTGCCCATAGACTAACATTGCCCATAGACTAACATTGCACATAGACTAACATTGCCAATAGTCTTAACATTGCCAATAGACTAACATTGCCCATAGACTAACATTGCCCATAGTCTAACATTGCCCATAGTCTAACATTGCCAATAGTCTTAACATTGCCCATAGACTAACATTGCCCATAGACTAACATTGCACATAGACTAACATTGCCAATAGTCTTAACATTGCCAATAGACTAACATTGCCCATAGTCTAACATTGCCCACAGACTAACATTGCCCATAGACTAACACTGCCCACAGACTAACATTGGCCATAGACTAACATTGCCAATAGTCTTAACATTGCCAATAGACTAACATTGCCCATAGTCTAACATTGCCCACAGACTAACATTGCCCATAGACTAACATTGCCCATAGACTAACACTGCCCACAGACTAACATTGCCCATTGACTCACACTGCCCATAGACTAACATTGCCAATAGTCTAACATTGCCAATAGTCTAACATTGCCAATAGTCTTAACATTGCACGTGGACATTCTAAACCTGTGCAGTGTGCGACCGTGGTCACCCAGAACCGAGCGTGAGTACAAGGCGCAGTGACGCCATGCCCCCATCCACAGACTACCAAGAAGGAGACGTCACAGCGACGACGATGATGACGATGATGACGACGATGACGACAATGATGACGATGATGATGACGACGATGACGATGATGATGACGATGATGACGATGGCGACGATGACGATGACAACGATGATGACGATGATGACGATGACGACGATGACGACGATTATGATGACGACGATGATGATGACGACAATGACGACGACAATGACGACGACAATGATGACGATGATGACGATGACGACGACGACGACGACGACGATGACGACGACGACGATGATGACGATTATGATGACGACGATGATGACGACGACGACGATGATGACGACGACGATGACGACGACAATGACGATACACTCACTACCCCACCAGTGCGGCTAAGGCAGGTTGTTGTATCTGGGCTTGACCACGCGAATGTGCGGTGGCAGAAGCTGCTCTCGCCAGTCGACGACAACAGCCCGAGTCGACGGGGTTAGCCGCAACGATGCCGACGGGGTTAGCCGCAACGATGCCGACGGGGTTAGCCGCAACAATGCCGACGGGGTTAGCCGCAACGATGCCGACGGGGTTAGCCGCAACGATGCCGACGGGCAACCAACAGCGCAACACTCACCACAACTACCGAGAAGCGTAAACCACCAACTAGCCACAACACTCACAGTCAACCAACACCAACCACCACGACCACCACAACCACCACAACCACCACCAACACCACCACCAGCAACACCACCAACACCAACAACACCACCAACACCACCACCAACCACCACGACCACCACAACCACCACCAACACCACCACCACCAACACCACCACCAGCAACAACACCAGCACCAACCACCACGACCACCACGACCATCACCAACACCACCAACACCACCACCAGCAACACCACCACCAGCAACAACACCAGCAACACCACCAACACCACCACCACCACCAACACCACCAACACCACCACCACCACCACCAGCAACAACACCAGCACCACCACCAACACCACCACCAACAACACCACCAACACCACCACCAGCACCACCACCAACACCAACAAACACCACCACCATTACCAACACCACCACCAACACCACGACCAGCAACACCACCAACACCAGCACCACCACCAACACCACCACCAACACCACCACCAACAACAACAACACCACCAACAAGACCAACACCACCACCAACACCACCACCAACAACACCACCAACACCACCAACACCACCACCACCACTTACTCGCTCGCCCGGAGGTCCAGGGGGTCCATCACTCCCCGAGGTTCCCTGCACGGGAGGGAGAGAGACGGCCTCAGCACTCAGCGCCACCAACCTGTGGGTCTCTATGTGTCTCTGTGAGTCTATGGGTCTCTGTGTAGTGAGTCTGTCGGTCTCTGTGTGTCTCTGTGAGTCTGTGGGTCTCTATGTGTCTCTGTGAGCCTATGGGTCTCTGTGTAGTGAGTCTGTGGGTCTCTATGTGTCTCTGCGAGTCTGTGGGTCTCTGTGAGTCGATAGGTCTCTGTGTAGTGAGTCTGTGGGTCTCTGTGACTCTGTGGGTCTCTGTGTAGTGAGTCTGTGGGTCTCTATGTGTCTCTGTGAGTCTGTGGGTCTCTGTGAGTCGATAGGTCTCTGTGTAGTGAGTCTGTGGGTCTCTGTGTATCTCTGTGACTCTGTGGGTCTCTATGTGTCTCTGTGAGTATATGGGTCTCTGTGAGTCGATAGGTCTCTGTGTAGTGAGTCTGTGGGTCCCTATGTGTTGTGAGTCTATGGGTCTCTGTGAGTCTATGGGTCTCTGTGAGTCTATGGGTCTCTGTCTAGTGAGTCTGTGGGTCTCGATGTGTCTCTGTGAGTCTATGGGTCTCTGTGAGTCGATGGGTCTCTGTGTAGTGAGTCTGTGGGTCTCTGTGTGTCTCTGTGAGTCTGTGGGTCTCTGTGAGTCGATGGGTCTCTGTGTAGTGAGTCTGTGGGTCTCTGTGTGTCTCTGTGAGTCTGTGGGTCTCTATGTGACTCTGTGAGTCTATGTGTCTCTGTGAGTCTATGGGTCTCTGTGTAGTGAGTGTGGGTCTCTATGTGTCTCTGTGAGTCTATGGGTCTCTATGTGTCGTGAGTCTATGGGTCTCTGTGAGTCTATGGATCTCTGTGTAGTGAGTTTGTGGGTCTCTATGTGTCGTGAGTCGATGGGTCTCTGTAAGTCGATGGGTCTCTGTGTAGTGAGTATGTGGGTCTCTGTGTGTCTCTGTGACTCTGTGGGTCTCTATGTGTCTCTGTGAGTCTGTGGGTCTCTATGTGTTGTGAGTCTATGGGTCTCTGTGAGTCTATGGGTCTCTGTGTAGTGAGTCTGTGGGTCTCTATCTGTCTCTGTGAGTCTGTGGGTCTCTATGTGTCGTGCGTCTATGGGTCTCTGTGTGTCTCTGTGAGTCTGTGGGTCTCTATGTGTCGTGAGTCTATCGGTCTCTGTGAGTCGATGGGTCTCTGTGTAGTGAGTCTGTGGGTCTCTGTGTGTCTCTGTGAGTCTATGGGTCTCTGTGTAATGAGTCTGTGGGTCTCTCTGTGTGAGTCTGTGGGTCTCTGTGTAATGAGTCTATGGGTCTCTGTGTGTGAGTCTGTGGGTCTCTGTGTGTGGGTCTGTGGGTCTCTGTGTAATGAGTTTGTGGGTCTCTGTGTGAGTCCTATGGGTCCTCTGTGTGGTGAGTCTATGGGTCTCTGTGTGATGAGTCTGTGGGTCTCTGTGTGATGAGTCTGTGGGTTTCTGTGTGATGAGTCTGTGGGTCTCTGTGTGGTGAGTCTATGGGTCTCTGTGGGTCTCTGTGTGGTGAGTCTATGGGTCTCTGTGTGGTGAGTCAATGGGTCTCTGTGTGGTGAGTCTATGGGTCTCTGTGTGGTGAGTCTATGGGTCACTGTGTGTCTCTGTGTGTGAGTCTGTGGGTCTCTGTGTGGTGAGTCTATGGGTCTCTGTGTGGTGAGTCTATGGGTCTCTGTATAATGAGTCTGTGGGTCTCTGAGTGGTGGTGAGTCTGTGGGTCTGTGGGTCTCTGTGTGACGAGTCTATGGGTCTCTGTGTGTGAGTCTATGGGTCTTTGTGTGGTGAGTCTATGGGTCTCTGTGTAGTTAGTCTGTGGGTCTCTGTGAGGCTATGGGTCTCTATGTGGTGAGTCTGTGGGTCTCTGTATAGTGAGTCTGTGGGTCTCTGTGTGTTTGAGTCTATGGGTATCTGTGTGGTGAGTCTATGGGTCTCTATGTGGTTAGTCTATGGGTCTCTCTGTATAGTGAGTCTATTGGTCTCTGTGTAGTGAGTCTGTGGGTCTCTGTATAGTGAGTCTGTGGGTCTCTGTGTGTTTGAGTCTATGGGTCTCTGTGTGGTGCGTCTATGGGTGTCTGTGTGATGAGTCTGTGGGGCTCTGTGTGATGAGTCTGTGGGTCTTTGTGTGGTGAGTCTATGGGTCTCTGTGTGGTGAGTCTATGGATCTCTGTGTGGTGAGTCAATGGGTATCTGTGTGGTGAGTCTGTGGGTCTCTGTGTGGTGAGTCTATGGGTCTCTGTGTAGTGAGTCTGTGGGTCTCTGTATAGTAAGTCTGTGGGTCTCTGTGTGTGAGTCTATGGGTCTCTGTGTGTGAGTCTATGGGTCTCTGTGTAATGAGTCTGTGGGTCTCTCTGTGTGAGTCTGTGGGTCTCTGTGTAATGAGTCTATGGGTCTCTGTGTGTGAGTCTATGGGTCTCTGTGTGTGAGTCTGTGGGTCTCTGTGTGTGAGTCTGTGGGTCTCTGTGTAATGAGTTTGTGGGTCTCTGTGTGAGTCTATGGGTCTCTGTGTGGTGAGTCTATGGGTCTCTGTGTGATGAGTCTGTGGGTCTCTGTGTGATGAGTCTGTGGGTTTCTGTGTGATGAGTCTGTGGGTCTCTGTGTGGTGAGTCTATGGGTCTCTGTGTGGTGAGTCTATGGGTATCTGTGGGTCTCTGTGTGGTGAGTCTATGGGTCTCTGTGTGGTGAGTCTATGGGTCTCTGTGTGTCTCTGTGTGTGAGTCTGTGGGTCTCTGTGTGGTGAGTCTATGGCTCTCTGTGTGGTGAGTCTATGGGTCTCTGTATAATGAGTCTGTGGGTCTCTGAGTGGTGGTGAGTCTGTGGGTCTGTGGGTCTCTGTGTGACGAGTCTATGGGGCTCTATGTAATGAGTCTATGGGTCTGTGGGTCTCTATGTAATGAGTCTATGGGTCTCTATGTAATGAGTCTATGTGTCTCTATGTAATGAGTTTGTGGGTCTGTGTGTGTGTGTCTGTGTGTCTCTGTGTGATGAGTCTGTGTGTCTCTGTGTGATGAGTCTGTGTGTCTCTGTGTGATGAGTCTGTGTGTCTCTGTGTGATGAGTCTGTGTGTCTGTGTGTCTCTGTGTCTGTGTGTCTCTGTGTCTCTGTGTGTCTCTGTGTCTGTGTGTCTCTGTATCTGTGTGTCTCTGTGTCTCTGTGTGTCTCTGTGTCTGTGTGTCTCTGTGTCTGTGTGTCTCTGTGTCTCTGTGTGTCTCTGTGTCTCGGTGTCTCTGTGTCTCTGTGCCACTACTCCAGGTGTCACTGTCACCTTGGGTCCGGTTTTTCCATTGGGTCCACGTGGCCCTCGCTCGCCTCTTGGGCCCTGAGCACACGGAGTGACACACACAGTGACACACTCAGTGATACACTCAGTGGCACACTCAGTGACACACTCACACACTCAGTGACACACTCAGTGATACACACAGTGACACACACAGTGACACACTCAGTGATACACTCAGTGGCACACTCAGTGACACACTCACACACTCAGTGATACACACAGTGACACACACAGTGACACACACAATGACACACTCACACACTCAGTGACACACTCAGTGACACACACAGTGACACACTCAGTGACACACACAGTGACACACTCAGTGACACACACACACACTCAGTGACACACTCAGTGATACACACAGTGACACACTCAGTGACACACACAGTGACACACTCAGAGACACACACAGTGACACACACAGTGACACACTCAGTGATACACACAGTGACACTCAGTGACACACTCAGTGACACACTCAGTGACACACTCAGTGACACACTTACACACTCAGCGACGCACTCAGTGACACACTCAGTGACACAGGGAGTGACACACTTACACATTCGGTTATATACTCAGCGACACAGTGTGTATAGGTGTGTGTGCGTGTGTGTGTGCGTGAGTGTGTATAGGTGTGTGTGTGTGCGTGTGTGTGTGTGGGCGTGGTTGCTCACCGTGCGTATAGGTGTGTGTGTGTATTCATGTGTGCGTGAGCGTGTATAGGTGTGTATGTGTGCGTGAGTGTGTGCTAGTGTGTGTGTGAGTGTGTGCGTGAGTGTGTATAGGTGTGTGTGTGTGCGTGTGTGCGTGTGTGTGCGTGAGTGCGTGTGTGTGCGTGAGCGTGTGTGTGTGTGAGTGTGTGTGTGAGTGTGTGCGTGAGTGCGCGCGTGTGTGAGTGTGTGCGTGAGTGTGTATAGGTGTGTGTGTGCGTGTGTGCGTGTGTGTGCGTGCGTGAGTGTGTGCGTGAGTGCGTGTGTGTGTGTGTGTGCGTGACTGTGCGTGAGTGCATGCGTGTGCGTGCGTGAGTGCGTGTGTGTGCGTGAGTGTGTGTGTGTGTGTGCGTGCGTGAGTGTGTGTGTGCGTGACTGTGCGTGAGTGCATGCGTGTGTGCGTGAGTGCGTGTGTGTGCGTGTGTGAGTGTGTGTGCGTGAGTGCGTGTGTGTGCGTGTGTGAGTGTGTGTGTGAGTGTGTGCGTGACTGTGCGTGTGTGTGAGTGTGTGTGCGTGTGTGCGTGTGTGTGCGTGAGTGTGTGCGTGTGTGTGTGAGTGTGTGTGAGTGTGTGCGTGAGTGTGTGCGTGTGTGTGTGTGTGAGTGTGTGTGTGAGTGTGTGTGTGTGAGTGAGTGAGTGTGAGTGTGTGTGAGTGTGTGTGTGTGAGTGTGTGTGTGTGCGTGAGTGTGCGTGTGTGTGTGAGTGTGTGAGTGTGTGCGTGAGTGTGCGTGTGTGTGTGTGAGTGTGTGTGAGTGTGTGTGTGAGTGTGTGTGTGAGTGTGTGTGAGTGTGTGCGTGAGTGTGTGCGAGTGTGTGCGTGAGTGTGTGTGTGTGTGAGTGTGTGTGTGAGTGTGTGTGTGTGTGAGTGTGTGTGTGAGTGTGTGTGTGTGTGTGCGTGGGTGTGTGTGTGTGAGTGTGTGTGTGAGTGTGTGTGTGAGTGTGTGTGTGAGTGTGTGTGTGTGAGTGAGTGTATGAGTGTGTGTGTGTGAGTGAGTGTGTGTGTGAGTGTGTGTGTGTGTGAGTGTGTGTGTGAGTGTGTGTGTGAGTGTGTGTGAGTGTGTGCGTGAGTGTGTGCGAGTGTGTGCGTGAGTGTGTGTGTGTGTGAGTGTGTGTGTGAGTGTGTGTGTGTGTGAGTGTGTGTGTGAGTGTGTGTGTGTGTGCGTGAGTGTGTGTGTGTGAGTGTGTGTGTGAGTGTGTGTGTGAGTGTGTGTGTGAGTGTGTGTGTGTGAGTGAGTGTATGAGTGTGTGTGTGTGAGTGAGTGTGTGTGTGTGAGTGTGTGTGTGAGTGAGTGAGTGTGTGTGTGAGTGAGTGTGTGTGTGAGTGAGTGTGTGTGTGAGTGTGTGTGACTGTGTGTGTGTGAGTGTGTGTGTGTGAGTGTGTGTGTGAGTGTGTGTGTGAGTGTGTGTGTGCGTGAGTGTGTGTGTGAGTGTGTGTGTGAGTGTGTGTGAGTGTGTGTGTGAGTGTGTGTGTGTGAGTGTGTGTGAGTGTGTGCGTGAGTGTGTGCGTGTGAGTGTGTGCGTGAGTGTGTGTGTGTGTGAGTGTGTGCGTGCGTGTGTGTGCGTGTGTGTGTGTGAGTGTGTGAGTGTGTGAGTGTGTGTGTGAGTGTGTGTGTGAGTGAGTGTGTGTGTGAGTGTGAGTGTGTGTGAGTGTGTGTGTGAGTGTGTGAGTGCGAGTGAGTGTGTGTGTGAGTGTGTGTGAGTGAGTGTGTGTATGTGAGTGTGTGTGTGAGTGTGTGTGTGTGAGTGTGTGAGTGTGTGCGTGCGTGAGTGCGTGAGTGCGTGTGTGTGTGTGCGTGACTGTGCGTGAGTGCATGCGTGTGTGTGTGTGCGTGTGTGTGTGTGCGTGTGTGTGTGTGTGTGAGTGTGTATGTGTGTGTGTGAGTGTGTGTGAGTGTGCGTGGTTGCTCACCGCGGGCCCACGTTGGCCACGTGGTCCCTGCTTCCCCGTTGGGCCCTGCAACAGAAGAGCGTCACTCAGCGCGGTGCGGTGCAGTACACAGTGTGGTGTGTGTAGTACACAGTGTGTGGTACACAGTGTGTGGTACACAGTGTGTGGTCACAGTGTGTGGTACACAGTGTGTAGTACACAGTGTGTGGTACACAGTGTGTAGTACACAGTGTGTGGTACACAGTGTGTGTGTGGTACACAGTGGTGTGTGGTACACAGTGGTGTGTGGTACACAGTGGTGTGTGGTACACAGTGTGTGGTACACAGTGTGTGGTCACAGTGTGTGGTCACAGTGTGTGGTCGTGGTGTGTGGTACACAGTGTGTGTGGTACACAGTGTGTGTGTGTGTGGTACACAGTGTGTGGTACACAGTGTGTGTGTGTGTGGTACACAATGTGTGTGTGTGGTACACAGTGTGTGTGGTGTGTGTGGTACACAGTGTGTGTGTGTGTGGTACACAGTGTGGTGTGTGTGGTACACAGTGTGTGGTGTGTGTGGTACACAGTGTGTGGTACACAGTGTTCGGTACACAGTGTGTGGTACACAGTGTGTGTGTGGTACACAGTGTGTGTGTGGTACACAGTGTGTGTGTGTGGTACACAGTGTGTGTGTGTGGTACACAGTGTGTGTGTGTGGTACACAGTGTGTGGTACACAGTGTGTGGTACACAGTGTGTGGTACACGGTGTGTGTGGTACACAGTGTGTGGTACACAGTGTGTGTGTGGTACACAGTGTGTGTGTGTGGTACACAGTGTGTGTGTGTGGTACACAGTGTGATACACAGTGTGTGGTACACAGTGTGTGGTACACAGTGTGTGGTGTGTGTGGTACACAGTGTGTGGTACACAGTGTGTGGTACACAGTGTGTGTGTGGTACACAGTGTGGTGTGTGTGGTACACAGTGTGTGTGTGTGGTACACAGTGTGTGGTACACAGTGTGTGGTACACAGTGTGTGTGTGTGGTACACAGTGTGTGGTACACAGTGTGTGGTACACAGTGGGGTGTGGTACACAGTGTGTGTGGTACACAGTGTGTGGTGTGTGTGGTACACAGTGTGTGTGTGGTACACAGTGTGTGGTACAGTGTGTGTGTGTGGTACACAGTGTGTGTGTGGTACAGTGTGTGTGGCACACAGTGTGTGGTACACAGTGTGTGGTGTGTGGTACACAGTGTGTGGTACACAGTGTGTGTGGTACACAGTGTGTGGTACACAGTGTGTGTGTGGTACACAATGTGTGTGTGTGGTACACAGTGTGTGTGTGTGGTACACAGTGTGTGGTACACAGTTTGTGGTACACAGTGTGTGTGTGTGGTACACAGTGTGTGGTACACAGTGGTGTGTGTGGTACACAGTGTGTGATACACAGTGTGTGATACACAGTGGTGTGTGTGTGGTACACAGTGTGTGTGTGTGGTACACAGTGTGTGGTGTGTGTGGTACACAGTGTGTGTGGTACACAGTGTGTGTGGTACACAGTGTGTGGTACACAGTGTGTGTGTGGTACACAGTGTGTGTGTGGTACACAGTGTGTGGTGTGTGTGGTACACAGTGTGGTACACAGTGTGTGTGTGTGGTACACAGTGTGTGTGTGTGTGGTACACAGTGTGTGTGTGTGGTACACAGTGTGTGGTGTGTGTGGTACACAGTGTGTGGTACACAGTGGTGTGTGCAGTACACAGTGTGTGGTACACAGTGTGGTGTGTGTGATACACAGTGTGTGTGTGTGGTACACACAGTGTGTGGTACACAGTGTGTGGTACACAGTGTGTGGTACACACAGTGTGGTGTGTGTGGTACACAGTGTGATACACAGTGTGTGGTACACACAGTGTGTGGTACACAGTGGTGTGTGTAGTACACAGTGTGTGGTACACAGTGGTGTGTGCAGTACACAGTGTGTGGTACACAGTGTGTGGTACACAGTGTGTGGTACACAGTGTGTGTGTGTGTGGTACACAGTGTGTGGTACACGGTGTGTGGTACACGGTGTGTGGTACACAGTGTGTGTGTGTGGTACACAGTGTGTGGTGTGTGTGGTACACAGTGTGTGGTACACAGTGTGTGGTACACAGTGGTGTGGTACACAGTGTGTGATACACAGTGGTGTGTGCAGTACACAGTGTGTGGTACACAGTGTGGTGTGTGTGATACACAGTGTGTGGCACACAGTGTGTGATACACAGTGTGTGGTACACAGTGTGTGGTACACAGTGTGTGATACACAGTGTGGTGTGTGTGGTACACAGTGTGTGGTACACAGTGTTCGGTACACAGTGTGTGTGGTACACAGTGTGTGTGGTACACGGTGTGGTAGACGTTGTGGTGTGTGTGGTACACGGTGTGGTACACGTTGTGGTGTGTGTGGTACACAGTGTGGTACACAGTGTGGTACACGGTGTGTGTGGTACACGTTGTGGTACACGGTGTGTGTGGTACACAGTGTGGTACACGGTGTGGTACACGTTGTGGTACACGGTGTGTGTGGTACACAGTGTGTGTGGTACACAGTGTGGTACACAGTGTGGTACACGGTGTGGTACACGGTGTGTGTGGTACACGGTGTGTGTGGTACACGGTGTGGTACACGTTGTGGTGTGTGTGGTACACAGTGTGGTACACAGTGTGGTACACGGTGTGTGTGGTACACGGTGTGGTACACGGTGTGTGTGGTACACAGTGTGGTACACGGTGTGTGTGGTACACAGTGTGGTACACGGTGTGTGTGGTACACAGTGTGGTACACGGTGTGTGTGGTACACAGTGTGGTACACGGTGTGGTACACGGTGTGGTACACGGTGTGTGTGGTACACGTTGTGGTACACGGTGTGGTACACGGTGTGGTACACGGTGTGTGTGGTACACAGTGTGGTACACAGTGTGGTACACGGTGTGGTACACGGTGTGTGTGGTACACGGTGTGTGTGGTACACAGTGTGGTACACGGTGTGTGTGGTACACAGTGTGGTACACGGTGTGGTACACGGTGTGTGTGGTACACGGTGTGTGTGGTACACAGTGTGGTACACGGTGTGTGTGGTACACAGTGTGGTACACAGTGTGGTACACGGTGTGGTACACGGTGTGTGTGGTACACGGTGTGTGTGGTACACAGTGTGGTACACAGTGTGGTACACGGTGTGGTACACGGTGTGTGTGGTACACGGTGTGTGTGGTACACAGTGTGGTACACAGTGTGGTACACGGTGTGGTACACAGTGTGTGGTACACGGTGTGGTACACGGTGTGTGTGGTACACAGTGTGGTACACAGTGTGTGGTACACAGTGTGTGGTACACGGTGTGGTACACAGTGTGTGTGTGTGTGGTACACGGTGTGGTACACAGTGTGTGGTACACGGTGTGGTACACGGTGTGTGTGGTACACAGTGTGGTACACAGTGTGTGGTACACAGTGTGTGGTACACGGTGTGGTACACGGTGTGTGTGGTACACAGTGTGGTACACAGTGTGTGGTACACAGTGTGTGGTACACGGTGTGGTACACAGTGTGTGTGTGTGTGGTACACGGTGTGGTACACAGTGTGTGGTACACAGTGTGGTACACGTTGTGTGTGGTACACAGTGTGGTACACGTTGTGTGTGGTACACAGTGTGTGTGGTACACGTTGTGTGTGGTACACAGTGTGTGTGGTACACGGTGTGTGTGGTACACGGTGTGTGTGGTACACAGTGTATGTGGTACACAGTGTGGTACACAGTGGTGTGTGTGTGGTACACGTTGTGTGTGGTACACAGTGTGTGTGGTACACGGTGTGTGTGGTACACAGTGTGTGTGGTACACAGTGTGTGTGGTACACAGTGTGGTACACAGTGTGGTACACAGTGTGTGGTACACGGTGTGGTACACAGTGTGTGTGGTACACAGTGTGTGTGGTACACGTTGTGGTGTGTGTGGTACACGTTGTGTGTGGTACACAGTGTGTGTGGTACACGTTGTGTGTGGTACACGGCGTGGTACACAGTGTGTGTGTGGTACACGTTGTGTGTGGTACACAGTGTGTGTGGTACACGTTGTGTGTGGTACACGGCGTGGTACACAGTGTGTGTGTGGTACACGTTGTGTGTGGTACACGGTGTGTGTGGTACACGTTGTGTGTGGTACACGGTGTGTGTGGTACACGTTGTGTGTGGTACACAGTGTGGTACACGTTGTGGTGTGTGTGGTACACGTTGTGTGTGGTACACGTTGTGTGTGGTACACAGTGTGTGTGGTACACGTTGTGTGGTACACGTTGTGTGTGGTACACGTTGTGTGTGGTACACAGTGTGTGGTACACGTTGTGTGTGGTACACGGCGTGGTACACAGTGTGTGTGTGGTACACGGTTGTGTGTGGTACACGTTGTGGTGTGTGTGGTACACGGTGTGTGTGGTACACGTTGTGTGTGGTACACGTTGTGTGTGGTACACGTTGTGTGTGGTACACGTTGTGGTGTGTGTGGTACACGGTGTGTGTGGTACACGGTGTGTGTGGTACACAGTGTGTGTGTGTGGTACACAGTGTGTGGTACACGTTGTGTGTGGTACACGGTGTGTGTGGTACACGGTGTGTGTGGTACACGTTGTGTGTGGTACACAGTGTGTGTGGTACACGTTGTGTGTGGTACACAGTGTGTGGTACACAGTGTGGTACACAGTGTGTGGTACACAGTGTGTGGTACACGTTGTGTGTGGTACACGGTGTGTGTGGTACACAGTGTGTGGTACACGTTGTGTGTGGTACACAGTGTGGTACACAGTGTGTGGTACACAGTGTGTGGTACACGTTGTGTGTGGTACACGTTGTGTGTGGTACACAGTGTGTGGTACACAGTGTGTGGTACACGTTGTGTGTGGTACACGGTGTGTGTGGTACACAGTGTGTGTGGTACACAGTGTGTGGTACACAGTGTGTGGTACACGTTGTGTGTGGTACACGGTGTGTGTGGTACACAGTGTGTGGTACACGTTGTGTGTGGTACACGTTGTGTGTGGTACACGGTGTGTGTGGTACACAGTGTGTGGTACACAGTGTGTGTGGTACACAGTGTGTGGTACACAGTGTGTGGTACAGTGTGTGTGGTACACGGTGTGTGGTGTGTGTGGTACACGTTGTGGTGTGTGTGGTACACGTTGTGTGTGGTACACGTTGTGTGTGGTACACGGTGTGTGTGGTACACAGTGTGTGTGGTACACGGTGTGTGTGGTACACAGTGTGTGGTACACAGTGTGTGGTACACAGTGTGTGGTACAGTGTGTGTGGTACACGGTGTGTGGTGTGTGTGGTACACGTTGTGGTGTGTGTGGTACACGTTGTGTGTGGTACACGTTGTGTGTGGTACACGGTGTGTGTGGTACACGGTGTGTGTGGTACACGGTGTGTGTGGTACACGGTGTGTGGTACACAGTGTGTGGTACACAGTGTGTGGTACAGTGTGTGTGGTACACAGTGTGTGGTGTGTGTGGTACACGTTGTGGGTGTGTGTGGTACACGGTTGTGTGTGGTGTGTGTGGTACACGTTGTGGTGTGTGTGGTACACGTTGTGGTGTGTGTGGTACACGTTGTGTGTGGTGTGTGTGGTACACGTTGTGGTGTGTGTGGTACACGTTGTGTGTGGTACACGTTGTGTGTGGTACACGGTGTGTGTGGTACACGGTGTGTGTGGTACACGGTGTGTGGTACACAGTGTGTGGTACACAGTGTGTGGTACACAGTGTGTGGTACAGTGTGTGTGGTACACGGTGTGTGGTGTGTGTGGTACACGTTGTGGTGTGTGTGGTACACGGTGTGTGTGGTACACGTTGTGGTTACCCGTGCCCCCTTGTCTCCGTTGGCCCCGGCGAACCCAGGGAAGCCGGTAGATCCCTGCAGACACCGGTGAGAGACACCACACTCAGCACCACACTCACCACACTCACCACACTCACCACACCACACTCACCACACTCACCATCACACTCACCACACTCACCACCACACTCAGCACCACACTCACACACTCAGCACCACACTCACCACACTCACCACACTCACACACTCAGCACCACACTCACACACTCAGCACCACACTCACCACACTCACCACACTCACCATCACACTCACCACACTCACCACACTCACCACCACACTCAGCACCACACTCACCACACTCAGCACCACACCCACCACACCACACACTCACCACACTCACCACACTCACCATCACACTCACCACACTCACCACACTCACCACCACACTCAGCACCACACTCACCACACTCAGCATCACACCACACTCAGCACCACACTCAGCACTCAGCACCACACTCAGAATTAGTGAGACACTGGTAGTGAGACACTGGGTAGTTGAGACACTGCTAGCGAGACTCTGGGTAGTGAGACACTGGGTAGTTGAGACACTGGGTAGTGAGACACTGGGTAGCGAGACACTGGGTGGTGAGACTCTGGGTAGTGAGACACTGGGTAGGGAGACACTGGGTAGTGAGACACTGGGTAGTTGAGACACTGGGTAGTGAGACACTGGGTAGGGAGACACTGGGTAGTGAGACACTGGGTAGTGAGACACTGGGTGGTGAGACTCTGGGTAGCGAGACACTGGGTGGTGAGACTCTGGGTAGTGAGACACTGGGTAGTGAGACACTGGGTAGTGAGACACTGGTAGTGAGACACTGGGTAGTGAGATACTGCTAGCGAGACACTGGGTAGCGAGACACTGGGGTAGTGAGACACTGCTAGCGAGACTCTGGGTAGTGAGACACTGGGTGGTGAGACTCTGGGTAGCGAGACACTGGGTGGTGAGACTCTGGGTAGTGAGACACTGGGTAGTGAGACACTGGGTAGTGAGACACTGGTAGTGAGACACTGGGTAGTGAGACGACACTGGGTAGTGAGACACTGGGTAGTGAGACACTGCTAGCGAGACACTGGGTAGTGAGACACTGGCTAGTGAGACACTGGGTAGTGAGACACTGGGTAGTGAGACACTGGGTAGTGAGACACTGCTACTGAGACACTGGGTAGTGAGACACTGGGTAGTGAGACACTGGGTAGTGAGACACTGCTAGTGAGACACTGGTAGTGAGACACTGCTAGTGAGACACTGCTAGTGAGACACTGGGTAGTGAGACACTGGGTAGTGAGACACTGGGTAGTGAGACACTGGGGTAGTGAGACACTGCTAGTGAGACACTGGGTAGTGAGACACTGGGTAGTGAGACACTGGGTAGTGAGACACTGCTAGTGAGACACTGGGTAGTGCGATACTGGGTAGTCAGACACTGCTAGTGAGACACTGGGTAGTGAGACACTGGGTAGTGAGACACTGGTAGTGAGACACTGGGTAGTGAGACACTGGGTGGTGAGACACTGGGTGGTGAGACACTGGTAGTGAGACACTGGGTAGTGAGACACTGCTAGTGAGACACTGGGTAGTGAGACACTGGGTAGTGAGACACTGGGTAGTGAGACACTGCTAGTGAGACACTGGGTAGTGAGACACTGCTAGTGAGACACTGCTAGTGAGACACTGGGTAGTGAGACACTGGGTAGTGAGACACTGGGGGAGTGAGACACTGGGTAGTGAGACACTGCTAGTGAGACACTGGGTAGTGAGACACTGGGTAGTGAGACACTGGTAGTGAGACACTGCTAGTGAGACACTGGGTAGTGAGACACTGGGTAGTGAGACACTGGGTAGTGAGACACTGGGTAGTGAGACACTGGGTAGTTGAGACACTGGGTAGTGAGACACTGGGTGGTGAGACACTGGGTGGTGAGACACTGGGTGGTGAGACACTGGGTAGTAAGGCACTGGTAGTGAGACACTGGGTAGCGAGACACTGGGTAGCGACGACACTGGTAGTGAGACACTGGTAGTGAGACACTGGGTAGTGAGACACTGGGTAGTGAGACACTGGGTAGTGAGACACTCGTTGTGAGACACTGGGTAGTGAGACACTGGGTAGTGAGACACTGGGTAGTGAGACACTGGGTAGTGAGACTGGGTAGTGAGACACTGGGTAGTGAGACACTGGTAGTGGGACACTGGTAGTGAGACACTGGGTAGTGAGACACTGGGTGGTGAGACACTGGGTAGTAAGGCACTGGGTAGTGAGACACTGGGTAGCGAGACACTGGGTAGCGAGACACTGGGTAGTGAGACACTGGGTAGTGAGACACTGGGTAGTGAGACACTGGGTAGTGAGACACTGGGTAGTGAGACACTCGTTGTGAGACACTGGTAGCGAGACACTGGGTAGTGAGACACTGGGTAGTGAGACACTGGGTAGTGAGACTGGGTAGTGAGACACTGGGTAGTGAGACACTGGTAGTGGGACACTGGGTAGTGAGACACTGGTAGTGAGACACTGGGTGGTGAGACACTGGGTAGTGAGACACTGGGTAGTGAGACACTGGGTAGTGAGATACTGGTAGTGAGACACTGGGTGGTGAGACACTGGGTGGTGAGACACTGGGTAGTGAGACCTGGGTGGTGAGACACTGGGTGGTGAGACACTGGTAGTGAGACACTGGGTAGCGAGACACTGGGTAGTGAGACACTGCTAGCGAGACACTGGGTGGTAAGACACTGGGTAGTGAGACACTGGGTAATGAGACACTGGGTAGTGAGACACTGGGTAGTGAGACACTGCTAGTGAGACACTGGTAGTTAGACACTGGGGTAGTTGAGACACTGGGTGGTGAGACACTGGGTAGTGAGACACTGGGTAGTTGAGACTGGGTAGTGAGGACCACTGGGTAGTGAGACACTGGGTAGTTGAGACTGGGTAGTGAGACACTGGGTAGTGAGACACTGCTAGTGAGACACTGGTAGTGAGACACTGGGTAGTTGAGACACTGGGTGGTGAGACACTGGGTAGTGAGACACTGGGTAGTTGAGACTGGGTAGTGAGACACTGGGTAGTGAGACACTGGGTAGTGAGACACTGGGCAGTGAGACACTGGGTAGTGAGACACCGGGTAGTTGAGACTGGGTAGTGAGACACTGGGTAGTGAGACACTGGGTAGTGAGACACTGGGTAGCGAGACACTGGGTAGTGAGACACTGGGTAGTGAGACACTGCTAGTGAGGCACTGGGTAGTTGAGACTGGGTAATGAGACACTGGGTAATGAGACACTGGGTAGTGAGACACTGGCTAGTGAGACACTGGGTAGCGAGACACTGGGTAGCGAGACCAGACCATGAAGAAGGCAACTCTCTCTGTTGTAGGCCAATCAGTTTCAAAGACAACGCAGCGTACATCACAATCGGAGCCACGTTTGTGTGCGCGTTCAAAACGCGTGCGCTGTGCGTGGCCTAACGCAGTCACAGCAGTTGGATGCTCCGATTCGCGTGCCGTGTTTACTCTCTGGCCTACTGGCAAAACCGGCGGTGGGCCTAGGCTCCACCGACTCCTGCCCTTCACCTAAACGGGACTTTACCCAGAGAGCCAAAGACCGTGGATTCCCGCGGCAGCGAAAGCTTCGAAAATCACGATTTTTTTTGCCGGCGAAAAGTTCGCGACGGGTACCTTGACGCCTTGCCGCCCGGGGTATCCCGGTAGCCCCGGCACTCCCAACTTTCCCTGGGGGGGCACACGAAACGGCACGGGGGTTAACCAAAAAATACACAGCCACACACAAGACAGGGTCCACCCCACGCACCCGTGTAGGCTGTCACAGGCTGTAGGGGCAAGTGTTGCTAGCGAGTAGCAGCGCCTACGAAGGCTAGAGACACATAGACTCACACAGAGGCAACAGCAACAACAACAACAACAAGCGCCATTCGCCACCAAGTGGCGGTGACGTCTCCACGACGCTTGTGCCAGGCCATGTGCACCTTGAGGCCAAAATACACGGACGCGCACATGCACACACAAGACAGGGTCCACCCCGTGTAGGCTGTCACAGGCTGTAGGGGCAAGTGTTGCTAGCGTTCAGCAGCGCCTACGAAGGCTACCGGCACTGTGTCCACACACAAAGGGGTGGGTGGCCAGCAACCACGCCCCGGCCGCCTTTGTCTCTCCCCCAGCGGCGATGTTCACTACGCCGCACACCGCTACACCAGCTGCCCATTTGAGGCTGAGTCGACCTAGGGGTGGTGGCCGGGTTCGCAGCGCGTCCTCGCTAGCCACTACAGACAAAGGTCCCCGTGTAGCCTGTGACACAATGCCGGGGTCAAGCGCTGTTGGAGAGTGGCACTGGGCTAGGCATCTGGTATGATGCTGATGGTCTCAGGCCTAGGTTAGACGTCTGGTATGATGCTGATGGTTCTCAGGCCTGGGCTAGGCGTCTGGTATGATGCTGATGGTTCTCAGGCCTGCGCTAGGCGTCTGGTATGATGGTGATGGTTCCAGGCCTGGGCTAGGCGTCTGGTATGATGCTGATGGTTCTCAGGCCTAGGCTAGGCGTCTGGTATGATGCTGATGTTCTCAGGCCTAGGCTAGGCGTCTGGTATGATGCTGATGGTTCTCAGGCTGGGCTAGGTGTCTGGTATGATGCTGATGGTTCTCAGGCCTAGGCTAGGCGTCTGGTATGATGATGATGGTTCTCAGGCCTAGGCTAGGCGTCTGGTATGATGCTGATGGTTCTCAGGCCTGCGCTAGGCGTCTGGTATGATGGTGATGGTTCTCAGGCCTGCGCTAGGCGTCTGGTATGATGCTGATGGTTCTCAGGCCTGCGCTAGGCGTCTGGTATGATGGTGTTGGTTCTCAGGCCTGGGCTAGGCGTATGGTATGATGCTGATGGTTCTCAGGCCTAGGCTAGGCGTTGGTATGATGCTGATGGTTCTCAGGCTGGGCTAGGCGTCTGGTATGATGCTGATGGTTCTCTAGGCCTAGGCTAGGCGTTCTGGTATGATGCTGATGGTTCTCAGGCCTAGGCTAGGCGTCTGGTATGATGCTGATGGTTCTCAGGCCGGCTAGGCGTCTGGTATGATGCTGATGGTTCTCAGGCCTAGGCTAGGCGTCTGGTATGATGCTGATGGTTCTCAGGCCTGCGCTAGGCGTCTGGTATGATGGTGATGGTTCTCAGGCCTGCGCTAGGCGTCTGGTATGATGCTGATGGTTCTCAGGCCTTGGCTAGGCGTCTGGTATGATGGTGATGGTTCTCAGGCCTGCGCTAGGCGTCTGGTATGATGCTGATGGTTCTCAGGCCTGCGTAGGCGGTCTGGTATGATGTGATGGTTCTCAGGCCTGCTAGGCTTCTGGTATGATGTGGATGTTCTCAGGCCTGCGTTAGGCTTCTGGTATGATGCTGATGGTTCTCAGGCCTGCGTTAGGCTTCTGGTATGATGGTGATGGTTCTCAGGCCTGCGCTAGGCGTCTGGTATGATGGTGATGGTTCTCAGGCCTAGGCTAGGCGTCTGGTATGATGGTGATGGTTCTCAGGCCTAGGCTAGGCGTCTGGTATGATGCTGATGGTTCTCAGGCCTGCGCTAGGCGTCTGGTATGATGGTGATGGTTCTCAGGCCTAGGCTAGGCGTCTGGTATGATGCTGATGGTTCTCAGGCCTAGGCTAGGCGTCTGGTATGATGCTGATGGTTCTCAGGCCTGCGCTAGGCGTCTGGTATGATGCTGATGGTTCTCAGGCCTAGGCTAGGCGTCTGGTATGATGGTGATGGTTCTCAGGCCTAGGCTAGGCGTCTGGTATGATGCTGATGGTTCTCAGGCCTGGGCTAGGCGTCGGTATGATGCTGATGGTTCTCAGGCCTGCGCTAGGCGTCTGGTATGATGCTGATGGTTCTCAGGCCTGGGCTAGGCGTCTGGTATGATGCTGATGGTTCTCAGGCCTGGGCTAGGCGTCTGGTATGATGGTGATGGTTCTCAGGCCTGTGCTAGGCCTCTGGTATGATGCTGATGGTTCTCAGGCCTGGGCTAGGCGTCTGGTATGATGCTGATGGTTCTCAGGCCTGGGCTAGGCGTCTGGTATGATGGTGATGGTTCTCAGGCCTAGGCTATGCGTCTGGTATGATGCTGATGGTTCTCAGGCCTGCGCTAGGCGTCTGGTATGATGGTGATGGTTCTCAGGCCTGGGCTAGGCGTCTGGTATGATGCTGATGGTTCTCAGGCCTAGGCTAGGCGTCTGGTATGATGCTGATGGTTCTCAGGCCTGGGCTAGGCGTCTGGTATGATGCTGATGGTTCTCAGGCCTAGGCTAGGCGTCTGGTATGATGCTGATGGTTCTCAGGCCTAGGCTAGGCGTCTGGTATGATGCTGATGGTTCTCAGGCCTGGGCTAGGTGTCTGGTATGATGCTGATGGTTCTCAGGCCTAGGCTAGGCGTCTGGTATGATGCTGATGGTTCTCAGGCCTAGGCTAGGCGTCTGGTATGATGCTGATGGTTCTCAGGCCTGCGCTAGGCGTCTGGTATGATGGTGATGGTTCTCAGGCCTGGGCTAGGCGTCTGGTATGATGCTGATGGTTCTCAGGCCTGCGCTAGGCGTCTGGTATGATGGTGATGGTTCTCAGGCCTGCGCTAGGCGTCTGGTATGATGCTGATGGTTCTCAGGCCTGGGCTAGGCGTCTGGTATGATGGTGATGGTTCTCAGGCCTGCGTTAGGCTTCTGGTATGATGCTGATGGTTCTCAGGCCTGCGTTAGGCTTCTGGTATGATGGTGATGGTTCTCAGGCCTGCGCTAGGCGTCTGGTATGATGGTGATGGTTCTCAGGCCTAGGCTAGGCGTCTGGTATGATGGTGATGGTTCTCAGGCCTAGGCTAGGCGTCTGGTATGATGCTGATGGTTCTCAGGCCTGCGCTAGGCGTCTGGTATGATGGTGATGGTTCTCAGGCCTAGGCTAGGCGTCTGGTATGATGCTGATGGTTCTCAGGCCTAGGCTAGGCGTCTGGTATGATGCTGATGGTTCTCAGGCCTGCGCTAGGCGTCTGGTATGATGCTGATGGTTCTCAGGCCTAGGCTAGGCGTCTGGTATGATGGTGATGGTTCTCAGGCCTAGGCTAGGCGTCTGGTATGATGCTGATGGTTCTCAGGCCTGGGCTAGGCGTCTGGTATGATGCTGATGGTTCTCAGGCCTGCGCTAGGCGTCTGGTATGATGCTGATGGTTCTCAGGCCTGTGCTAGGCCTCTGGTATGATGCTGATGGTTCTCAGGCCTGGGCTAGGCGTCTGGTATGATGCTGATGGTTCTCAGGCCTGCGCTAGGCGTCTGGTATGATGGTGATGGTTCTCAGGCCTAGGCTAGGCGTCTGGTATGATGCTGATGGTTCTCAGGCCTGTGTTAGGCGTCTGGTATGATGGTGATGGTTCTCAGGCCTGGGCTATGCGTCTGGATGATGCTGATGGTTCTCAGGCCTGGGCTAGGCGTCTGGTATGATGCTGATGGTTCTCAGGCCTAGGCTAGGCGTCTGGTATGATGCTGATGGTTCTCAGGCCTGGGCTATGCGTCTGGTATGATGCTGATGGTTCTCAGGCCTGGGCTAGGCGTCTGGTATGATGCTGATGGTTCTCAGGCCTGGGCTAGGCGTCTGGTATGATGGTGATGGTTCTCAGGCCTGTGCTAGGCCTCTGGTATGATGCTGATGGTTCTCAGACCTGCGCTAGGCGTCTGGTATGATGGTGATGGTTCTCAGGCCTGGGCTATGCGTCTGGTATGATGCTGATGGTTCTCAGGCCTGGGCTAGGCGTCTGGTATGATGCTGATGGTTCTCAGACCTGCGCTAGGCGTCTGGTATGATGCTGATGGTTCTCAGGCCTGGGCTAGGCGTCTGGTATGATGCTGATGGTTCTCAGGCCTAGGCTAGGCGTCTGGTATGATGCTGATGGTTCTCAGACCTGGGCTAGGCGTCTGGTATGATGCCACGGGGCCCGTGGCCGCTCACCTTCTCGCCGGTGAGGCCGATGGGGCCCGGGTCCCCGGGCAGGCCCGCTCGGCCCTTGGGGCCCTCAGCACCATCCTCACCACGGGGGCCCGCGGCTCCCAGCTCACCCTGACGGCACGGGGGGGTTAGGGGTGAGGGGTCACACGGGGAGGGGGGTAGGGTCACGGGGAGTCACGGGGGGGTTAGGGGTGAAGGGTCACACGGGGAGGGGGGTAGGGTCACGGGGAGTCACGGGGGGTTAAGGGTGAGGGGTCACACGGGGAGGGGGGTAGGGTCACGGGGAGTCACGGGGGGGTTAGGGGTGAAGGGTCACACGGGGGGGGGGTAGGGTCACGGGGAGTCACGGGGGGTTAAGGGTGAGGGGTCACACGGGGAGGGGGTAGGGTCACGGGGAGTCACGGGGGGGGTCACATTGGGGGGGTCACATTGGGGGGTCGCCACGCTCGCCGCTTTGACCGGGGCCCCTTCACTCTGCACCCCTAAACATCTCATAGCCACGGTGGCTATGAGATGTTGACTACCTCGCCTGGTCTACAGGAGGTCTGTGTCTCTCTCTCATCATCATCACGGTGGCTATGAGATGTTGACTACCTCGCCTGGTACACAGGAGGTCTGTGTGTCTCTCTCTCATCATCATCACGGTGGCTATGAGATGTTAACTACCTCGCCTGGTATACAGGAGGTCGTGGGTTCGATCCCGATCCCGACCCTGACGATGCCTGCTGCTGCTGGATGTTTGGACTACTACTACGACTACTACGACTACTACCACTACTACTACTACGACTACTACTACGACTACTACTACTACTACGACTACTACAACTACTACTATTTCTACTACTACGACTACTACTACGCTAACCGCTGCACCACCGCTCCCGATGACAACAACAACCGCCATTCGCCACTAAGTGGCGGTGACGTCACCACGTCGCTTGTGCCAGGCTATGTGCACCTTGAGGCCACGTGAAGTGTCGAACGCCCGCTGGCAGGAGGTCACGGGGCAGACCCAGGTGCCACGGGTCGACTGACTGAGATGACTGGCTGATGCACCACCTGTGCCCCCTACTGTGCTAACCTGCTGTGCTTTAAGCCACCCGGCGCTCCGCTCGTTGTTGTGGAGCGTCGCTCCTCCGCCCTCTATTGTTGTTGGAGGGCGACTGCCTCCAACTGCCCAGTAGCGTCCGTCACGAGCCTCCTCCACAGAGGCCGATCCTGACACCGCTGGTACCAGTCATCGGCAAGTCCACTCAGCTCCACGTCCTCCTGTACCACATCACTCCATCTCTTCTCTAGCCCCGTGCCGCGCCCGTTTAGCCGCCTCGATCCGGCCGAACAAAAGCTGTTTCGGCATGCGGTGGCTGGGCATGGCGTGCTACATGACCCAGCCATCGCAGCCTTGCCTGCCGGAGGAGCTCACCGATGGGACCTTGCCCAGATCTTTCAAGGATTTGTGAGCTCCTCACACAATCCAGTTTGGTTAAACCCAGGATGGATCGTAGGCAGGCCAGCCTAAATGTTTTTAACCGGCGAAGATGTTCCATTAGGGGGGTCCACGTTTCGCAGCTGCCCTCCAATCACTCCAGCCCAGGTGCCAGCATCATGACCAACTCGGGCATTGAAGTCACCCACCAAGATGACTCTATCCCGAGGGGGCCACTTTAGCCACCACCTGTGACAGGAGGTTATATAAGAGCATCTTGACTCATCGGCTTTGCCTGCATCCCTCCACGGATGTTCGTCTTCGGTGGGGGCATAAGTAACCACGACCACCACTCCTCGCCTCCGGTTGATGGGAAGGCGAGCCCAAAGTAGCCTGGGGCTTACAGCTTCCCACACCTCACCGCCACGCTCCCCCGCCCCCTTCATTATTTTGTTCAAAAGAAGACCCACACCATGTTGTTTGGCAGTCTGCTGCCCCGAGTAGAGGACTGTCCACCCCTCATGGTGGCAGGAGCCAGAGCCGGTCCACCGGACCTCCTGAATGCCACATAGATCCAGGCGGTACCGGTCCAGCTCCCGACATAGGAGTGGCAGCCTCTCCTCCGCATTGAGCGTTCGAACATTCCACGTGGCCACCCGTAGTGGCTTTTCGTTGTTTCTGGACGAGCCCCGAGGGTAGATATTCAATCTCCTGGCTCCGCCAATTGGGGTTTGGCCAGGAGACGTCATAGACGCCTGGCCCCCCGGGGCCTCCGGCACAAGCTTATTAGTTACATACTTAATTCGCGGTTTAGTGGTAATTAATTGAAGGTGGAGGGGTTACCAGCCCCTCGCACCCGTCCAGAGCCCCCGTTCAGCCCCTGTGGTGGACACATATGCCATGAGGGGAGGAGCCAATCACAATTGGACCTCCCCCCACAGCACTGTCCACGACAGAGTTGCCCGTCCGGCACACACAGACACACACAGTGAGACACACACAGACACACACACACACACACGTACACACACACACACGTACGTACACACAGACACACACACGTACGTACACACAGACACACACACACACACGTACACACAGACACACACACAGACACACACACGTACGTACACACAGACACACACACGTAGACACAGATAAACACACACACGTACGTACACACAGACACACACACACACGTACACACACACACGTACACACGCACAGACACACACCACGTACGTACACACAGACACACACACACGTACGTACACACAGACACACATACACACGTACGTACACACAGACACACACACACGTACGTTACACACAGACACACACACACGTACGTACACACAGACACACCACACACACGTACGTACACACAGACACACACACACGTACGTACACACAGACACACACACGTACACATACACAGACACACACACACACGTACGTAACACAGACACACACACACAGACACACACACACGTACGTACGTACACACACACAGACACACACACACGTACAGACACAAACACACACACGTACACACACAGACACACACACACACAACGTACGTACACAGACACACACACACGTACGTACACACAGACACCACACACGTACACATACACAGACACACACACACACACGTACGTACACAGACACACACACACACGTACACACAGACACACACACACGTACACATACACAGACACACACACGTACGTACACACAGACACACACACACAGACACAGACACACACACACGTACGTACGTACACACACACAGACACACACACACGTACAGACACAAACACACACACGTACGTACACACAGACACACACACACGTACACATACACACGTACACACACAGACACACACACATACACACACAGACACACACACATACACACACATACATACACACACACACCACACACACACACATACACACAGACACACATACACATACACACACCACACACACACACACAAGTACACACACCGTACACACACACGTACACACACACGTACACACACACACACACAGACACACACACACACATACACACACACACACCACACACACACACACACACACACACACAGACACATACACACACCACACACCACACACACTAACACACACACACACAATGACACACACACACACACACACATACACACAGTGACACACACCACACACACACATCACACACACACACACACACACATGTACATACACACATACACACACACACTAACACTAACACATACATACACAGACACACACACCCTACACACACAACGTCTGCGTGTACTAACCTGCTCGCCTTTGGTTCCAGAGTCTCCCTTGGCACCCGCGACGCCATCCTCACCCTGGACAGAGAGACAACCATCACCATCACAATCATCACTACCACCACCACCACCACTGTGAACCACATCGCCCTCGGTACCCCCCCACCCCCCATCAGCGAGGGGCGAGCGAGGGGTGAGGAGCGAGGGGTGAGCGAGGGGCGAGCAAGGGGCGAGGAGGAGCGAGGGGTGAGCGAGGGGCGAGCGAGGGGGAGTAGCGAGGGGCGAGCGAGGGGTGAGCGAGGGGCGAGCGAGGGGCGAGCGAGGGGCGAGCGAGGGGCGAGCGAGCGAGGGGTGAGCGAGGGGTGAGCGAGGGGTGAGCGAGGGGTGAGCGAGGGGTGAGCGAGGGGTGAGCGAGGGGCGAGTGGGGGGCGAGTGAGGGGTGAGCGAGGGGCGAGCGAGGGGTGAGCGAGGGGTGAGGCGTGGAGTGATCCTCACCTTCTCACCCTTGTGGCCCTTGAGTCCTCGGGCACCCTCCGCTCCCTAGGGCGGGGGACAGCAGGAGGTCACGTCACTCACCATCGTCACTCACCATCACTCACCACCACTCACCACCGTCACTCACCACCACTCACCACCACTCACCGTCACTCACCGTCATCACTCACCATCACTCACCGTCATCACTCACAGTCACTCACCACCGTCACTCACCATCACTCACCGTCACTCACCGTCACTCACACCGTCACTCACGTCACTCACCGTCATCACTCACCGTCACTCACCGTCACTCACCATCGTCACTCACATCGTCACTCACCGTCACTCACCGTCACTCCACCACTCACGTCACTCACCATCACTCACCACCACCACTCACCGTCACACCGTCACTCACCGTCACTCACACACCACTCACCGTCACTCACCGCCACTCACCACACACTCACCGTCACTCACCGTCACTCACCACGTCACTCACCGTCATCACGCCACTCACCGTCACCACCTCACTCACCGTCACTCACCACCACTCACCACCACTCACCACCACTCACCGCCACTCACCGTCACTCACAGTCACTCACAGTCACTCACCACCGTCACTCACAGTCACTCACAGTCACTCACCACCGTCACTCACCGTCACTCACCGTCACTCACCACCGTCACTCACCGCCACTCACAGTCACTCACCGTCACTCACCGTCACTCACCACCGTCACTCACCGTCACTCACCACCGTCACTCACCACCACTCACCGTCAATCACCGTCACTCACCACCGTCACTCACCGTCACTCACCGCCACTCACCGTCACTCACCGTCACTCACCACCACTCACCACCACTCACCGCCACTCACCGTCACTCACAGTCACTCACAGTCACTCACCACCGTCACTCACAGTCACTCACAGTCACTCACCACCGTCACTCACCGTCACTCACCGTCACTCACCGCCACTCACAGTCACTCACCGTCACTCACCACCGTCACTCACCGTCACTCACCACCGTCACTCACCACCACTCACCGTCACTCACCGTCACTCACTCACCGTCACTCACCACCGTCACTCACCACCACTCACCACCGTCACTCACCACCACCACTCACCGTCACTCACCACCGTCACTCACAGTCACTCACCGTCACTCACCACCACCACCACTCACCGTCACTCACCGTCACTCACCACCACCACCACTCACCGTCACTCACCGTCACTCACCACCACCACTCACCGTCACTCACCACCACTCACCGTCACTCACCGTCATCACTCACCGTCACTCACCACCGTCACTCACCGTCACTCACCGTCACTCACCACCGTCACTCACCACCACTCACCGTAATCACTCACCGTCACTCAACACCACTCACAGTCACTCACCACCGTCACTCACCACCGTCACTCACAGTCACTCACAGTCACTCACCGTCACCACCACCACTCACAGTCACTCACCGTCACTCACCACCGTCACTCACCACCACTCACCGTCACTCACCGTCACCACTCACCGCCACTCACCGTCACTCACCACCGTCACTCACCGTCACTCACCACCACCACTCACCGTCACTCACCGTCACTCACCACCACCACCGTCACTCACCGTCATCACCACGTCACTCACCACCACTCACTGTCACTCATCACCACTCACCGTCACTCACCGTCACTCACCACCGTCACTCACCGTCACACTCACCATCACTCACCACCACTCACCGTCACTCACCACCGTCACTCACCACCACCACTCACCGTCACTCACCGGCACTCACCGTCATCACTCACCGTCACTCATCACCACTCACCGCCACTCACCGCCACTCACCGTCACTCACCACCGTCACTCACCACCGTCACTCACCGTCACTCACCGCCACTCACCACCGTCACTCACCGTCACTCACCGCCACTCACCACCGTCACTCACCGTCACTCACCGTCACTCACCGTCACTCACCGCCAACTCACCACCGTCACTCACCGTCACTCACCGTCACTCACCACCATCACTCACCATCGTCACTCACCGTCACTCACCATCGTCACTCACCGTCACTCACCGTCATCACTCACCACCACTCACTACCACTCAACACGACTGTGGTGCAGTGTAGTGTAGTGTGGTGTAGTGTAGTGTGGTGTGGTGTAGTGTGGTGTAGTGTGGTGTAGTGTGGTGTAGTGTAGTGTGGTGTAGTGTAGTGTGGTGTAGTGTGGTGTGGTGTAGTGTGGTGTGGTGTAGTGTGGTGTAGTGTGGTGTGGCGTGGTGTGGTGAGATGTAGTGTTGTGTAGTTGGTGTGGTGTAGTGGGTGTAGTGTAGTGTGGTGTAGTGTGGTGTAGTGTGCTGTGGAGTAGTGTGGTGTGGTGTAGTGTGGTGTGGTGTAGTGTAGTGTAGTGTGGTTTGGTGTGGTGTAGTGTGGTGTGGTGTAGTGTGGTGTAGTGTGGTGTGGTGTAGTGTGGTGTAGTGTGGTGTGGTGTAGTGTGGTGTGGTGTAGTGTGGTGTAGTGTGGTGTAGTGTGGTGTGGTGTAGTGTGGTGTGGTGTATTGTGGTGTAGTGTGGTGTAGTGTGGTGTAGTGTGGTGTGGTGTAGTGTGGTGTAGTGTAGTGTGGTGTAGTGGGTGTATTGTAGTGTGGTGTAGTGTGGTGTAGTGTAGTGTGGTGTAGTGTAGTGTGGTCTAGTGTGGTGTAGTGTGGTGTGGTGTAGTGTGGTGTAGTGTGGTGTAGTGTAGTGTGGTGTAGTGTGGTGTAGGTAGTGTGGTGTAGTGTGGTGTAGTGTGGTGTAGTGGGTGTGGTGTAGTGTGGGTAGTGTGGTGTAGTGTGGTGTAGTGTAGTGTGGTGTAGTGTGGTGTAGTGTAGTGTGGTGTGGTGTAGTGTGGTGTGGTGTAGTGTGGTGTAGTGTGGTGTGGTGTAGTGTGGTGTAGTGTGGTGTGGTGTAGTGTGGTGTAGTGTGGTGTAGTGTGTGTAGTGTAGTGTGGTGTGGTGTAGTGTGGTGTGGTGTAGTGTGGTGTAGTGTGGTGTGGTGTAGTGTGGTGTAGTGTGGTGTGGTGTAGTGTGGTGTGGTGTAGGTGTGGTGTAGTGTGGTGTAGTGTGGTGTGGTGTAGTGTGGTGTGGTGTATTGTGGGTAGTGTGTGTAGTGTGGTAGTGTGGTGTGGTGTAGTGGTGTAGTGTAGTGTGGTGTAGTGTGGTGTAGTGTAGTGTGGTGTAGTGTGGTGTAGTGTAGTGTGGTGTAGTGTAGTGTGGTCTAGTGTGGTGTAGTGTGGTGTGGTGTAGTGTGGTGTAGTGGGTGTAGTGTGTGTAGTGTGGTGTAGTGTAGTGTGGTGTAGTGTGGTGTAGGTGGTGTAGTGGGTGTGGTGTAGTGTGGTGTAGTGTGGTGTAGTGTGGTGTAGTGTAGTGTGGTGTAGTGTGGTGTAGTGTAGTGTGGTGTGGTGTAGTGTGGTGTGGTGTAGTGTGGTGTAGTGTGGTGGTGTAGTGTGGTGTAGTGTGGTGTGGTGTAGTGTGGGTAGTGTGGTGTAGTGTGGTGTAGTGTAGTGTGGTGTGGTGTAGTGTGGTGTAGTGTGGTGTGGTGTAGTGTGGTGTAGTGTGGTGTAGTGTGGTGGTGTAGTGTAGTGTGGTGTAGTGTGGTGTGGTGTAGTGTGGTGTGGTGTAGTGTAGTGTGGTGTAGTGTAGTGTAGGCGGTGTGGTGTAGTGTAGTGTGGTGTAGTGTGGGTGTAGTGTGGTGTGTGTAGTGTGGTGTAGTGTAGCGTGGTGTAGTGTGGTGTAGTGTAGTGTGGTGTAGTGTAGTGTGGTGTAGTGTAGTGTGGTGTAGTGTAGTGTGGTGTGGTGTAGTGTGGTGTAGTGTAGTGTGGTGTGGTGTAGTGTGGTGTAGTGTGGTGTGGTGTAGTGTAGTGTGGTGTAGTGTGGTGTAGTGTGGTGTGGTGTATAGTGTAGTGTGGTGTAGTGTAGTGTATAGTGTAGTGTAGTGCGGTGTGGTGTGTGTAGTGTGGTGTAGTGTGTGTGGTGTAGTGTGGTGATAGTGTGGTGATAGTGTGGTGATAGTGTGGTGTAGTGTAGTGTGGTGTGGTGTAGTGTGGTGTAGTGTGGTATAGTGTAGTGTATAGTGTAGTGTAGTGTGGTATAGTGTGGTGTAGTGTGGTGATAGTGTGGTGTAGTGTGGTGTAGTGTGGTGTAGTGTAGTGTGGTGTAGTGTAGTGTATAGTGTAGTGTAGTGCGGTGTGGTGTATAGTAGTGTATAGTGTAGTGTAGTGTATAGTGTAGTGTATAGTGTAGTGTAGTGTATATTGTAGCGTAGTGCGGTGTGGTGTGGTGATAGTGTGGTGATAGTGTGGTGTAGTGTAGTGTGGTGTAGTGCAGTGTAGTGTGGTGTAGTGTGGTGTAGTGTAGTGTATAGTGTAGTGTAGTGTATAGTGTAGTGTATAGTGTAGTGTATAGTGTAGTGTATAGTGTAGTGTGTAGTGTATAGTGTAGTGCATAGTGTAGTGTATAGTGTAGTGTATAGTGTAGTGTATAGTGTGGTGTATAGTGTAGTGTATAGTGTAGTGTATAGTGTAGTGTATAGTGTAGTGTATAGTGTAGTGTATAGTGTAGTGTATAGTGTAGTGTGTAGTGTATAGTGTAGTGTATAGTGTGGTGTATAGTGTAGTGTATAGTAGTGTAGTGTATAGTGTAGTGTAGTGCGGTGTGGTGTATAGTAGTGTATAGTGTAGTGTATAGTGTAGTGTATAGTGTAGTGTATATTGTAGCGTAGTGCGGTGTGGTGTGGTGATAGTGTGGTGATAGTGTGATGTAGTGTAGTGTGGTGTAGTGCGGTGTAGTGTGGTGTAGTGTGGTGTAGTGTAGTGTATAGTGTAGTGTAGTGTATAGTGTAGTGTATAGTGTAGTGTATAGTGTAGTGTATAGTGTAGTGTATAGTGTTATGTAGTGTAGTGTATAGTGTAGTGTATAGTGTAGTGTATAGTAGTGTGTAGTGTATAGTGTATAGTGTAGTGTATAGTGTAGTGTATAGTGTAGTGTATAGTGTGGTGTATAGTGTGGTGTATAGTGTAGTGTATAGTGTAGTGTATAGTGTAGTGTGTAGTGTATAGTGTAGTGTATAGTGTGGTGTATAGTGTAGTGTATAGTGTAGTGTATAGTAGTGTAGTGTATAGTGTGGTGTATAGTGTAGTGTATAGTGTAGTGTATAGTAGTGTAGTGTATAGTGTGGTGTATAGTGTAGTGTATAGTGTAGTGTATAGTGTATAGTGTAGTGTATAGTGTAGTGTATAGTGTAGTGTAGTGTATAGTGTAGTGTATAGTATAGTGTATAGTGTAGTGTATAGTGTAGTGTATAGTGTAGTGTATAGTGTAGTGTATAGTGTAGTGTATAGTATAGTGTAGTGTAGTGTATAGTGTAGTGTATAGTGTAGTGTAGTGCGGTGTGGTGTGGTGATAGTGTGGTGATAGTGTGGTGTAGTGTAGTGTATAGTGTAGTGTATAGTGTAGTGTGGTGTAGTGTAGTGTATAGTGTAGTGTATAGTGTAGTGTATAGTGTAGTGTGGTGTAGTGTAGTGTATAGTGTAGTGTATAGTATAGTGTAGTGTATAGTGTAGTGTATAGTATAGTGTAGTGTATAGTGTAGTGTAGTGTATAGTGTAGTGTATAGTATAGTGTAGTGTATAGTGTAGTGTATAGTGTAGTGTATAGTGTAGTATATAGTGTAGTGTATAGTGTAGTGTATAGTGTAGTGTGTAGTGTGTAGTATAGTGTATAGTGTAGTGTATAGTGTAGTGTAGTGTATAGTGTAGTGTATAGTATAGTGTAGTGTATAGTGTAGTGTATAGTGTAGTGTATAGTGTAGTATATAGTGTAGTGTATAGTGTATAGTGTAGTGTATAGTGTATAGTGTAGTGTATAGTGTAGTGTATAGTGTAGTGTGTAGTGTATAGTGTAGTGTATAGTGTAGTGTATAGTGTATAGTGTAGTGTATAGTGTAGTGTATAGTGTAGTGTATAGTGTAGTGTATAGTGTAGTGTATAGTGTAGTGTATAGTGTAGTGTATAGTGTAGTGTATAGTGTAGTGTATAGTGTATAGTGTAGTGTATAGTGTAGTGTATAGTGTATAGTGTAGTGTATAGTGTAGTGTATAGTGTAGTGTAGTGTATAGTGTAGTGTATAGTGTATAGTGTAGTGTATAGTGTAGTGTGTAGTGTATAGTGTGTAGTTATAGTGTAGTGTATAGTGTATAGTGTAGTGTATAGTGTAGTGTATAGTGTAGTGTATAGTGTAGTGTAAGTGTAGTGTATAGTGTAGTGTATAGTGTAGTATATAGTGTAGTGTATAGTGTAGTGTATAGTGTAGTGTATAGTGTAGTGTATAGTGTATAGTGTAGTGTATAGTGTAGTGTATAGTGTAGTGTATAGTGTAGTGTAGTGTATAGTGTAGTGTATAGTATAGTGTATAGTATAGTGTATAGTGTAGTGTATAGTGTAGTGTATAGTGTAGTGTATAGTGTAGTGTATAGTATAGTGTATAGTGTAGTGTATAGTGTATAGTGTAGTGTATAGTGTAGTGTATAGTGTAGTGTAGTGCGGTGTGGTGTGGTGATAGTGTGGTGATAGTGTGGTGTAGTGTAGTGTATAGTGTAGTGTATAGTGTAGTGTGGTGTAGTGTAGTGTATAGTGTAGTGTGGTGTAGTGTAGTGTATAGTGTAGTGTGGTGTAGTGTAGTGTATAGTGTAGTGTATAGTATAGTGTAGTGTATAGTGTAGTGTATAGTATAGTGTATAGTGTAGTGTAGTGTATAGTGTAGTGTATAGTGTAGTGATAGTGGTAGTGTATAGTGTAGTGTATAGTGTAGTGTATAGTGTAGTATATAGTGTAGTGTATAGTGTAGTGTATAGTGTAGTGTGTAGTGTGTAGTATAGTGTATAGTGTAGTGTATAGTGTAGTGTAGTGTATAGTGTAGTGTATAGTATAGTGTAGTGTATAGTGTAGTGTATAGTGTAGTGTATAGTGGTAGTATATAGTGTAGTGTAATAGTATAGTGTAGTGTATAGTGTAGTGTATAGTGTAGTGTATAGTGTAGTGTGTAGTGTATAGTGTAGTGTATAGTGTAGTGTGTAGTGTATAGTGTAGTGTGTAGTGTATAGTGTAGTGTATAGTGTAGTGGATAGTGTAGTGTATAGTGTAGTGTATAGTGTATAGTGTAGTGTATAGTGTAGTGTATAGTGTAGTGTAGTGTATAGTGTAGTGTATCGTGTAGTGTATAGTGTAGTGTATAGTGTGTATAGTGTAGTGTATAGTGTATAGTGTAGTGTATAGTGTAGTGTATAGTGTATAGTGTAGTGTATAGTGTAGTGTTTAGTGTAGTGTATAGTGTAGTGTAGTGTATAGTGTAGTGTATACGTGGTAGTGTATAGTGTATAGTGTAGTGTATAGTGTAGTGTGTAGTGTATAGTGTAGTGTATAGTGTAGTGTATAGTGTATAGTGTAGTGTATAGTGTAGTGTATAGTGTAGTGTATAGTGTAGTGTATAGTGTAGTGTATAGTGTATAGTGTAGTGTATAGTGTAGTGTATAGTGTAGTATATAGTGTAGTGTATAGTGTAGTGTATAGTGTAGTGTATAGTGTAGTGCATAGTGTAGTGTATAGTGTATAGTGTAGTGTGTAGTGTATAGTGTAGTGTATAGTGTATAGTGTAGTGTATAGTGTATAGTGTAGTGTGTAGTGTATAGTGTAGTGTATAGTGTAGTGTAAAGTGTAGTGTGTAGTGTAGTGTATAGTGTAGTGTATAGTGTAGTGTATAGTGTAGTGTGATAGTGTATAGTGTAGTGTATAGTGTAGTGTATAGTGTAGTGTAGTGTATAGTGTAGTGTATAGTATAGTGTATAGTGTAGTGTATAGTGTAGTGTATAGTGTAGTGTATAGTGTAGTGTAGTGCGGTGTGGTGTGGTGATAGTGTGGTGATAGTGTGGTGTAGTGTAGTGTATAGTGTAGTGTATAGTGTAGTGTGGTGTAGTGTAGTGTATAGTGTAGTGTGGTGTAGTGTAGTGTATAGTGTAGTGTGGTGTAGTGTAGTGTATAGTGTAGTGTATAGTATAGTGTAGTGTATAGTGTAGTGTATAGTATAGTGTAGTGTATAGTGTAGTGTAGTGTATAGTGTAGTGTATAGTATAGTGTAGTGTATAGTGGTAGTGTCTAGTGTAGTGTATAGTGTAGTATATAGTGTAGTGTATAGTGTAGTGTATAGTGTAGTGTGTAGTGTGTAGTATAGTGTATAGTGTAGTGTATAGTGTAGTGTAGTGTATAGTGTAGTGTATAGTATAGTGTAGTGTATAGTGTAGTATATAGTGTAGTGTATAGTATAGTGTATAGTGTAGTGTATAGTGTAGAGTGTAGTGTATAGTGTAGTGTATAGTGTAGTGTGTAGTGTATAGTGTAGTGTATAGTGTAGTGTGTAGTGTATAGTGTAGTGTGTAGTGTATAGTGTAGTGTATAGTGTAGTGTATAAGTGTAGTGTATAGTATAGTGTAGTGTATAGTGTATAGTGTATGTATAGTGAGTTAGTGTATAGTGTAGTGTATAGTGTAGTGTATAGTGTAGTGTATAGTGTAGTGTAAGTGTATAGTGTAGTGTATAGTGGATAGTGTAGTGTATAGTGTAGGTATAGTGTAGTGTATAGTGTAGTGTATAGTGTAGTGTAGTGTATAGTGTATAGTGTAGTGTATAGTGTAGTGTATAGTGTAGTGTATAGTGTAGTGTATAGTGTAGTGTATAGTGTATAGTGTAGTGTATAGTGTAGTGTATAGTGGTAAGTGTATAGTGTAGTGTATAGTGTATGTGTAATAGTGTATAGTGTAGTGTATAGTGTAGTGTTAGTGTAGTGTATAGTGTAGTATATAGTGTAGTGTATGTGTAGTGTATAGTGTAGTGTATGTGTAGTGTATAGTGTATAGTTAGTGTATAGTGTATGTGTAGTGTGTAGTGTATAGTGTAGTGTAATAGTGTAGTGTATAGTGTATAGTGTAGTGTATAGTGTATAGTGCTAGTGTGTAGTGTATAGTGTAGTGTATAGTGTAGTGTATAGTGGTAGTGTGTAGTGTAGTGTATAGTGTAGTGTATAGTGTAGTGTATAGTGTATAGTGTAGTGTATAGTGTATAGTGTAGTGTATAGTGTAGTGTAGTGTATAGTGTAGTGTATAGTGTATAGTGTAGTGTGTAGTGTATAGTGTAGTGTATAGTGTAGTGTATAGTGTAGTGTGTAGTGTATAGTGTAGTGTATAGTGTATAGTGTAGTGTATAGTGTAGTGTATAGTGTGTAGTGTAGTGTATAGTGTAGTGTATAGTATAGTGTAGTGTGTAGTGTATAGTGTAGTGTATAGTATAGTGTAGTGTATAGTGTAGTGTATAGTGTAGTGTATAGTGTATAGTGTAGTGTATAGTGTATAGTGTAGTGTAGTGTGTAGTGTATAGTGTAGTGTATAGTGTAGTGTATAGTGTATAGTGTAGTGTATAGTGTAGTGTGTAGTGTATAGTGTAGTGTATAGTGTAGTGTATAGTGTAGTGTAGTGTATAGTGTAGTGTATAGTGTAGTGTATAGTGTATAGTGTAGTGTATAGTGTAGTGTATAGTGTAGTGTATAGTGTCGTGTATAGTTATCGTGTCGTGTCGTGTATAGTGTATAGTGTCGTGTCTAGTGTAGTGTATAGTGTATAGTGTCGTGTATAGTGTCGTGTACTAGTGTATGTATAGTGTAGTGTATAGTATGTTTACGTGTAGTGTATAGTGTATTGTATAGTGTAGTGTAGTGCGGTGTGGTGCGGTGTGCGTGGCACTGTACCTTGGCTCCGCGTGATCCTGGATACCCGACGCTCCCCTGCGGTCCCTGGACTCCCTGTGAACGGGCACAGGGAACAGGCACGTGGTGAGTCACGTGGTGAGTGACGTGGTGAGTCACGTGGTGAGTCACGTGGTGAGCGGCGTGGTGAGTGATGTGGTGACGTGGTGAGTCACGTGGTGAGTCACGTGGTGACGTGGTGAGTGACGTGGTGAGTGACGTGGTGAGTGACGTGGTGAGTCACGTGGTGAGTCACGTGGTGAGTCACGTGGTCACGTGGTGAGTGACGTGGTGAGTGACGTGGTGAGTGACGTGGTGAGTCACGTGGTGAGTCACGTGGAGTGACGTGGTGAGTCACGTGGTGAGTCACGTGGTGAGTCACGTGGTGAGTGATGTGGTGAGTGACGTGGTGAGTCACGTGGTGAGTCACGTGGTGAGTGACGTGGTGAGTCACGTGGTGAGTGACGTGGTGAGTCATGTGGTGAGTGACGTGGTGAGTGAGGTGGTGAGCAGCGTGGTGAGTGATGTGGTGAGTCACGTGGTGACGTGGTGAGTGACGTGATGAGTCACATGGTGAGTGACGTGGTGAGTCACGTGGTGACGTGGTGAGTGACGTGGTGAGTCACGTGGTGAGTGACGTGGTGAGTCACGTGGTGAGTCACGTGGTGAGTGACGTGGTGACGTGGTGAGTGGCGTTGTGAGCGACGTGGTGAGTGACGTGGTGAGTCACGTGGTGAGTGACGTGGTGAGTGACGTGGTGAGCAGCGTGGTGAGTGACGTGGTGAGTGACGTGGTGAGTGACGTGGTGAGCGTCGTGGTGAGTGACGTGGTGAGTTTCATGGTGAGTGACGTGGTGAGTGTCATGGTGAGTGACGTGGTGAGCAGCGTGGTGAGTGACGTGGTGAGTGACGTGGTGAGTGACGTGGTGAGCGTCGTGGTGAGTGACGTGGTGAGTTTCATGGTGAGTGACGTGGTGAGTGACGTGGTGAGCAGCGTGGTGAGTGACGTGGTGAGTGACGTGGTGAGTGACGTGGTGAGCGTCGTGGTGAGTGACGTGGTGAGTTTCATGGTGAGTGACGTGGTGAGTGTCGTGGTGAGTGACGTGGTGAGTGACGTGGTGAGTGACGTGGTGAGCAGCGTGGTGAGTGACGTGGTGAGTGACGTGGTGAGTGACATGGTGAGTGACATGGTGAATCACGTGGTGAGTGACGTGGTGAGTGACGTGGTGAGCGTCGTGGTGAGTGACGTGGTGAGTGTCGTGGTGAGTGACGTGGTGAGTGACGTGGTGAGTGACGTGGTGAGCAGCGTGGTGAGTGACGTGGTGAGTGACGTGGTGAATCACGTGGTGAGTGACGTGGTGAGTGACGTGGTGACCGTCGTGATGAGTGACGTGGTGAGTGACGTGGTGAGTGACGTGGTGAGTGTCGTGGTGAGTGACGTGGTGAGTGACGGCTGCTCGTACCATCTCTCCCTTGTCACCTGCAGGTCCTTCCTTGCCAGGATGGCCCTGCACACGCGCGCACAAAGACAAAGGTCCCCCGTGTAGCCTCTAACAGGATGTAGGGGCAAGTGCTGTTAGCGAGCACCTCACACACAGACACAGACAAAGCTCCCCCGTGTAGCCTCTAACAGGCTGTAGGGACAAGTGCTGTTAGCGAGCACCTCACACACAGACACGGACAAAGCTCCCCCCTGTAGCCTCTAACAGGCTGTAGGGGCAAGTGCTGTTAGCGAGCACTGCTTATGAAGGCTGGCACTGTGGCACACGAGGGGGTGTGGGTTGTCCAGCACCACACACGCCCGGCCGCCTTTGTCTCCCCCCCCCCCCCGGTGCTAACGTTCAAGAGAGTTTGTCTGTTGCCGTCAAGTCCACACGTGACGGGTCTGATCAAAGAGCGGCCACGATGGAGGGCGTGTTGTAGTGTGGGTGAATGTGAATGTGGGTCTCTGTGGGTCTCTGTGAGACTCTGTGAGTGTGGGTCTCTGTGAGTGTGGGTCTTTGTGGGACTCTGTGGGTCTCTGTGAATGTGGGTCTCTGTGGGTGTGGGTCTCTGTGGGTCTCTGTGGGTCTCTGTGAGTATGGGTCTCTGTGAGTGTGGGTCTTTGTGGGAAACTGTGGGTCTCTGTGGGTCTCTGTGGGTCTCTGTGAATGTGGGTCTCTGTGGGTCTCTGTGGGTCTCTGTGGGTCTCTGTGGGTCTCTGTGGGTCTCTGTGAGTATGGGTCTCTGTGAATGTGGGTCTCTGTGGGTCTCTGTGGGTCTCTGTGGGTCTCTGTGGGTCTCTGTGAGTATGGGTCTCTGTGTGTCTCTGTGGGTCTCTGTGAGTGTGGGTCTCTGTGTGTCTCTGTGGGTCTCTGTGAGTGTGGGTCTCTGTGAGTGTGGGTCTCTGTGGGTGTGGGTGTCTGTGAGTGTGGGTGTCTGTGAGTGTGGGTGTCTGTGGGTCTTTGTGAGTGTGGGTCTCTGTGAATGTGGGTCTCTGTGGGTCTCTGTGGGTCTCTGTGAATGTGGGTCTCTGTGGGTCTCTGTGGGTCTCTGTAGGTCTCTGTGAGTATGGGTCTCTGTGGGTCTCTGTGGGTCTCTGTGAATGTGGGTCTCTGTGGGTCTCTGTGGGTCTCTGTAGGTCTCTGTGGGTCTCTGTGGGTCTCTGTGGGTCTCTGTGGGTCTCTGTGGGTCTCTGTAGGTCTCTGTGGGTCTCTGTGGGTCTCTGTGGGTCTCTGTGGGTCTCTGTGAATGTGGGTCTCTGTGGGTCTCTGTGGGTCTCTGTAGGTCTCTGTGGGTCTCTGTGGGTCTCTGTGGGTCTCTGTGAGTATGGGTCTCTGTGGGTCTCTGTGGGTCTCTGTGAGTGTGGGTCTCTGTGGGTCTCTGTGCGTCTCTGTGGGACTCTGTGAATGTGGGTCTCTGTGGGTCTCTATGAGTATGGGTCTCTGTGGGTCTCTGTAAGTATGGGTCTCTGTGGGTCTCTGTGGGTCTCTGTGAGTGTGGGTCTCTGTGGGTCTCTGTGAATGTGGGTCTCTGTGGGTCTCTGTGAGTCTCTGTGGGTCTCTGTGAATGTGGGTCTCTGTGGGTCTCTGTGGGACTCTGTGGGACTCTGTGGGACTCTGTGAGTGTGGGTCTCTATCAGTATGGGTCTCTGTGGGTCTCTATGAATATGGGTTTCTGTGGGTCTCTATGAATATGGGTCTCTATGAGTATGGGTCTCTATGGGTCTCTATGAGTATGGGTCTCTATGGGTCTCTATGAGTATGGGTCTCTGTGGGTCTCTGTGGGTCTCTGTGAGTGTGGGTCTCTGTGGGTCTCTGTGGGTCTCTGTAGGTCTCTGTGGGTCTCTGTGGGTCTCTGTGAATGTGGGTCTCTGTGGGTCTCTGTGGGTCTCTGTAGGTCTCTGTGGGTCTCTGTGGGTCTCTGTGGGTCTCTGTGAGTATGGGTCTCTGTGGGTCTCTGTGGGTCTCTGTGAGTGTGGGTCTCTGTGGGTCTCTGTGCGTCTCTGTGGGTCTCTGTGGGTGTGGATCTCTGTGGGTCTCTGTGAATGTGGGTCTCTGTGAATGTGGGTCTCTGTGGGTCTCTATGAGTATGGGTCTCTGTGGGTCTCTGTAAGTATGGGTCTCTGTGGGTCTCTGTGGGTCTCTGTGAGTGTGGGTCTCTGTGGGTCTCTGTGGGTCTCTGTGGGTCTCTGTGAATGTGGGTCTCTGTGGGTCTCTGTGAGTCTCTGTGGGTCTCTGTGAATGTGGGTCTCTGTGGGTCTCTGTGGGACTCTGTGGGACTCTGTGGGACTCTGTGAGTGTGGGTCTCTATCAGTATGGGTCTCTGTGGGTCTCTATGAATATGGGTTTCTGTGGGTCTCTATGAATATGGGTCTCTATGAGTATGGGTCTCTATGGGTCTCTATGAGTATGGGTCTCTATGGGTCTCTATGAGTATGGTTCTCTGTGGATCTCTGTGGGTCTCTGTGAGTGTGGGTCTCTGTGGGTCTCTGTGGGTCTCTGTAGGTCTCTGTGGGTCTCTGTGGGTCTCTGTGAATGTGGGTCTCTGTGGGTCTCTGTGGGTCTCTGTAGGTCTCTGTGGGTCTCTGTGGGTCTCTGTGGGTCTCTGTGAGTATGGGTCTCTGTGGGTCTCTGTGGGTCTCTGTGAGTGTGGGTCTCTGTGGGTCTCTGTGCGTCTCTGTGGGTCTCTGTGGGTGTGGATCTCTGTGGGTCTCTGTGAATGTGGGTCTCTGTGAATGTGGGTCTCTGTGGGTCTCTATGAGTATGGGTCTCTGTGGGTCTCTGTAAGTATGGGTCTCTGTGGGTCTCTGTGGGTCTCTGTGAGTGTGGGTCTCTGTGGGTCTCTGTGAATGTGGGTCTCTGTGGGTCTCTGTGAGTCTCTGTGGGTCTCTGTGAATGTGGGTCTCTGTGGGTCTCTGTGGGACTCTGTGGGACTCTGTGGGACTCTGTGAGTGTGGGTCTCTATCAGTATGGGTCTCTGTGGGTCTCTATGAATATGGGTTTCTGTGGGTCTCTATGAATATGGGTCTCTATGAGTATGGGTCTCTATGGGTCTCTATGAGTATGGGTCTCTGTGGGTCTCTATGAGTATGGGTCTCTGTGGGTCTCTATGAGTATGGGTCTCTGTGGGTCTCTATGAGTATGGGTCTCTATGGGTCTCTATGAGTATGGGTCTCTGTGGGTCTCTATGAGTATGGGTCTCTGTGGGTCTCTATGAGTATGGGTCTCTATGGGTCTCTATGAGTATGGGTCTCTGTGGGTCTCTATTAGTGTGGGTCTCTATGGGTCTCTATGAGTGTGGGTCTCTGTGGGTCTCTATGAGTATGGGTCTCTATGGGTCTCTATGGGTCTCTGCGGCCCTATGAGTCTCTACGAGTCTGCAGAAACACACATTTAGAGTATTTGGCCACTATAAATATCCACGCGACGGTGACGATGACGGTGACGGTGACGGTGACGATGACGGTGACGGTAACGGTGACGGTGACGGTGACGGTAACGGTGACGGTGACGGTGACGGTAACGGTGACGATGACGATGACGGTGACGGTGACGGTGACAGTGACGGTGACGATGACGGTGACGATGACGGTGATGATGACGGTGACGATGACGGTGACGGTGACGGTGATGTAAGCCATTTAGTTGCGCCGAGATTATTTGTGATGGGCAGGCCGCTTCTGAAAAAATAACTCAGTGGGGCCTTGCCTGGTACAATAAAAAGTTTACTCGAGTGCGGTGGCGTGGGGGGGGGAGGGGGGGGGGTCGTGACCCTCACCGGAGGTCCGTCGGTTCCGGATGGACCAGGAAGCCCGGGTTTACCTGTGAGACCCTGGGCAGACGCATCACCATCATCACCATCATCACGATCATCATCATGGTCACGAGCATCATCATGTCACGATCATCACGAGCATCATCATGGTCACGAGCATCATCATGGTCACGATCATCACGAACATCATCATCACGATCATCATCATCACGATCATCATCATCATCATCACGATCATCATCATCACGACCATCATCATGATCATCATGACCATCATCATGATCATCATCATCACGATCATCATCACGATCTTCATCATCACAATCATCATCATGATCATCACCATAATCATAATGATGATCATCATGATCATCATCATCATGATCACCATAATCATCATCACCATAATAATCATCATGATCATCATCGTCAACCTCAAAACCATCGTGACCATCATTTGCACCATCATCCCCCACCGTCGCAATCTCCTTCACGCTGTCGTGCTATCGCAGCGACCACCACCACCGTGTCAACACCACAACCACCGCTTCCACCACCACCACCGTGTCAACACCACCGCCACCACAACCACCACCAACTATTACCACCACCGTGTCACCACCGCAACCACCGCCACCACCATCAACCACCAACACCGTGTCAACAACGCCAACACCGCTACCGCCAACCACCACCTCCACCAACCTCCACCATCACCGCCACCACCATCAACCACCACCACCACTGTGTCACCACCGCCATCACCAACCACCACCACCGTGTCACACCATCACCACGAGCATGAATTACCATGACAACAAGCAAGGACAAAGCATCCCTCATCCCCCGTGTAGCCTCTAACAGACTATAGGGGCAAGTGCTGTGAGTAGCGAATAGCAACGTCTGTGAAGGCTACCGGGCGCTGTGGCACACGAGGGGGTGGGTGGCCAGCACCACGCCCGGCCGCCTTTGTCTCCCCAGTGTGGATGTTTACTACACACCACGACACCAGGTACTAATTTTAGGCTGAGTCGACCTAGGGGAGGCCCACGACCGGTTCAGAGAATCGATATCACCGGTGTTGGCCGTGAGCCAGGGACTGCCTCCAGCTGCCCAGTAGCGTCCTTCACGAGCCTCCTCCACAGAGGCCGATCTTGACCCCGCTGGTACCGGTCATCGGCAAGTCCACTCAGCTCCACGTCCTCCTGTACCACATCACTCCATCTCTTCTCTAGCCCGTGCTTCCTGTACAACATCACTCCATCTCTTCTCTAGCCCGTGCCGTGTCCATTTAGCCCTCTATCTGGCCAAACAAAAGCTGTTTATGCATGCGGTGGCTGGGCATGCGGGCTACATGACCCAGCCAACGCAGCCTTGCCTGCCGGAGGAGCTCACCAATGGGACTTTGTCCAGATCTTTCAAGGATTTGTGAGCTCCTCACACAATCCAGCCTGGTTAAACCCAGGATGGATCGTTGGCAGGCCAGCCTAAATGTTTCTAACCGGCAAAGATGTTCCATTAGGGGGGTCCACGTTTAAATTTTGATTTAAAGCTTTCGTGACTGCAGGGATTCATATTATTGGTTCTTTCGGTAAAGTCACGTAGAAGGGAAACAATAAAATAATAAAAATATAAAACAATAAAATTCTCACGGCGTTTCGACTGCAACACAAGCAATCATCATCAGGTGTGAAAACCACAGCAAGATGATGATTGCTTGTGTTGCAGTCAAAACGTCGTGTTTTATATTTTTATTATTTGTTGTTTTATATTTTTATTATTTTATTGTTTCCCTTCTACGTGACTTTACCGAAAGAACCAAGAATATGGGTCCACGTTTCGCAAGCATAGAGAAGGGAGGGAATGACCGTGGCCGAGAAGACCTGAAGCTTAGTGCGGAGCGACAGACCAGGTAGCTTCCACACAGCGTTACGCAACCGATGAAAAGATATTGTCGCTCGACTGATTCGGAGTGAGACCTCTGCTGTTAAACTGGAGCCGGTCATGAGCACACTGCCCAGGTATGGGAAACTCTCCACTCTCTCCACAACTGCCCTATCACCAATTGGGAGGTGTGGAGATGGAGTGTCCGATAGTAAGGCCCGACCTCTTGGTGGCAAGCTCCAGGTTCAGCAGCAGCGCCTCCAACTCCTCCTCTGAGTGAGCGGCAATTACCAGATCATCGGCATACCACCAGCAACACCACTACCACCACCAACAACACCACCACCAACAGCGGCAACAACACCAGCAACACCACCAACAACAGCACCACCAACAACACCACCACCAGCAGCGGCAACACCACCACCAACACCGCCAACACCACCACCAGCAACACCAACAACACCACTACCAACAACACCACCACCAGCAACACCACCACCAGCAACACCACCACCAACACCACCACTAACACCAGCAACACCACCACCAGCAACACCAACACCACCGCCACCACCAGCACCACCAGCACCACCACTACCAACACCAACACCACCACCAGCAACACCACCACCAGCAACACCACTACCAACACCAACACCACCACCAGCAACACCACCACCAGCAACACCAACACCACCGCCACCAACAGCACCACCGCCAACACAACCACCAGCAACACCACCAGCAAACACCACCGCCAGCACCACCAGCACCACCGCCACCATGGTCATGCGTGCCGCCCTGACACGGGCTGTGAGAGTGAGGTGCGCTCCGTTACCCTTTCTCCCGGAGGCCCAATGGGTCCCTGGGGTCCAGGAAGACCCTGCAAGGGGCGACAGCGAGCGGCGGTGTGGGTCAGCTCCACTCACGCCTTGCGGAGCGCACGGTGGCTCAGCTCGCTGCTGGTGCGGGTCTCTGTGGGTCTCTGTGAGTCTCTGTGAGTCTTTGTGAGTCGGGGTCTCTGTGAGTCTCTGTGAGTCTTTGTGAGTCGGGGTCTCTGTGAGTCTCTGTGAGTCTTTGTGAGTCGGGGTCTCTGTGGGTCTCTGTGAGTCTCTGTGAGTCTCTGTGAGTCTTTGTGAGTCGGGGTCTCTGTGAGTCTCTGTGAGTCTTTGTGAGTAAAGGTCTCTGTGGGTCTCTGTGAGTCGGGTGTCTCTGTGGGTCTCTGTGGGTCTCTGTGAGTCTCTGTGAGTCTCTGTGGGTCTCCGTGAGTCGGGGTCTCTGTGGGTCTCTGTGAGTCGGGGTCTCTGTGGGTCTCTGTGGGTTTCTGTGAGTCTCTGTGAGTCAAGGTCTCTGTGGGTCTCTGTGGGTCTCTGTGAGTCTCTGTGAGTCGGGGTCTCTGTGGGTCTCTGTGAGTCGGGGTCTCTGTGGGTCTCTGTGGGTCTCTGTGAGTCTCTGTGAGTCGGGGTCTCTGTGGGTCTCTGTGTGTCTCTGTGAGTCTCTGTGAGTCGGGGTCTCTGTGGGTCTCTGTGAGTCGGGGTCTCTGTGGGTCTCTGTGGGTCTCCGTGAGTCTCTGTGAGTCAAGGTCTCAGTGGGTCTCTGTGGGTCTCTGTGAGTCTCTGTGAGTCGGGGTCTCTGTGGGTCTCTGTGAGTCTCTGTGAGTCGGGGTCTCAGTGGGTCTCTGTGAGTCTCTATGAGTATGGGTCTCTGTGAGTCTCTGTGAGTCTGTGTCTCTGTGAGTCTCTGTGAGTCTCCGTGAGTCGGGGTCTCTGTGGGTCTCAGTGAGTCTCTGTGAGTCAGGGTCTCAGTGGGTCTCTGTAGGTCTCTGTGAGTCGGGGTCTCTGTGGGTCTCTGTGGGTCTCTGTGAGTCTCTGTGAGTCTTTGTGAGTCGGGGTCTCTGTGGGTCTCTGTGGGTCTCTGTGAGTCGGGGTCTCTGTGGGTCTCTGTGAGCCTCTGTGAGTCGGGGTCTCTGTGGGTCTCTGTGGGTCTCTGTGGGTCTCTGTGAGTCTTTGTGAGTCGGGGTCTCTGTGGGTCTCTGTGAGTCGGGGTCTCTGTGGGTCTCTGTGGGTCTCTGTGAGTCGGGGTCTCTGTGGGTCTCTGTGAGCCTCTGTGAGTCGGGGTCTCTGTGGGTCTCTGTGGGTCTCTGTGGGTCTCTGTGGGTCTCTGTGGGTCTCTGTGAGTCTTTGTGAGTCGGGGTCTCTGTGGGTCTCTGTGGGTCTCTGTGAGTCAGGGTCTCAGTGGGTCTCAGTAAGTCTCTGTGAGTCGGGGTATCAGTGGGTCTCTATGAGTCTCTGTGAGTCGGGATCTCTGTGGGTCTCTGTGAGTCTCTGTGAGTCTCTGTGAGTCGGGGTCTCTGTGAGTCTCTGTGAGTGTGGGTCTCTGTGGGTCTCTATGAGTGTGGGTCTCTGTGGGTCTCTATGAGTGTGGGTCTCTGTGGGTCTCTGTGGGTGATGGCCAGATTGCTTCTGAACAAACAGCTACACAGCAATTCATAATAAAGGTTTTTGGGTTAGATCGCGTTAATTTATAAATGTGTCGTAACCCTCCACCACCCGACACGGCCAATCAGCAAAAAAAAGTGTCACGTTGACAAAAGACAATTCACTACTTTAGCCCACCGGTTTGTTGAAGAGTGAATCCACATTTACAGTTTGAGTACAAACTGTAAATTGAGTACAAACTGTAAATGTGGATTCACTCTTCAACACACCGGTGGGCTAAAGTAGTGAATTATTTGTCTTTTGTCAACGTGACACTTTTTTTTTTGCTGATTGGCCGTGTCGGGTGGTGGAGGGTTACGACACATTTATAAATAAACTCGCTCTAACCCAAAAACCTTTATTATGAATAATATTGGTCGCGAAAGCCTACGTGTTAAACACAGCAACCCCAGTGGCGCCTTACAGCTGGTGACACAGCAACATAGTTCAGTTGTAGCAGTGAAGTTTCGTCACCCCGCTGAGTGACCCCACGACTCCTCACCTGTGACCCGGGAGTGCCCTGCTGACCAGGTGGACCAGGCTCTCCTTGCGGGCCCTGAGAGAGACACAACACGTGTCACACAACACGTGAGACACAACACGAGACACACAACACGTGACACACAACACGAGACACACAACACGAGAGACACAACACGAGACACACAACACGTGACACACAACATGTGACACACAACACGTGACACACAACACGAGACACACAACACGTGACACACAACACGTGACACACAACACGAGAGACACAACACGTGACACACAACACGTGAGGCATAAGACACGTGACACACAACACGAGAGACACAACACGTGACACACAACACGTGAAACACAACACGTGGGACACAACACGAGACACACAACACGAGACACACAACACGTGACACACAACACGAGAGACACAACACGTGACACACAACACGAGACACACAACACGTGACACACAACACGAGACACACAACACAAGAGACACACAACACGTGACACACAACACGTGACACACAACACGAGAGACACAACACGTGACACACAACACGAGACACACAACACGTGACACACAACACGAGACACACAACACAAGAGACACACAACACGTGACACACAACACGTGACACACAACACGTGACACACAACACGTGACACACAACACGTGACACACAACACGAGACACACAACACGAGAGACACAACACGAGACACACAACACGTGACACACAACACGTGAGACACACCACGTGACACACAACACGAGAGACACAACACGAGACACACAACACGTGACACACAACAGGTGACACACAACACGTGACACACAACACGTGACACACAACACGTGACACACAACATGAGAGACACAACACGAGACACACAACACGAGACACACAACACGAGACACACAACACGTGACACACAACACGTGAGACACAACACGTGACACACAACACGTGACACACAACACGAGACACACAACACGAGAGACACAACACGTGACACACAACACGTGAGACACAACACGTGACACACAACACGTGAGACACAACACGTGACACAACACGAGACACACAACACGTGACACACAACACGTGACACACAACACGAGAGACACAACACGTGACACACAACACGTGACACACAACACGTGACACACAACACGAGACACACAACACGAGAGACACAACACGAGACACACAACACGTGAGACACAACACGTGACACACAACACGTGACACACAACACGAGACACACAACACGAGAGACACAACACGTGACACACAACACGTGAGACACAACACGTGACACACAACACGTGAGACACAACACGTGACACAACACGAGACACACAACACGTGACACACAACACGTGACACACAACACGAGAGACACAACACGTGACACACAACACGTGACACACAACACGTGACACACAACACGAGACACACAACACGAGAGACACAACACGTGACACACAACACGAGACACACAATACGTGACACACAACACGTGACACACAACACGTGAGACACAACACGTGACACACAACACGAGACACACAACACGAGACACACAACACGTGACACACAACACGAGACACACAACACGTGACACACAACACGTGACACACAACACGTGACACACAACACGAGAGACACAACACGAGACACACAACACGTGACACACAACACGTGACACACAACACGTGACACACAACACGAGAGACACAACACGAGACACACAACACGTGACACACAACACGTGACACACAACACGTGACACACAACACCAGACACACAACACGAGACACACAACACGTGAGGCATAAGACACGTGATGAGTACAAGGTACGTGTGGTACATGTGTGTGTGGTGCGTGTGTGTGTGTGGTGTGTGTGTGGTGCGTGTGTGTGTGGTGCGTGTGTGTGGTGTGTGTGTGTGTGGTGCGTGTGTGGTGTGTGTGTGTGTGGTGCGTGTGTGTGGTGTGTGTGTGTGTGGTGCGTGTGTGTGTGTGGTGTGTGTGTGGTGTGTGTGTGTGGTGCGTGTGTGTGGTGCGTGCGTGTGTGTGGTGCGTGTGTGCGGTGTCCACCTACCATGTTCCCCTTCGGTCCAGGAGGCCCATCCAGACCCCTCACCCCCTGCACAAGTGGGAGGACGTGGGGCGGAAGGCGTGGGGGTGGTGAGAGAGCGAGGAACAGGCGGAACGGCGGTGAGGGTGGCACACACACAGCCAGCCGCGTGGGTTCCATCCCGACCCTGATGATGCCTGCTGCTGCTGCTGTATATGTGGAGTCTGTGTCTCTCTCTCTCTCTCTCATCATCATCACGGTGGCTAGGAGATGTTAACTACCTCGCCTGGTGTGCAGGAGGTCGTGGGTTCCATCCCGACCCTGATGATGCCTGCTGCTGCTGCTGTAGATTTGGAGTCTGTGTCTCTCTCACATCATCATCACGGTGGCTAGGAGATGTTAACTGCCTCGCCTGGTATGCAGGAGGTCGTGGGTTCGATCCCGACCCTGATGATGCCTGCTGCTGCTGTATATTTGGTGTCTGCGTCTCTCTCTCATCATCATCACGGTGGCTAGGAGATGTTAACTACCTTGCCTGGTCTACAGGAGGTCTGTGTCTCTCTCATCATCATCATCACGGTGGCTAGGAGATGTTAACTACCTCGCCTGGTGTGCAGGAGGTCGTGGGTTCAATCCCGACCCTGATGATGCCTGCTGCTGCTGTAGATTTGGAGTCTGCGTCTCTCTCACATCATCATCTCGGTGGCTAGGAGATGTTAACTACCTCGCCTGGTATGCATGAGGTCGTGGGTTCGATCCCGACCCTGATGATGCCTGCTGCTGCTGCTGTAGATTTGATGTCTGCGTGTCTCTCTCTCATCGTCACCTACAGGGACATCGTGCACAGTGACTGAGTGTCTCTCTCCCTCTCCGTCTCTCTTTCACTCTGTTGTCTACGTTACGTGAAAATTCCCGCTACTCCGGCCGGCAGCAGCTCTTCCGATATGAGACAGAGACAGAGACTCCCTCTCCTCCCCACCGCTCCTCCTCCTCCACCTCCTCCTCCTCCACCTCCTCCACCTCCTCCACCACCTCCTCCTCCTCCCGTGCAGCCTTTCACCCCGAGAGCGCCACAAACCTCCCCCGGCCCGAGTTGGACACCCGCTCACGGCCACCAACATCCCAGTGACGAATGTCCGGGACAGCTCCCGGGTCTCCCGCTAGGCTCGACTCAGCCTCAAATGAGTAAACCCGGTGCGGCCGGTGTTGAGCGTAGTTAAACATCGCTAGCGCTGGGGGAGAGACAAAGGCGGCCGGGGCGTGGTTTGCTGGGCCACCCCACCCCTTCGTAGGCTGCTGCTGCTGCTGCTGCTCGCTACTAACAGCACTTGCCCCTGCGGTCTGTTGAGGCTACACGGGGGATCTTAGCATGTGGTGTGCGGTAGCGAGGCACTGGTGGTGCAGCGGTGTGTGGCGGACATCGCTAGCGCTGGGGGAGAGACAAAGGCGGCCGGGACGTGGTTGCTGGGCCACCCCGCTCACACTCGTGTGCCGTGCCGGCCTTCACAGGTGCTGCTACTCGCTGGCAGGGCTTGCCGCAACAGTCTGTTGAGGCTACACGGGGGACCTTTGTCTGTGTGTGCGTGGTTGTGCGCTTGACTCACAGATGATCCCTGGGCGCCCGGAGATCCACGTGGACCCAACAACCCTCGTGGACCCTGAACAACAACAACATCAACAACAACATCAACAACAACATCATCAACAACAACATAAATAACATTAACATCATCAACAACATTATCATCATCAACAACATAAACAACATCGACAACATCAACAAATTCAACATCATCGACAACATCAACGACATTATCGACATCAACAACAACAAAATCAACATCGTCAACAAAAACAACAACAACATCATCATGATTTAAAGCTTTTCGTGACTGCAGTGATTCATATTCTTGGTTCTTTCGGTAAAGTCACCACTACGTAGATAGGGGAAACAATAAAATAATAAAATAATAAAAATATATAAAACAATAAAATTCTCACGACGTTTCGACTGCAACACAAGCAGCAATCATCATCAGGTGTGAAAACCACGGCAAGTAAATTATGAAAAAAGTGGCGTTTTTTAAAAAAAAAATTGTCTTGCTGTGGTTTTCACACCTGATGATGATTGCTGCTTGTGTTGCAGTCGAAACGCCGTGAGAATTTTATCGTTTTATAATTTTTTTCATCGTTTCCCTATGTGGGGAGCGGTGGTGACTTTACCGAAAGAACCAAGAACAACAACATCATCAACGACAACATTAACAACGCCATCGACCGCATCGCCGATGAGAATCCCCCCACGGCGAGCCCAAAACCGACGCCCCCCTTTCTCGGCTGCCAGGTTCACCGCCGGCGCTCTTCGGGGGGGGGGGGGGGGAGGGGGGGGGCCCCCCGAATCCCGAGCCCCCCGTCGCGTGCCACGCGTTTGGTTTTCCTCCGTGGCCGCTTCCTCGACTCGCGTGAGACGCGTTTGAAGGAGACGAGGAAACTAAAACCTCGGCGGATCTCTCAGGGGGCGGCGTCGACGGCCAAACTCACCGGCTCTCCCGGCAAGCCGCGCTGTCCCGGCTCGCCATCGTCGCCCTGCAACGGCATCGTCATCGCCACCACCGTCATCATCATCGTCATCGCCACCACCATCATCGTCATCGCCACCACCATCATCGTCATCGCCACCACCATCATCGTCATCGCCACCACCGTCATCGTCATCGCCACCACCGTCATCATCATCGTCATCGCCACCACCGTCATCATCATCGTCATCGCCACCACCATCATCGTCATCGCCACCACCATCATCGTCATCGCCACCACCGTCATCGTCATCGCCACCACCATCATCGTCATCGCCACCACCGTCATCGTCATCGCCACCACCGTCATCGTCATCGCCACCACCGTCATCATCATCGTCATCGCCACCACCATCATCGTCATCGCCACCACCATCATCGTCATCGCCACCACCGTCATCATCATCGTCATCGCCACCACCATCATCGTCATCGCCACCACCATCATCGTCATCGCCACCACCGTCATCGTCATCGCCACCACCATCATCGTCATCGCCACCACCGTCATCGTCATCGCCACCACCGTCATCGTCATCGCCACCACCATCATCGTCATCGCCACCACCATCATCGTCATCGCCACCACCATCATCGTCATCGCCACCACCATCATCGTCATCGCCACCACCATCATCGTCATCGCCACCACCATCATCGTCATCGCCACCACCATCATCGTCATCGCCACCACCATCATCGTCATCGCCACCACCATCATCGTCATCGCCACCACCATCATCGTCATCGCCACCACCATCATCGTCATCGCCACCACCATCATCGTCATCGCCACCACCATCATCGTCATCGCCACCACCATCATCGTCATCGCCACCACCATCATCGTCATCGCCACCACCATCATCGTCATCGCCACCACCATCATCGTCATCGCCACCACCATCATCGTCATCGCCACCACCATCATCGTCATCGCCACCACCATCATCGTCATCGCCACCACCGTCATCGTCATCGCCACCACCACCGTCGTCACCGTCAACAACGTCATCATCACCACCGTCATCGTCATCGCCACCACCGCCGTCGTCACCGTCAACAACGTCATCATCGTCGTCGTCGTCGTCACCACCGTCATCGTCATCGCCACCACCGCCGTCGTCACCGTCGTCACCGTCATCATCATCATCGCCACCACCGTCATCACCACCGTCATCAACGTCGTCACCGTCATCATCGTCACCACCGTCATCAACGTCGTCGTCATCGTCATCATCATCGCCGTCATTGTCACCACCGTCATCAACGTCGTCATCATCACCACCGTCATCATCACCGTCATCACCGTCATCATCACCACGATCATCATCACCATCGACATCATCATCACCGTCATCATCATCATCACCGTCATCATCATCATCACCGTCATCATCATCACCATAGTCATCATCATCACCGTGATCATCGTCACCATCGTCACCGTCACCGTCATCATCGTCATCGTCATCACCGTCATCATCACCGTCATCATCGTCACCATCATCACTGTCACCGTCATCACCGTCATCATCATCACCGTCATCATCATCACCGTCATCATCATCACCGCCATCACCACCACCGTCATCATCATCAACGTCATCATCATCACCGTCATCGTCACCACCGTCATCATCACCACCGTCATCACCGTCATCATCACCACGGTCATCATCACCATCGACATCATCATCACCGTCATCATCATCATTGTCGTCATCACCATCATCACCGTCAGTCGATGGGGCCTGTGTGAGTCTTACCACACACCCTCACCACACACTCACCCTCACCACACACTCACCACACACTCACCCTCACCACACCTTCACCACACCCTCACCACCCCCTCTCTACTCACCCTCACTCCATCCTCTCCCAAGGTGCCCTGGGGGCCACTGGGGCCGGCGTCTCCCTGGCCAATCACAACGCAGCACACACACGCAGACACACACACAGACACACACACACAGACACAGATACACACACGCAGACACACAGACACACACACAGACACACAGACACACACACAGACACACACACAGACACACACGCAGACACGCAGACACAACAAGACACACACAGACACACACACACGCAGACACACACACAGACACACACACACAGACACACACACAGACACACACAGACAGACACACACACAGACAGACACACACACGCAGACACGCAGACACACACACACACACAGACACACACACAGACACACACACAGACACACACACAGACAACACACATACATCATGTAGGTAGAAGATGAGAGGGGAGAGGTAGGAGAGTGAGTGGAGGGGAGTGGAGTGAGATGAGAGGGGAGAGGTAGGAGAGGGAGTGGAGTGGAGTGAGATGAGAGGGGAGAGGTAGGGGAGTGAGTGGAGGGGAGTGGAGTGAGATGAGAGGGGAGAGGGAGGAGAGTGAGTGGAGTAGAGTGGAGTGAGATGAGAGGGGAGAGGGAGGAGAGTGAGTGGAGTAGAGTGGAGTGAGATGAGAGGGGAGAGGGAGGAGAGTGAGTGGAGAGGAGTGGAGTGAGATGAGAGGTAGGGGAGTGAGTGGAGGGGAGTGGAGTGAGATGAGAGGGGAGAGGGAGGAGAGAGAGTGGAGGGGAGTGGAGTGAGATGAGAGGGAGGAGAGTGAGTGGAGTAGAGTGGAGTGAGATGAGAGGGGAGAGGGAGGAGAGTGAGTGGAGAGGAGTGGAGTGAGATGAGAGGTAGGGGAATGAGTGGAGGGGAGTGGAGTGAGATGAGAGGGGAGAGGGAGGAGAGAGAGTGGAGGGGAGTGGAGTGAGATGAGAGGGGAGAGGGAGGAGAGAGAGTGGAGGGGAGTGGAGTGAGATGAGAGGGGAGAGGGAGGAGAGTGAGTGGAGAGGAGTGGAGTGAGATGAGAGGTGAGAGGTAGGGGAGTGAGTGGAGGGGAGTGGAGTGAGATGAGAGGGGAGAGGTAGGAGAGTCCGTGGAGGGGAGTGGAGTGAGTGGAGGGGAGTGGAGTGAGTGGAGGGGAGAGGGAGGAGAGTCCGTGGAGGGGAGTGGAGTGAGATGAGAGGGGAGAGGGAGGAGAGTGAGTGGAGGGCAGTGGCGTGAGATGAGAGCGGAGTGGGGTGGGATGAGAGCGGAGTGGGGTGGGATGAGAGCGGAGTGGGGTGGGATGAGAGCGGAGTGGGGTGGGATGAGAGCGGAGTGGGGTGGGATGAGAGCGGAGTGGGGTGGGATGAGAGCGGAGTGGGGTGGGATGAGAGCGGAGTGGGGTGGGATGAGAGCGGAGTGGGGTGGGATGAGAGCGGAGTGGGGTGGGATGAGAGCGGAGTGGGGTGGGATGAGAGCGGAGTGGGGTGGGATGAGAGCGGAGTGGGGTGGGATGAGAGGGGTGGGATGAGAGGGGTGGGATGAGAGGGGTGGGATGAGAGGGGTGGGATGAGAGGGGTGGGATGAGAGGGGTGGGATGAGAGGGGTGGGATGAGAGGGGTGGGATGAGAGGGGTGGGATGAGAGGGGTGGGATGAGAGGGGTGGGATGAGAGGGGTGGGATGAGAGGGGTGGGATGAGAGGGGTGGGATGAGAGGGGTGGGATGAGAGGGGTGGGATGAGAGGGGTGGGATGAGAGGGGTGGGATGAGAGGGGTGGGATGAGAGGGGTGGGATGAGAGGGGTGGGATGAGAGGGGTGGGATGAGAGGGGTGGGATGAGAGGGGTGGGATGAGAGGGGTGGGATGAGAGGGGTGGGATGAGAGGGGTGGGATGAGAGGGGTGGGATGAGAGGGGTGGGATGAGAGGGGTGGGATGAGAGGGGTGGGATGAGAGGGGTGGGATGAGAGGGGTGGGATGAGAGGGGTGGGATGAGAGGGGTGGGATGAGAGGGGTGGGATGAGAGGGGTGGGATGAGAGGGGTGGGATGAGAGGGGTGGGATGAGAGGGGTGGGATGAGAGGGGTGGGATGAGAGGGGTGGGATGAGAGGGGTGGGATGAGAGGGGTGGGATGAGAGGGGTGGGATGAGAGGGGTGGGATGAGAGGGGTGGGATGAGAGGGGTGGGATGAGAGGGGTGGGATGAGAGGGGTGGGATGAGAGGGGTGGGATGAGAGGGGTGGGATGAGAGGGGTGGGATGAGAGGGGTGGGATGAGAGGGGTGGGATGAGAGGGGTGGGATGAGAGGGGTGGGATGAGAGGGGTGGGATGAGAGGGGTGGGATGAGAGGGGTGGGATGAGAGGGGTGGGATGAGAGGGGTGGGATGAGAGGGGTGGGATGAGAGGGGTGGGATGAGAGGGGTGGGATGAGAGGGGTGGGATGAGAGGGGTGGGATGAGAGGGGTGGGATGAGAGGGGTGGGATGAGAGGGGTGGGATGAGAGGGGTGGGATGAGAGGGGTGGGATGAGAGGGGTGGGATGAGAGGGGTGGGATGAGAGGGGTGGGATGAGAGGGGTGGGATGAGAGGGGTGGGATGAGAGGGGTGGGATGAGAGGGGTGGGATGAGAGGGGTGGGATGAGAGGGGTGGGATGAGAGGGGTGGGATGAGAGGGGTGGGATGAGAGGGGTGGGATGAGAGGGGTGGGATGAGAGGGGTGGGATGAGAGGGGTGGGATGAGAGGGGTGGGATGAGAGGGTGAGTGATATCCTGGTCTCTCGTGGTGTGCGTGGTGAGAGGGGTGGTGAGCTGTGATGTGTGTGGTGAGCTGTGCACCAGGGTGTGGTGAGTAACTCACCCGGTTGCCTTTCTCTCCTGGCAGTCCAGGTAGGCCGTCAAACCCGCGCTCTCCCTGAACACAAAGATAAAGACAAAGATCCCCCGTGTAGCCTTTAGAATACTGTTGGGGCAAGTGCTGTTAGTAGCGAGTGGCAGCAGCAGCGCCTATGAAGGCTACCGGCACTGTGGCACACACAGAGGGGGTGGGTGGCCATCTCCACGCTATGTGTACTAGCTGTGTGTACTAGCTGTGTGTGTGTGTGTACTAGCTGTGTGTGTGTGTGTACTATGTGTGTGTACTAGCTGTGTGTGTGTGTGTGTACTAGCTGTGTGTGTGTGTGTACTAGCTGTGTGTGTGTGTGTACTATGTGTGTGTACTAGCTGTGTGTGTGTGTGTACTAGCTGTGTGTGTGTGTGTACTATGTGTGTGTACTAGCTGTGTGTGTGTGTGTACTAGCTGTGTGTGTGTGTGTACTATGTGTGTGTACTAGCTGTGTGTGTGTGTGTACTAGCTGTGTGTGTGTGTGTACTATGTGTGTGTACTAGCTGTGTGTGTGTGTGTACTAGCTGTGTGTACTAGCTGTGTGTGTGTGTACTGGCTGTGTGTGTGTACTAGCTGTGTGTGTACTAGCTGTGTGTGTGTCCTCACTGTGTGTGTGTGTACTAGCTGTGTGTACTGGCTGTGTGTACTAGCTGTGTGTGTGTACTAGCTGTGTGTGTGTACTAGCTGTGTGTACTAGCTGTGTGTGTGTACTAGTTGTGTGTGTACAAGCTGTGTGTGTGTGTGTACTAGCTGTGTGTGTGTACTAGTTGTGTGTGTACTGGTTGTGTGTGTGTGTACTAGCTGTGTGTGTGTACTAGTTGTGTGTGTGTACTGGTTGTGTGTGTGTGTACTAGCTGTGTGTACTGGCTGTGTGTACTAACTGTGTGTGTGTACTAGCTGTGTGTGTGTACTAGCTGTGTGTGTGTACTGTGTGTGTGTGTGTACTAGCTGTGTGTGTATACTGTGTGTGTGTGTACTAGCTGTGTGTGTGTGTACTAGCTGTGTGTGTGTGTACTGGCTGTGTGTGTGTACTAGCTGTGTGTATGTGTGTACTAGCTGTGTGTACTAGCTGTGTGTACTAGCTGTGTGTACTGGCTGTGTGGTGTGTGTGTGTGTACTAGCTGTGTGTGTGTACTAGCTGTGTGTGTACTAGCTGTGTGTGTACTAGCTGTGTGTGTGTACTAGCTGCATGTGTGTACTAGCTGTGTGTGTACTAGCTGTGTGTGTGTACTAGCTGTGTGTGTACTAGCTGTGTGTGTGTGTACTAGCTGTGTGTGTGTACTGGCTGTGTGTACTGGCTGTGTGTGTGTACTAGCTGTGTGTACTGGCTGTGTGTACTGGCTGTGTGTACTGGCTGTGTGTGGTGTGTGCCGGCTATCACCTTGGTGCCAGGGATGCCAGGAAGACCTCGAGGCCCATCAGCCCCTGCACGTCCCTGCACACAGCACGGCACACGTCACACAGCACACGTCACACAGCACACGTCACACGGCACACGTCACACAGCACGGCACACGTCACACAGCACACGTCACACGGCACACGTCACACAGCACGGCACACGGCACACGTCACACAGCACGGCACACGTCACACGTCACACAGCACACGTCACATGTCACACGTCACACGTCACACAGCACGGCACACGTCACACAGCACACGTCACACAGCACGGCACACGTCACACAGCACACGTCACAGCACACGTCACACGGCACATGTCACACGGCACACGTCACACATCACACAGCACACGTCACATAGCACACGTCACACGTCACACAGCACACGGCACACAGCACACGTCACACGTCACACGTCACACGGCACACGTCACACAGTACACGTCACACAGCACACGTCACACGTCACACAGCACACGTCACACGTCACACAGCACACGTCACACAGCACACGTCACACAGCACACGTCACACGGCACACGTCACACGGCACACGTCACACGGCACGGCACACGTCACACGTCACACGGCACACGTCACACAGCACGGCACACGTCACACGTCACACAGCACACGTCACACGTCACACAGCACACGTCACATGTCACACGTCACACGTCACACAGCACGGCACACGTCACACAGCACACGTCACACAGCACATGTCACACAGCACACGTCACACGGCACACATCACACGTCACACAGCACACAGCACACAGCACACGTCACACGTCACACGGCACACGTCACACAGTACACGTCACACAGCACACGTCACACGTCACACAGCACACGTCACACGGCACACGTCACACGTCACACAGCACACGTCACACAGCACACGTCACACGTCACACAGCACACGGCACACGTCACACGGCACACGTCACACGGCACATGTCACACGTCACACGTCACACAGCACACGTCACACGTCACACAGCACACGGCACACGTCACACAGTACACGTCACACGTCACACAGTACACGTCGCACGGCACACGTCACACGTCGCACGTCACACGTCACACGTCACACAGTACACGTCACACGTCACACGGCACACGGCACACAGCACACGTCACACAGCACACGTCACACAGCACACGTCACACAGCACACGTCACACGTCACACAGCACACGGCACACGTCACACGGCACACGTCACACGGCACATGTCACACGTCACACGTCACACAGCACACGTCACACGTCACACAGCACACGGCACACGTCACACAGTACACGTCACACGTCACACAGTACACGTCGCACGGCACACGTCACACGTCGCACGTCACACGTCACACGTCACACAGTACACGTCACACGTCACACAGTACACGTCACACGTCACACAGCACACGTCACACAGCACACGTCACACGTCACACAGTACACGTCACACGTCACACAGCACACGTCACACGTCACACGGCACACGTCACACAGCACACGTCACACAACACACAGCACACGTCACACGTCACACGTCACACGTCACACGGCACATGGCACACGGCACACAGCACACGTCACACGGCACACGTCACACAGCACACGTCACACGTCACACGGCACACGTCACACAGCACACGTCACACAGCACACGTCACACAGCACACGTCACACAGCACACGTCACACGTCACACAGCACATGTCACACGTCACACGTCACACAGCACACGTCACACGTCACACGGCACACATCACACGTCACACAGCACACAGCACACGTCACACAGTACACGTCACACGGCACACGTCACACGTCACACAGCACGTCACACGTCACACGGCACACGTCACACGGCACACGTCACACAGCACACGTCACACAGCACACGTCACACGGCACACGTCACACAGCACGGCACACGTCACACAGCACACAGCACACGGCACACAGCACACGTCACACGGCAAGGCACACAACACACGGCACACGCAAAACACCGAGCGCCGGGCTCCCTCGTGCGGAGTGTCGCGTGGTCCACGACGCGGTGGAGGTGTCCACTCACCCTCCGGCCCACTCGCCCCTGCAGCCCTGCAGGGCCTTGAGCTCCCCTGGGTCCCTGATCCACACAAACAACAACAACAACATTAGTCCATGGGGCTGTGTGGTGAGTCTATGGGGCTGTGTGGTGAGTCTATGGGGCTGTGTGGTGAGTCTATGGGGCTGTGTGTGATGAGTCTATGGGTCTCTGTGTGGTGAGTCTGTGGGTCTCTGTGTGGTGAGTCTATGGGTCTCTGTGTGACGAGTCTATGGGTCTCTGTGTGGTGAGTCTATGGATCTGTGTGGTGAGTCTATGGGGCTGTGTGGTGAGTCTGTGGGTCTGTGTGTGGTGAGTCTATGGGGCTGTGTGTGGTGAGTCTATGGGTCTCTGTGTGATGAGTCTATGGGTCTCTGTGTGGTGAGTCTATGGGTCTCTGTGTGACGAGTCTATGGGTCTCTGTGTGGTGAGTCTATGGGTCTGTGTGGTGAGTCTATGAGGCTGTGTGGTGAGTCTATGGGGCTGTGTGTGGTGAGTCTATGGGGCTGTGTGGTGAGTCTATGGGTCTCTGTGTGATGAGTCTATGGGTCTCTGTGTGGTGAGTCTATGGGTCTGTGTGGTGAGTCTATGAGGCTGTGTGGTGAGTCTATGGGGCTGTGTGGTGAGTCTGTGGGTCTGTGTGTGGTGAGTCTATGGGGCTGTGTGTGGTGAGTCTATGGGGCTGTGTGGTGAGTCTATGGGTCTCTGTGTGATGAGTCTGTGGGTCTCTGTGGGTTGAGTCTATGGGTCTCTGTGTGGTGAGTCTGTGGGTCTCTGTGTGTGAGTCTATGGGTCTCTGTATGGTGAGTCTGTGGGTCTCTGTGTGTGAGTCTGTGGGTCTCTGTGTGGTGAGTCTATGGGGCTGTGTGGTGAGTCTGTGGGTCTCTGTGTGGTGAGTCTATGGGTCTCTGTGTGGTGAGTCTATGGGGCTGTGTGGTCTGTGGGTCTCTGTGTGTGAGTCTATGGGTCTCTGTATGGTGAGTCTGTGGGTCTCTGTGTGTGAGTCTGTGGGTCTCTGTGTGGTGAGTCTATGGGGCTGTGTGGTGAGTCTGTGGGTCTCTGTGTGGTGAGTCTATGGGTCTCTGTGTGGTGAGTCTATGGGGCTGTGTGGTGAGTCTATGGGTCTCAGTGTGAGTGAGTCTATGGGTCTCTGTGTGAGTGAGTCTATGGGGCTGTGTGGTGAGTCTATGGGTCTGTGTGGTGAGTCTATGGGGCTGTGTGTTGAGTCTATGGGGCTGTGTGTTGAGTCTATGGGGCTGTGTGTGGTGAGTCTATGGGGCTGTGTGGTGAGTCTATGGGTCTCTGTGTGGTGAGTCTATGGGTCTGTGTGGTGAGTCTATGGGCCTCTGTGTGGTGAGTCTATGGGTATCTGTGTGGTGAGTCTATGGGTATCTGTGTGGTGAGTCTATGGGCCTCTGTGTGGTGAGTCTATGGGTATCTGTGTGGTGAGTCTATGGGTATCTGTGTGGTGAGTCTGTGGGTATCTATGTGGTGAGTCTATGGGACTCTGTGTAGTGAGCCTATGGGTATCTGTGTGTGAGTCTGTGGGTCTCTGTGTGGTGAGTCTATGGGGCTGTGTGGTGAGTCTGTGGGTCTCTGTGTGGTGAGTCTATGGGTCTCTGTGTGGTGAGTCTATGGGGCTGTGTGGTGAGTCTATGGGTCTCTGTGTGGTGAGTCTATGGGGCTGTGTGGTGAGTCTATGGGTCTCAGTGTGAGTGAGTCTATGGGTCTCTGTGTGAGTGAGTCTATGGGGCTGTGTGGTGAGTCTATGGGTCTGTGTGGTGAGTCTATGGGGCTGTGTGTTGAGTCTATGGGGCTGTGTGTGGTGAGTCTATGGGGCTGTGTGGTGAGTCCATGGGTCTCTGTGTGGTGAGTCTATGGGTCTGTGTGGTGAGTCTATGGGCCTCTGTGTGGTGAGTCTATGGGTATCTGTGTGGTGAGTCTATGGGTATCTGTGTGGTGAGTCTGTGGGTATCTATGTGGTGAGTCTATGGGACTCTGTGTAGTGAGCCTATGGGTATCTGTGTGATGAGTCTATGGGTCTCTGTGTGGTGAGTCTATGGGTATCTGTGTGGTGAGTCTATGGGTCTCTGTGTGGTGAGTCTGTGGGTCTCTGTGTGATGAGTCTATGGGTCTCTGTGTGTGAGTCTGTGGTTCTCTGTGTGGTGAGTCTATGGGTCTCTGTGTGGTGAGTCTATGGGTCTCTGTGTGGTGAGTCTATGGGTCTCTGTGTGATGAGTCTATGGGTCTCTGTGTGTGAGTCTGTGGTTCTCTGTGTGGTGAGTCTATGGGTCTCTGTGCGATGAGTCTATGGGTCTCTATGTGGTGAGTCTAAGGGTCTCTGTGTGATGAGTCTATGGGTCTCTGTATGGTGAGTCTATGAGTCTCTGTGTGATGAGGTGTGATGAGGTGTGATGAGGTGTGATGAGGTGTGATGAGGAGGTTTACCTGAACCCCATCGTCTCCTCGTTCCCCCTTGATCCCTGGGATGCCAGGCGTGCCCTGTCCCAGAGAACCACCACCACATCAACAACAACAACCACAACAATAACAACAACCACAACAACCACAACAACAACCACCACATCAACAACAACAACCACAACAACCACAACAACAACCACCACCACATCAACAACAACCACCACATCAACAACAACCACCACATCAACCACCACCACATCAACCACAACAACAACCACCACATCAACAACAACAACCACAACAATAACAACAACCACAACAACCACAACAACAACCACCACATCAACAACAACCACCACAACAACCACCACAACAACAACAACCACAACAATAACAACCACAACAACCACAACAACAACCACAACCACATCAACAACAACCACCACCACAACAACCACAACAACAACCACCACATCAACAACAACAACCACAACAATAACAACAACCACAACAACCACAACAACAACCACCACATCAACAACAACCACCACAACAACCACCACAACAACAACAACCACAACAATAACAACCACAACAACCACAACAACAACCACAACCACATCAACAACAACCACCACAACAACCGCAACAACAACCACCACATCAACAACAACAACCACAACAATAACAACAACCACAACAACCACAACAACAACCACCACATCAACAACAACCACCACAACAACCACCACAACAACAACAACCACAACAACAACCAGCACATCAACAACAACCATCACATCAACAACAACCACCACATCAACCACCACCACATCAACAACAACCACCACCACATCAACAACAACCACCACATCAACAACAACCACCACATCAACAACAACCACCACATCAACAACAACCACAACAACAACCACCACCACATCAACAACAACAACCACCACATCAACAACAACTACCACAACAACAACCACCACATCATCAACAACCACCACATCAACAACAACCACCACAACAATAACAACAACCACAACCACATCAACAACAACCACCACATCAATAACAACCACCACCACAACAACCACCACCACAACAACCACCACATGAACAACAACAACCACCACATGAACAACAACAACCACCACATCAACAACAACATCCACCACATCAACAACAACCACCACAACAACAACCACCACCACATCAACAACAACAACCACCACATCAACAACACCATCCACCACATCAACAACAACGACCACCACATCAACAACAACAACCACCACATCAACAACAACCACCACATCAACAACAACATCCACCACATCAACAACAACCACCACAACAACCACCACCACATCAACAACAACAACCACCACATCAACAACAACATCCACCACATCAACAACAACCACCACCACATCAACAACAACAACCACCACATCAACAACAACCACCACATCAACAACAACCACCACCACATCAACAACAACAACCACCACATCAACAGCAACCAGCACCACATCAACAACAACATCCACCACATCAACAACAACCACCACATCAACAACAACCACCACCACATCAACAACAACAACCACCACATCAACAACAACCACCACCACATCAACAACAACAACCACCACATCAACAGCAACCAGCACCACATCAACAACAACCACCACATCAACAACAACCACCACATGAACAACCACCACCACATCAACAACAAGCACCACCACATCAACAGGGGCGTGGTGAGGTGGTGTGGTGAGGTGGTGTGGTGAGGTGGTGTGGTTAGGGGCGTGGCGAGGGGCGTGGTGAGATGAGGGGCGTGGTGAGGTGAGGGGCGTGGTGAGGGGCGTGGCGAGGGGCGTGGTGAGGGGCGTGGTGAGGTGGTGTGGTGAGGTGCGTGGTGAGGGGCGTGGTGAGGGGCGTGGTGAGGTGCATGGTGAAGGGCGTGGTGAGGGGCGTGGCTAGGGGCGTGGTGAGGGGCGTGGTGAGGGGCGGATGTTGTTATTGGTGAGGATGCGTTGATGACGGCTGTTACGGTGAGTGAGAGGTGAGCGTGAGGTTCTGCGTGTGGTGAGGGTCTGTGTGTGTATGCATGTATGTATGTTGTATGTGTGTGTTGTATGTGTGTTGTAGTATGTTGTAGTATGTTGCATGTATGTTGTATGTATGTTGTAGTATGTTGTATGTGTGTTGCATGTGTGTTGCATGTAACTTGTAGTATGTTGTAGTATGTTGCATGTATGTTGTATGTATGTTGTAGTATGTTGTAGTATGTTGTATGTGTGTTGCATGTATGTTGTAGTATGTTGTATGTGTGTTGCATGTGTGTTGCATGTATGTTGTAGTATGTTGTAGTATGTTGCATGTATGTTGTAGTATGTTGCATGTGTGTTGCATGTGTGTTGTAGTATGTTGTATGTGTGTTGCATGTGTGTTGCATGTATGTTGTAGTATGTTTCAGTATGTTGTATGTATGTTGTAGTATGTTGTATGTGTGTTGTATGTTGTAGAATGTTGCATGCACGTTGTATGTATGTTGGAGTATGTTGTAGTATGTTGTATGTATGTTGTATGTATGTTGTAGTATGCTGTGTGTATGTTGTAGTATGTTGTAGTATGTTGTATGTATGTTGTGGTATGTTGTATGTGTGTTGTATGTATGTTGTATGTATGTTGTAGTATGTTGCATGTACGTTGTAAGTATGTTGTAGTATGTTGTATGTATGTTGTAGTATTTTGTATGTGTGTTGTATGTAAGTTGTATGCATGTTTCATATATGTGGTATGTACGTTGCATGTACGTTAAATGTATGTTGTAGTATGTTGTATGTGTGTTGCATGTGTGTTGTATGTAAGTTGTATGCATGTCTCATGTATGTGGTATGTACGTTGCATGTACGTTGTATGTATGTTGTAGTATGTTGTATGTATGTTGTGGTATGTTGTATGTGTGTTACATGTGTGTTGCATGTATGTTGTAGTACGTTGTAGTATGTTGCATGTATGTTGTATGTGTGTTGCATGTGTGTTGCATGTATGTTGTAGTATGTTGTGGTATTTTGTATGTGTGTTGTATGCAAGTTGTATGCGTGGCTCATGTATGTGGTATGTACGTTGCATGTACGTTGCATGCATGTTGTAGTATGTTGTATGCATGTTGTAGTATGTTGTATGTGTGTTGCATGTGTGTTGTATGTATGTTGTATGCATGTTGTAGTATGTTGTATGTGTGTTGCATGTGTGTTGTATGTGTGTTGTATGTATGTATGTTGCATGTATGTTGTAGTATGTTTATGCGGAGGAGGTGAGCGGAGGAGGTGAGCGGAGGAGGTGAGCGGAGGAGGTGAGCGGAGGAGGTGAGCGGAGGAGGTGAGCGGAGGAGGTGAGCATTTGCACTCACCACTGGGCCCGGCCTCCCTGTCAGGCCCATGGGTCCTTGAGCCCCACGGAGTGCCAGCTGCATCCACCACGACAACGACAACATCGGTCACGGTGGAGCTTACTGCAGACTATCACAACAACTACCTTGGGTTGTAGCACGCGGTGGTAAGGCCCCCCCCCCATCCCCCATCCATCCCCCATCCCCCCAGCTGCTGTGTAGCTCGAATTCAGAAGCCCTGAGCTGCCCATCGCAAATCATAGCAGCTCAACCACGTGATACATAGAGACCCCCAAGAGACACGTAGAGATACATAGAGATACACAGAGACACATAGAGATGCATAGAGACCCCAAGAGACACAGAGAGATACATAGAGATACACAGAGACCCCAAGAGACATGTAGAGATACATAGAGATACAGAGACCCCAAGAGACACATAGAGATACATAGAGAAACATAGAGACCCCAAGAGACACATAGAGATACACAGAGATACATAGAGACCCCAAGAGACACATAGAGATACATAGAGATACATAGAGACACAGAGAGATACATAGATACCCCAAGAGACACATAGAGATACATAGAGACCCCAAGAGACACAGAGATATACATAGAGACCCCAAGAGACACATAGAGATACATAGAGATACATAAAGACCCCAAGAGATACATAGAGGTACATAGAGATACATAGAGATACATACAGACACATAGAGACACATAGAGATACATAGAGATACATAGAGATACAGAGAGATACATAGAGATACATAGAGACCCCAAGTGACACATAGAGATACATAGAGATACATAGAGACCCCAAGAGACACATAGAGATACATAGAGACCCCAAGAGACACAGAGATACAAAGAGACACAGAGATACATAGAGACCCCAAGTGACACAAAGAGATACATAGAGACCCCAAGAGACACATAGAGATACATAGAGACCCCAAGAGATACATAGAGACCCGAAGAGACACATAGAGATACATAGAGACCCCAAGTGACACACAAAGATACATAGAGACCCCAAGAGATACATAGAGATACAGAGACCCCAAGAGATACATAGAGATACATAGAGACCTGAAGAGATACATAGAGATACATAGAGACCCCAAGAGACACACAGAGATACATAGAGACCCCAAGAGATACATAGAGATACATAGAGACCCCAAGAGACACACAGAGATACATAGAGACCCCAATAGACACATAGAGATACATAGAGATACATAGAGACCCCAAGAGACACACAAAGATACATAGAGACCCCAAGAGATACATATAGATACATAGAGACCCCAAGAGACACATAGAGATACACAGAGATACATAGAGACCCCAAGAGATACATATAGATACATAGAGACCCCAAGAGACACATAGAGATACATAGAGACCCCAAGGACACATAGAGATACATAGAGATGCATAGAGACCCCAATAGACACATAGAGACCCCAAGAGACACACAGAGATACATAGAGACCCCAAGAGACACATATAGATACATAGAGACCCCAAGAGATACATAGAGACCCCAAGAGATACATAGAGACCCCAAGAGACACACAGAGATACACAGAGACCCCAAGAGACACACAGAGATACACAGAGACCCCAAGAGACACACAGAGACACACAGAGACCCCAAGAGACGCACAGAGATACGTAGAGACCCCAAGAGACACACAGAGACGCATACAGACCCATAGACTAAAATCAACGATTTCATCGCCTCACCAGGCAAGGTCCCAACGAGCTACGCGGCGCCCTTTCACCGCAGCGGGCCCCGGCTATCGCCAAACGGCGAGCTCAGCCGAATGTCTCATCGTCGTCACGGCACCCGATGAGGAGCGACGTTCGTTCCAGAGAACGGAAGATTCACGCCGCGCGTAAATCTGCGACGTGCGCTTGGGTCAGGTGACGGCGTGCGACTGCGTGAGGGCGCGGCGTCGCTAAAACCCGGCGCCCGTGCGGTCGCGTGAACGGTAACGGGGCCGATTCGCCGGCCGGGCCGGCACGCAGCACCACGTCGGTTGTGCCCTGCGGCGCAAAGCCGGGACACCGACGAAAGCTTTCAAAGTTGCGGCGAACCGCCAGTGCCGCGGGCGGCCAGCTTCAGCGGCCGACGGCGATGTTTACCCGTTGGCTTGTAATGGTGGTGGTGGTGATGATGGTGGTGATGATGATAGGGGTTATAGTAATGGGGTTTTTTAACCCTTTTAACTGGCGCAAAAAACTGACACCTTTATTCAAGGCATCGTGTTTGCAATGACCACAATGCAAGCCAGTCAGAATGCAAACAAAAAAGGCAACTCTGATAATGATATGCACTGTCCTTGAATTTGATTGGTCCACACCCGAGCCGGCTTTTCTTATAGCCTAGTCTCCACTGGTGTTGGACCAGAAGACGCCAAAAGGCGTACAACTCAAAAACAGCGCACTATCAGAGTATTGAGGGCTCGGGGTGAGCATTAACATTATGAGACCTCCTTTGCCAGTAACAAGATATAGGAATAGGTTTTTACCCTTTTCACTGGCGCAAAAAACCTGACACCTTTATTCAAGGCATCGTGTTTGCAATGACCACAATGCAAGCCGGTCAAAATGCAAACAAAAAAGACATCTCTGATAATGATATTGGCACTGTCCTTGAATTTGATTGGTCCACACCCGAGACAGCTTTTCTTAGAGCCCTTAGTCTCCACTGGTGTTGGACCAGAAGACGCCAAAAGGCGTACAACTTTAAAAACAGCACACTATCAGAGTATTGAGGGCTCGGGGTGAGCATTAACATTATGAGACCTCCTTTGCCATAAACAAGATATAGGAATAGGTTTTTACCCTTTTAACTGGCGCAAAAACTGACACCTTTATTCAAAGCATCGTGTTTGCAATGACCACAATGCAAGCCGGTCAAAATGCAAACAAAAAGAGGCAACTCTGATAATGATATTGGCACTGTCCTTGAATTTGATTGGTCCACACCCGAGACGGCTTTTCTTAGAGCCCTTTAGTCTCCACTGGTGCTGGACCAGAAGACGCCAAAAGGCGTACAACTCAAAAACAGCGCACTATCAGAGTATTGAGGGCTCGGGGTGAGCATTTACATTATGAGACATCCCTTGCCAGTAACAAGATATAGGAATAGGTTTTACCCTTTTCACTGGCGCAAAATTTGACACCTTTATTCAAGGCATCGTGTTTGCAATAACCACAACACAAGCAGTCAAAATGCAAACAAAAAGAGGCAACTCTGATAATGATATTGGCACTGTCCTTGAATTTGATTGGTCCACACCCGAGACAGCTTTTCTTAGAGCCTAGCCTCCACTGGTGTTGGACCAGATGACGCCAAAAGGCGTACCAATAATAGGGTTTTTCCACCTTTTTCCGGGCAAGAAAACTGAAACCTTTTTTTACAAAGATTCATGTTTACTGCATCAAGCACCAATACCTGCGGTCAAAATGCAAACAAAAGACACACACTATGATAATATATGATGGCATTGTCCTTGAAACTGATTGGTCCACACAAGGGTACGGCTTTCTTTTGAGCCTCGACCCAATTGGTGCTCGTCCGGATGACGCCAAAAGGCGTCACACAGCTCAAAGACAATGCCACTATCAAAGTAATGAGGACAATGCATCATTTTATCATATGATAATAGTGGTAGCTACACGTGTAGCTACTACACTACACGTGTAGTGCTATACGTGTAGTAGCTGCACCACGTGTAGTAGCTGCACGTGTAGTAGTGTAGTAGCTACACGTGGTGTAGTAGCTGCACCACGTGTAGTAGCTACTACACCACGTGTAGTAGCTACTGCACGTGGGGTGTAGCTGCTACACGTGTAGTAGCTACACCCCACGTGTAGTACTACACTACACGTGTAGCTACTACACCACGTGGTGTAACTACTACACGTGGTGTAGTAGTTACACCACATGTAGCACGTTCAAGCTATCAATTCCCGTTCAGTGATTCTGCACTTGCTCTATCACTACAGTACTAGGCCGCCTTCTTGAACTTACACGAACGGCCGGGTGTTCAATGTTAGCCATTTGTCGTATTATCCGGCCGTATATCAAATGAAAATAAAAACAATTGCTTTACTCTGCAAGTTAAATATTTGTGTTTTATTTTATATTCAGGGCCCCTTTATAACATACACACTACAGGCCCCGCACTAACTTAATCCGGCACTGCCCCCCACCCTCTTACCCCCCCCCCCTCTCCATCTCGCGTCACAAAGGGGACCGTCGGCCACGATTTGATTGGTCGCGGCGGGGGTGGGAGGGGTCACGTGACTCACCCGGGCCTGCTGCAGGATGGCCTGGGCCTGTGCCTCCTGGGCGGAGAGGGCCGGTCCCTTGTCGACCCCGGCGCCACCGAAGCGGAACTGCGCGCACGCCACACCACATCAGCCACACCACACCAGCCACACCACACCAGCCACACCACACCACACCAGCCACACCACACCACACACACCACACCAGCCACACCACACCACACCAGCCACACCACACCACACACCACACCACACCAGCCACACCACACCAGCCACACCACACCAGCCACACCACACACAACACACACACACCAGCCACACCACACCAGCCACACCACACCACACCAGCCACACCACACCACACACACCACACCACACCAGCCACACCACACCAGCCACACCACACCAGCCACACCACACCACACACCACACCACACGCGCCACACCACACCACACCACAAAAACAAAGATCCCCCGTGTAGCCTTCAACAGACTGTAGGGGCAAGTGCTGTTAGCGAGCAGCACCTATGAAGGCCGGCACTGTGGAACACGAGGTGGGTGGTGTGGCCAGCAACCACGCCCGGCCGCCTTTGTCTCCCCCAGTGGCGATGTTCACTACACACCGCTACACCAGGTGTACTCATTTAAGGCCGAGTCGACCTAGGGGAAGCGTCAGGACCGGTTCAGATAAATCGTCACTGACGGTGTTGGTGTCCGTGAGCGGGAATCGAACCCGAGTGGGTCCCCGGTGGCTCGTAGCGCAGCGCGCTAACCGCTGCACCACCGCTCCCCCCCACCGGCAACACACACACAAAGGCAAAGGTTCCACTCGCGTGCAGCCCCAACAAGAAGCCGATCGGGGCAAGTGCGGTGACTTGGCCGTTGCAACCGAGCACAAATTGCCGCCGTGGTTTGACGTGCCGTATTCTTGGTTCTTTCGGTAAAGTCACCACCACCACCACCACGCAGATAGAGGACAACAATAGAACAATAAAAATATAAGACGATAGAATTCTCACGACGTTTCGCCCGCAGCACGAAGAAGCAACAACAATCATCATCAGGTGTGAAAACCACAGCGAGAAACATTTTGAAAGAAGTGGCGTGTTTTGTTTTTCTTCCCCCCCAAGACAAAGGTTCTTTGCAAGCCATCTGGCTACCATGAGAGATTCGTTCGTTGGGGCTATCCGCATATACAAGCACAGAGACAATTTCAACCGGGAAGATGGATTCTGGCTTAGCAATCATTGGAAGGATCTGATAAAACCATTTCGGGTCTTAATTGATTGTTCGCGCTTACGGTGGCTTTCAGACCGCATCCATTATTTTTCGTCTCCCCCCCTCCTCCTCCTCTTTTCCGAACATAGATGGACTCGTCCATCTGAACGACTGTCAAATCGCTCTCCGTGGTGCTAACGTTAAAAAAAACCGCCACTTTCTTCAAATTTTCTTTCTCTGGTTTTCACACCTGATGATGATGATGATCGCTTGTGCTGCAGTTGAAAACGTCGTGAGAATTTTATCGTTTTGTATTTTTTTTATTATTTTATTGTTTCCCTATCTACGCGGTGGTGACTTTACCGAAAGTCACCGAAACACTTTCAATCAAAATTTCCCACCCGTCAGAGAAAGTGTGGAGGCGATCGAAGGAGGGCTAGGCGATCTTCCTCGGTGCTTCAGATCCTGGTGTGGAGGATTTGCGGGGTTGCTAACGATGGTTTTTAAAAAAATATATATCGAACTAAACTACGTTTTTATTTTACCAGCTATAAGGTCCCATTGAGCTGCTTTGCAGCGCTTTGATCAGAAGCAATGAACCTTGCCATCACGAATGATAGCAGCTGTACCACGTGGCCAATCAGCATCATCGTCATCACCACGTGGTGGTAGTTGTGACGATCGTTGTGGTGATAGTCGTGGTGGTGATAGTTGTTGTGGTGATAGTTGTTGTGGTGAAGGTTGCGATGATAGTCGTGGTGGTGGTGTTGGTGGTAGTTGTGGTGATAGTTGTGGTGGCGATAGTTGTGGTGGTGAAAGTTGTTGTGGTGATAGTCGTGGTGGTGATAGTTGTGGTGGTGATAGTTGTTGTGATGATAGTTGTTGTGGTGATAGTCGTGGTAGCGGTGGTGGTCGTTGTGATGATAGTCGTGGTAGTGGTGGTGGTAGTCGTGGTGGTAGTGGTAGTCGTGGTGGTGGTAGTCGTGGTGGTGGTGGTAGTGGTGGTGGTAGTGGTGGTGGTAGTCGTGGTGGTGGTGGTAGTGGTGGTAGTGGTGGTGGTAGTGGTAGTCGTGGTGGTGGTGGTAGTGGTGGTAGTGGTGGTGGTGGTAGTGGTGGTAGTGGTGGTGGTAGTGGTGGTAGTGGTGGTGGTAGTGGTGGTGGTGGTGCCGGTGGTGGTGGTGGTAGTGGTGGTGGTGGTAGTCGTGGTAGTGGTGGTGGTAGTGGTGGTGGTGGTGGTGCCGGTGGTGGTGCCGGTGGTGGTGGTAGTGGTGGTGGTTCCGGTGGTGGTGGTGGTGGTAGTGGTGGTGGTTCCGGTGGTGGTGGTGGTGGTAGTGGTGGTGGTTCCGGTGGTGGTGGTGTGTTCCGGCCCTCACAGGCAACATCATCATGGTGCCGGGCGGCCCAGGCAGTCCATCCGCCCCAGGCAGCCCTGCACGACCTGGCGGACCCTGCACACGGGGGGACACGGGGACACGTGACTCACCACGTGACTCACCACGTGACTCGCCACGTGACTCGCCACGTGACTCGCCACGTGACTCGCCACGACTCTCACCGAGACGCTCACCACGACGCTCACCACGACGCTCACCACGACGCTCACCACGTTGCTCACCACCACACTCACCACGACACTCACCACTCACCACGACGCTCACCACAACGCTCACCACGACACTACCAATCACCACAACGCTCACCCTAACGCTCACCACGACGCTCACCACGACACTACCACTCACCACAACGCTCACCCTAACGCTCACCACGACGCTCACCACGACGCTCACCACGACACTACCACTCACCACAACGCTCACCCTAACGCTCACCACGACGCTCACCACGACGCTCACCACGACACTACCACTCACCACAACGCTCACCCTAACGCTCACCACGACGCTCACCACGACGCTCACCACGACACTACCACTCACCACAACGCTCACCCTGACGCTCACCCTAACGCTCACCACGACGCTCACCACGACGCTCACCACGACGCTCACCACGACACTACCACTCACCACAACGCTCACCCTAACGCTCACCACGACGCTCACCACGACGCTCACCACGACGCTCACCACGTCGGTCACCACCACACTCACCACGACACTGACCACTCACCACGACGCTCACCACGACGCTTACCACGACACTCACCACTCACCACAACGCTCACCCTAACGCTCACCACGCTCACGTTAACTCCACCGCGTCGTGTTACAATCTCAGTAACCCGTGGGGAAACGTGTCGTCACGTGTGTCGTCACTTGTGTGTGTGTCGTCACGTGTGTGTGTGTCGTCACGTGTGTGTGTGTCGTCACGCGTGTCGTCACGTGTGTGTGTGTCGTCACGGGTGTCGTCACGCGTGTCATCACGTGTGTGTGTGTCGTCACGCGTGTCGTCACGTGTGTGTGTGTCGTCATGCGTGTCGTCACGTGTGTGTGCTGCATGCGTGTCGTTACGCATGCAGCACACATGCGTGTGGCACGCGCGTGGCACCACGTGTGTGATACCACGTGTGTGTCACGTGTGTGTGTCACCACGTGTGTGACACCACGTGTGTGTCACCACGTGTGTCACCACGTGTGTGACACCACGTGTGTGTCACCACGTGTGTGGCACCACGTGTGTGTCACCACGTGTGTGTCACCACGTGTGTGGCACCACGTGTGTGTCACGTGTGTGTGTCACGTGTGTGTCACGTGTGTGACACCACGTGTATGTCACCACGTGTGTCACCACGTGTGTGACACCACGTGTGTGTCACCACGTGTGTGGCACCACGTGTGTGTCACCACGTGTGTGTCACGTGTGTGTGTCACGTGTGTGTCACGTGTGTGACACCACGTGTATGTCACCACGTGTGTGACACGTGTCACCACGTGTGTGACACCACGTGTGTGTCACGTGTGTGTGGCACCACGTGTGTGTCACCACGTGTGTGTCACGTGTGTGTCACCACGTGTGTGTCACGTGTGTGTCACCACGTGTGTGTCACCACGTGTGTGTCACGTGTGTGTCACCACGTGTGTGTCACCACGTGTGTGTCACGTGTCACCACGTGTGTGTCACCACGTGTGTGTCACCACGTGTGTGTCACGTGTGTGTCACCACGTGTGTGTCACGTGTGTGTCACCACGTGTGTGTCACCACGTGTGTGTCACGTGTGTGTCACCACGTGTGTGTCACCACGTGTGTGTCACGTGTCACCACGTGTGTGTCACCACGTGTGTGTCACGTGTGTGTCACGTGTGTGTCACCACGTGTGTGTCACCACGTGTGTGTCACGTGTCACCACGTGTGTGTCACGTGTCACCACGTGTGTGTCACCACGTGTGTGGCACCACGTGTGTGTCACCACGTGTGTGTCACGTGTCACCACGTGTGTGTCACCACGTGTGTGTCACCACGTGTGTGTCACGTGTCACCACGTGTGTGTCACCACGTGTGTGTCACCACGTGTGTGTCACGTGTCACCACGTGTGTGTCACGTGTCACCACGTGTGTGTCACCACGTGTGTGTCACCACGTGAGTGTCACGTGTCACCACGTGTGTGTCACCACGTGTGTGTCACCACGTGTGTGTCACGTGTCACCACGTGTGTGTCACGTGTCACCACGTGTGTGTCACCACGTGTGTGTCACGTGTGTGTCACCACGTGTGTGTCACCACGTGTGTGTCACGTGTCACCACGTGTGTGTCACGTGTCACCACGTGTGTGTCACCACGTGTGTGTCACCACGTGTGTGTCACCACGTGTGTGTCACGTGTCACCACGTGTGTGTCACCACGTGTGTGACACCACGTGGTGACACCACGTGTGTGTCACCACGTGTGTTTTACGTGTGTGTCACGTGTGTGCTGCACGTACCCTCTCTCCGGGTTCTCCACGCGGTCCGGGGTTGCCCAAGGGACCTTGAGGGCCGGGGGGACCCTGCACACAACGGTGGTGGTGGTAGTTGTTGTTGTTGTTGTGGTAGTTGTGGTGGTTGTTGTGGTGGTGGTAGTTGTTGTTGTGGTGGTGGTTGTTGTGGTAGTTGTGGTGGTTGTTGTGGTGGTGGTAGTTGTTGTTGTTGTTGTGGTAGTTGTGGTGGTTGTTGTGGTGGTAGTTGTTGTTGTGGTGGTGGTAGTTGTTGTTGTGGTAGTTGTGGTGGTTGTTGTGGTGGTGGTAGTTGTTGTTGTTGTTGTGGTAGTTGTGGTGGTTGTTGTGGTGGTGGTAGTTGTTGTTGTGGTGGTGGTTGTTGTGGTAGTTGTGGTGGTTGTTGTGGTGGTGGTAGTTGTTGTTGTTGTTGTGGTAGTTGTGGTGGTTGTTGTGGTGGTAGTTGTTGTTGTGGTGGTGGTAGTTGTTGTTGTGGTAGTTGTGGTGGTTGTTGTGGTGGTGGTAGTTGTTGTTGTTGTTGTGGTAGTTGTGGTGGTTGTTGTGGTGGTAGTTGTTGTTGTGGTGGTGGTAGTTGTTGTTGTGGTAGTTGTGGTGGTTGTTGTGGTGGTGGTAGTTGTTGTTGTTGTGGTGGTGGTAGTTGTGGTGGTGGTAGTTGTTGTTGTGGTGGTGGTAGTTGTGGTGGTGGTGGTAGTTGTTGTTGTGGTGGTGGTAGTTGTTGTGGTGGTGGTAGTTGTTGTTGTTGTGGTGGTAGTTGTTGTTGTTGTGGTGGTGGTAGTTGTGGTGGTAGTTGTTGTTGTGGTGGTGGTAGTTGTGGTGGTGGTGGTAGTTGTTGTTGTGGTGGTGGTAGTTGTGGTGGTGGTAGTTGTTGTGGGGTGGTGGTTGTGGTGGTTGTTGTTGTGGTGGTGGTAGTTGTTGTTGTTGTTGTGGTAGTGGTGGTTGTTGTTGTGGTGGTGTTGTTGTTGTGGTGGTGGTGGTTCTTGTTGTTGTTGTGGTGGTGGTAGTTGTTGTTGTGGTGGTGGTAGTTGTTGTGGTGGTGGTTGTTGTTGTTTTTGTGGTGGTGGTAGTTGTTGTTGTGGTGGTGGTGGTAGTTGTTGTGGTGGTGGTAGTTGTTGTTGTGGTGGTGGTAGTTGTTGTTGTGGTGGTGGTAGTTGTTGTTGTTGTGGTGGTGGTAGTTGTTGTTGTGGTGGTGGTAGTTGTTGTTGTTGTAGTGGTTGTTGTTGTTGTGGTGGTGGTGGTAGTTGTGGTGGTGGTGGTTGTGGTGGTGGTAGTTGTGGTGGTGGGGGTGGGGGTGGTGGTAGTTGTGGTGGTGGTGGTAGTTGTGGTGGTGGTTGTGGTGGTGGTAGTTGTGGTGGTGGGGGTAGTTGTGGTGGTGGTGGTTGTGGTGGTGGTGGTAGTTGTGGTGGTGGGGGTGTTGGTAGTTGTGGTGTTGGTGGTGGTAGTTGTGGTGGTGGTTGTGGTGGTAGTTGTTGTGGTGGTAGTGGTGGTGGTAGTTATGGTGGTGGTGGTGGGGGTGGTGGGGGTGGTGGTGGGGGTGGTGGTGGTGGTGGGGGTGGTGGTGGTGGGGGTGGTAGTTGTGGTGGTGGTGGGGGTGGTAGTTGTGGTGGTGGGGGTTGTGGTGGTGGTAGTTGTTGTGGTGGTGGTGGTTGTGGTGGTGGTGGTAGTTGTGGGGGTGGTGGTGGTAGTTGTGGTGGTGGTAGTTGTGGTGGTGGTGGTAGTTGTGGTGGTGGTTGTGGTGGTGGTGGTAGTTGTGGGGGTGGTGGTGGTGTTGTGGTGGTGGTAGTTGTGGTGGTGGTTGTGGTGGTAGTTGTGGTAGCAGTGGTGGTGGTAGTTGTGGTGGTGGTGGGAGTGGTGGTGGGGGTGGTGGAGGTGGGGGTGGTGGTAGTGGTGGTGGTGGGGGTGTGGTGAGGGTGAGCGTGTGGTGAAGGTGTAGTGTGTGGTGAGGGTGTGGTGAGTGTGTGGTGAGTGTGTGGTGAGTGAGTGGTGAGTGTGTGGTGAGTGTGTGGTGAGGGTGAGTGTGTGGTGAGTGTGTGGTGAGTGAGTGGTGAGTGTGTGGTGAGGGTGAGTGTGTGGTGAGGGTGAGTGTGTGGTGAGTGAGTGGTGAGTGTGTGGTGAGTGTGTGGTGAGTGTGTGGTGAGTGTGTGGTGAGTGTGTGGTGAGTGTGTGGTGAGTGTGTGGTGAGGGTGAGTGTGTGGTGAGTGTGTGGTGAGTGTGTGGTGAGTGTGAGTGTGTGGTGAGTGTGTGGTGAGTGTGTGGTGAAGGTGTGGTGAGTGTGTGGTGAGTGTGTGGTGAGTGTGTGGTGAGTGTGTGGTGAGTGTGAGTGTGTGGTGAGTGTGTGGTGAGTGTGTGGTGAGTGTCTGGTGAGTGGTGAGTGTGTGGTGAGTGTGTGGTGAGTGTGTGGTGAGGGTGTGGTGAGTGTGTGGTGAGTGTGTGGTGAGTGTGTGGTGAGTGGTGAGTGTGTGGTGAGTGTGTGGTGAGTGTGTGGTGAGGGTGTGCTGAGTGTGTGGTGAGGGTGTGGTGAGTGTGTGGTGAGTGTGTGGTGTGTGGTGAGTGTGTGGTGAGTGTGTGGTGAGTGTGTGGTGAGTGAGTGGTGAGTGTGTGGTGAGTGTGAGTGTGTGGTGAGTGTGTGGTGAGTGTGTGGTGAGTGTGTGGTGAGTGTGAGTGTGTGGTGAGTGTGAGTGTGTGGTGAGTGTGTGGTCAGTGTGTGGTGAGTGTGAGTGTGTGGTGAGTGTGTGGTGAGTGTGTGGTGAGTGTGTGGTGAGTGTGTGGTGAGTGTGAGTGTGTGGTGAGTGTGTGGTGAGTGTGTGGTGAGTGTGGGGTGAGTGTGTGGTGAGTGTGAGTGTGTGGTGAGTGTGTGGTGAGTGTGAGTGTGTGGTGAGTGTGAGTGTGTGGTGAGTGTGTGGTGAGTGTGTGGTGAGTGTGTGGTGAGTGTGAGTGTGTGGTGAGTGTGTGGTGAGTGTGAGTGTGTGGTGAGTGTGTGGTGAGTGTGTGGTGAGTGTGAGTGTGTGGTGAGTGTGTGGTGAGTGTGTGGTGAGTGTGTGGTGAGTGTGAGTGTGTGGTGAGTGTGTGGTGAGTGTGTGGTGAGTGTGTGGTGAGTGTGAGTGTGTGGTGAGGGTGAGTGTGTGGTGAGTGAGTGGTGAGTGTGTGGTGAGTGAGTGGTGAGTGTGTGGTGAGTGTGTGGTGAGTGTGTGGTGAGGGTGAGTGTGTGGTGAGTGTGTGGTGAGTGTGTGGTGAGTGTGTGGTGAGGGTGTGGTGAGTGTGTGGTGAGTGTGTGGTGAGTGTGTGGTGAGTGTGAGTGTGTGGTGAGTGTGTGGTGAGTGTGTGGTGAGTGTGTGGTGAGTATGGTGAGTGTGTGGTGAGTGTGTGGTGAGTGTGTGGTGTGTGTGAGTGTGTGGTGAGTGTGTGGTGAGTGTGTGGTGAGTGTGAGTGTGTGGTGAGTGTGGTGAGTGTGTGGTGAGTGTGTGGTGAGTGTGTGGTGAGTGTGGTGAGTGTGGTGAATGTGTGGTGATTGTGGTGAGTGTGGTGAGTGTGTGGTGATTGTGGTGAGTGTGAGTGTGTGGTGAGTGAGGTGAGTGTGGTGAGTGTGTGGTGTGTGGTGAGTGTGTGGTGTGTGGTGAGTGTGTGGTGAGTGTGTGGTGAGTGTGAGTGTGTGGTGAGTGTGTGGTGATTGTGGTGAGTGTGGTGAGTGTGTGGTGATTGTGGTGAGTGTGAGTGTGTGGTGAGTGTGTGGTGAGTGTATGGTGAGTGTGTGGTGAGTGTGTGGTGTGTGGTGAGTGTGTGGTGAGTGTGTGGTGAGTGTGAGTGTGTGTGAGTGTGTGGTGAGTGTGTGGTGAGTGTGTGGTGTGTGTGAGTGTGTGGTGAGTGTGTGGTGAGTGTATGGTGAGTGTGTGGTGAGTGTGTGGTGAGTGTGTGGTGAGTGTGTGGTGTGTGTGAGTGTGTGGTGAGTGTGTGGTGAGTGTGTGGTGAGTGTGAGTGTGTGGTGAGTGTGTGGTGAGTGTGTGGTGTGGTGAGTGTGTGGTGAGTGTGTGGTGAGTGTGTGGTGTGGTGAGTGTGTGGTGAGTGTGGTGAGTGTGGTGAGTGTGGTGAGTGTGTGGTGAGTGTGTGGTGAGGGTGTGGTGAGTGTGGTGAGTGTGGTGAGTGTGAGTGTGTGGTGAGTGTGTGGTGATTGTGTGGTGAGTGTGTGGTGAGTGTGTGGTGAGTGTGGTGAGTGTGGTGAGTGTGTGGTGAGTGTGTGGTGAGTGTGGTGAGTGTGTGGTGAGTGTGGTGAGTGTGTGGTGAGTGTGGTGAGTGTGGTGAGTGTGTGGTGAGTGTGGTGAGTGTGTGGTGAGTGTGGTGAGTGTGTGGTGAGTGTGGTGAGTGTGTGGTGAGTGTGTGGTGAGTGTGTGGTGAGTGTGAGTGTGTGGTGAGTGTGTGGTGAGCGTGTGGTGAGTGTGAGTGTGTGGTGAGTGTGTGGTGAGTGTGGTGAGTGTGTGGTGAGTGTGCTGAGTGTGTGGTGAGTGTGTGGTGAGTGTGTGGTGAGTGTGGTGAGTGTGTGGTGAGTGTGGTGAGTGTGGTGAGTATGTGGTGAGTGTGGTGAGTGTGTGGTGAGTGTGTGGTGAGTGTGGTGAGTGTGTGGTGAGTGTGTGGTGAGTGTGGTGAGTGTGTGTTGAGTGTGTGGTGAGTGTGTGGTGAGTGTGTGGTGAGTGTGGTGAGTATGTGGTGAGTGTGGTGAGTGTGTGGTGAGTGTGTGGTGAGTGTGGTGAGTGTGTGGTGAGTGTGTGGTGAGTGTGGTGAGTGTGTGGTGAGTGTGTGGTGAGTGTGTGGTGAGTGTGGTGAGTGTGGTGAGTGTGTGGTGAGTGTCCTGCTCACCGTGGGGCCCTCTTTCCCAGGTTGTCCCTCAAGCAGCATCCCCTAGACAACCAACACACACACACACGTGGTGAGTGTCCGGTGAGTGTCTGGTGAGTGTCTGGTGAGTGTCTGGTGAGTATCTGGTGAGTGTCTGTGAGTGAGGGTCTGGTGAGTGAGGTTCTGGTGAGGCTCTGGTGAGGTTCTGGTGAGGTTCTGGTGAGGGTCTGGTGAGGTCCTGGTGAGTGTGTGGTGAGGTTCTGGTGAGGGTCTGGTGAGGTTCTGGTGAGTGTCTGGTGAGTGTCTGGTGAGGTTCTGGTGAGGTTCTGGTGAGGGTCGTACCGGCTCAAACACAGCTGGTGCTCCCTTCTGCCCCTTCTCTCCTTGCAATCCGAACCGGTCCTGTGAATAGCAGAATCACACGCTCACTCACCCGCTCACCAACTCACCAACTCACACGCTCACCAACTCACACGCTCACCAACTCACAAGCTCCCTCATCCGCTCACCAACTCACACGCTCACCAACTCACCCACTCACCAACTCACAAACTCACCCGCTCACCAACTCACACGCTCACCAACTCACCCGCTCACCAACTCACTAACTCACACGCTCACCAACTCACATGCTCACCAACTCACACGCTCACCAAATCACACAATCACAAACTCACAAGCTCCCTCACCCGCTGACCAACTCACACGCTCACCAACTCACATGCTCACCAAGTCACACGGTCACCAACTCACCCGCTCAGCAACTCACCCGCTTACTAACTCGTACACTCACCAACTCACACGCTCACAAACTCACTAACTCACAAACTCACTAACTCACACGCTCGCCCACTCACCAACCCGCTCACCAAACTCACACGCTCACCTGCTCACCAAACTCACCTGCTCACCAAATTCACCAACCCGCTCACCAAACTCACACGCTCACCTGCTCACAAACTCACCAACCCGCTCTCCACTCACCAACTCACACGCTCGCCAACTCACCAACCCACTCACCAAACTCACGCTCACCTGCTCACCAAACTCACCTGCTCACAAACTCGCCAACCTGCTCACCAAACTCACACGCTCGCCAACTCACCAACCCGCTCACCAAACTCACACGCTCACCTGCTCACCAAACTCACCAACCCGCTCACCAACTCACCAACCCGCTCACCAAACTCACACGCTCACCCACTCACAAACTCACCATCCCGCTCTCCACTCACCAACTCACCCGCCCGCCAACTCACCCACTCACCGGAACACCCGCTCACCTGCTCACCAAACTCACCTGCTCACAAACTCGCCAACCCGCTCACCAAACTCACACGCTCGCCAACTCACCAACCCGCTCACCAACTCACACGCTCACCTGCTCACCAACCCGCTCACCAACTCACCAACCCGCTCACCAAACTCACGCTCACCCACTCACAAACTCACCAACCCGCTCTCCACTCACCAACTCACCCGCTCGCCAACTCACCAACCCACTCACCAACTCACCCGCTCCCCAACTCACCCGCTCACCGGAACACCCAGCTCGCTTGCCACCATGTGCTCACCAACCCACCCACCCACCCACTCACTCACCACTCGGGTGAGAGGGCGGGGGGGGGGGGGGTGTTAGTGGGGGGGGGGGGTGTTAGTGGGGGGGGGGGGGGGGGGGGGGGGGGGGGGGGGGGTTTAAGCGTAGGGATCTGAATTAATGGCGAGCGTTAAGGAGTGTGGGGGGAGGGAGCAGGCCACACCACGTGAGCAGTCCCTGCCCACACCGCAGGGGGGTGGGTGGGGGGTGGTGGAGGGTGGGGGCTAGTGACCCCCCCCCCATCCCCCCCAGCCCCCCACCGCCAGCCCCACCACCAGCCCCACCGCGCGTCCGGCCCAACCCAAGGAGAAACCAAACCTCCGTCTCGGCCGGCAACGCCACGGCCTCCGTGGACCCGTCATGACCGCCGCCGCCAAGGTCAGGCTCGGGGTCAAGCTCCTCGAGGTCGTACTCCTTGGGGTCAAGGTCGCCGGGGTCGTACTCCTTGGGGTCGTACTCCTTGGGGTCGAGGTCGCCGGGGTCGTACTCGGACAGGTCGTACTCGGCCTCCACCACGTCGTCGCCCCCCGCCGAGGAGGAGGAGGAGGTGGGGGGCGCCCCCCCTTCCTCCTCGTCTAGCCCCACCAAGCCCACCTCGTCAGGAGCCGAGTCTCCCGCCCGCGGCGGCTGGAGTGGCGGTGGTGGTGGTGGTGGAGGTGGTGACGGTGGTGGTGGTGGTGGTGGAGGTGATGGTGGTGTTGGTGGTGGTGGAGGTGATGGTGGTGGAGGTGGCAGTGGTGGTGGGGGTGGTGTTGGTGGTGGTGGTGGTGATGGTGGAGGTGGTGGTGGAGGTGGTGGTGGAGGTGGTGGAGGTGGTGGTGGTGGTGGTGGTGGCGGTGGTGGTGGCGGTGGTGGTGGTGGTGGTGGCGGTGGTGGCGGTGGTGGTGGTGGTGGTGGCGGTGGTGGCGGTGGCGGTGGTGGTGGTGGGGGTGGTGTTGGTGGTGGTGGTGGCGGTGGTGGTGGTGGTGGTGGTGGTGGCGGCGGTGGTGGTGGTGGTGGTGGTGGCGGTGGTGGCGGTGGTGGTGGCGGTGGTGGTGGTGGTGGTGGGGTTAGCGGAGCGGTGATGATGATCGGGGTAAAGGGGGCGGTGGCGGTTGGTGGTGGGGGGGATGACAAGGATGATGGTCGTCGTCGTGATCGCCATCATCATCGCCATCATCATCGCCATCATCATCATCATCATCGCCAGGAGGGAAGCGATTGGGTTGCATCAAGGTGTGGGGAGGTGGATGGTGGGGAGGAGAAGCAAAGGGGAGGGGGGATGGGGGGAGGGGGGTGGGAAGAGGGGGAGGGGGGGTTTGGTTAACAGCGTTTGAAGCAAAGCGTTACCTGACACACCTGCACACACACACACACCTGTACACACACACCTGTACACACACACCTGTACACACACCTGTACACACACACCTGTACACACACACCTGTACACACACACACACCTGTACACACACCTGCACACACACACACACACCTGTACACACACCTGTACACACACACACACACCTGTACACACACCTGTACACACACACCTGTACACACACACCTGTACACACACCTGTACACACACACACCTGTACACACACACCTGTACACACACCTGTACGCACAAACCTGTACACACACACACCTGTACACACACACCTGTACACACTAACACACCTGTAGACATCTGTACACACACACACCTGTACACACACCTGTACACACACCTGTACACACACACACCTATACACACACCTGTACACACACCTGTACACACACACCTGTACACACACACACCTGTACACACACACCTGTACACACACACACACCTGTACACACACCTGTACAAACACACACCTGTACACACACACACCTGTACACACACACACCTGTACACACACCTGTACACACACACACCTGTACACACACCTGTGCACACACCTGTGCACACACCTGTACACACACACCTGTACACACACACACCTGTACACACACCTGTACACACACACCTGTACACACACCTGTACACACACACACCTGTACACACACACACACCTGTACACACACACCTGTACACACACACACACCTGTACACACACACACGCCTGTACACACACACACCTGTACACACACACACACCTGCACACACACACACCTGTACACACACACACACATGTACACACACACACACCTGTACACACACACACACACCTGTACACACACCTGTACACACACACACACACACACCTGTACACACACACACCTGCACACACCTGTACACACACACACCTGTACACACACACCTGCACACACACCTGTACACACACACACACACCTGCACACACACACATGTACACACACACACACCTGTACACACACACCTGTACACACACACCTGTACACACACACACACACCTGTACACACACACACACCTGTACACACACACACACCTGTACACACACACACCTGCACACATACACACCTGTACACACACACACACACCTGTACACACACATGTACACACACACACACACACCTGCACACATACACCTGTACACACACACACACACCTGTACACACACACACCTGTACACACACATACACATGTACACACACCTGTACACACACACACCTGTACACACACACCTGCACACACACCTGTACACACACACACACCTGTACACACACACACACCTGTACACACACACACCTGTACACACACACACATGTACACACACACCTGTACACACACACACCTGTACACACACACACCTGTACACACACCTGTACACACACACCTGTACACACACCTGTACACACACACACATGTACACACACACACACCTGTACACACCTGTACACACACCTGTACACACACACACCTGTACACACACCTGTACACACACCTGTACACACACCTGTACACACACACACCTGTACACACACACACACCTGTACACACACACACCTGTACACACACACCTGTACACACACACCTGTACACACACACACACCTGTACACACACACACACCTGTACACACACCTGTACACACACACACCTGTACACACACACACACCTGTACACACACACACCTGTACACACCGCTGTTAGTTACTGCGTGAAGCATGGAGCGCTGAGTTACCGTTCACGTCGCTCCGTTAGGGGGTTGGGTTGAGGCTGCTGGGGTCCCGCGGGGGAGGGGTGGGGTCACGGGGGGGGGTCACGTGGGGGGTCACGGGGGGGGTCACGAGGGGGGGTCACGAGGGGGTCACGAGGGGGGGTCACGTGGGGGGTCACGGGGGAGGGGGGGTCACGTGGGGTTGAGGAGGGGGCTGTGTACCTGTCCCCGGCCCGGCTGCTGGGCTTGCTGGCCAGGCTCCAGGCTCTGCTCACCCTGCAAGGCCGTTAACACCAACACCTCGTTAACACCACCACCTCGTTAACACCAACACCACCACCACCTCGTTAACACCAACACCTCGTTAACACCAACACCTCGTTAACACCAATACCACCTCGTTAACACCAACACCTCGTTAACACCAACACCTCGTTAACACCAATACCACCTCGTTAACACCAACACTTCGTTAACACCACCACCACCTCGTTAACACCACCACCACCTCGTTAACACCAACACCTCGTTAACACCACCACCTCGTTAACACCAATACCACCTCGTTAACACCAACACCTCGTTAACACCACCACCACCTCGTTAACACCACCACCACCTCGTTATCACCAACATCTCGTTAACACCACCACCTCGTTAACACCACCAACACCTCGTTAACACCACCACCACCTCGTTAACACCAACACCACCTCGTTAACACCAACACCACCTCGTTAACACCACCAACACCTCGTTAACACCACCACCACCTCGTTACCACAACCAACACCTCGTTACCACCACCACCACCTCGTTACCGCCACCTCGTTACCGCCACCTCGTTACCGCCACCTCCTTTACTACCCCCTCATTACTACCACCTCGTTACTACCACCTCGTTACTACCCCCTCGTTACCGCAACCTCGTTGCTGCCACCTCTTTACCGCCACCTCGTTACAACAGCAGGGCGTGGGGGGGACACAGGGACACGATGGGCAATGTGGAGACACGTGGGGCAATGTGGAGACACGTGGAGACACGTGGAGACACGATGGGAAATGTGGAGACACGTGGGGACACGTGGGGCAATGTGGAGACACGTGGGGACACGATGGGCAATGTGGAGACACGTGGGGCAATGTGGAGACACGTGGGGCAATGTGGAGACACGTGGAGACACGTGGAGACACGATGGGAAATGTGGAGACACGTGGGGACACGTGGGGCAATGTGGAGACACGTGGGGACACGTGGGGCAATGTGGGGACACGTGGGGCAATGTGGAGACACGTGGGGACACGTGGGGCAATGTGGAGACACGTGGGGACACGTGGGGACACGTGGGGCAATGTGGAGACACGTGGAGACACGTGGAGACACGTGGAGACACGATGGGCAATGTGGAGACACGTGGGGACACGTGGGGCAATGTGGAGACACGTGGGGACACGATGGGCAATGTGGAGACACGTGGGGCAATGTGGAGACACGTGGGGCAATGTGGAGACACGTGGAGACACGTGGAGACACGATGGGCAATGTGGAGACACGTGGGGACACGTGGGGCAATGTGGAGACACGTGGGGACACGTGGGGCAATGTGGGGACACGTGGGGCAATGTGGAGACACGTGGGGACACGTGGGGCAATGTGGAGACACGTGGGGACACGTGGGGACACGTGGGGCAATGTGGAGACACGTGGAGACACGTGGAGACACGTGGGGACACGCGGGGTAATGTGGAGACACGTGGGGCAATGTGGAGACACGTGGGGACACGTGGGGCAATGTGGAGACACGTGGGGCAATGTGGAGACACGTGGGGACACGTGGGGCAATGTGGAGACACGTGGGGACACGTGGGGCAATGTGGAGACACGTGGGGACACGTGGAGACACGTGGAGCAATGTGGAGACACGTGGAGCAATGTGGAGACACGTGGAGCAATGTGGAGACACGTGGGGATAGGGAGGGCAGCACGAAGACTGAAAGAATGTTCACAGGGAGAGGCGACAGTAGGGAGAGAGTCACGGGAGACAGTAGGGAGACAGTAGGGAGAGAGTCACGGGAGACAGTAGGGAGACAGTAGGGAGACAGTAGGGAGACAGTAGGGAGAGAGTCACGGGAGACAGTAGGGAGACAGTAGGGAGACAGTAGGGAGAGAGTCACGGGAGACAGTAGGGATACAGTAGGGAGACAGTAGGGAGAGAGTCACGGGAGACAGTAGGGAGACAGTAGGGAGACAGTAGGGAGAGAGTCACGGGAGACAGTATGGAGACAGTAGGGAGACAGTAGGGAGAGAATCACGGGAGACAGTAGGGAGACAGTAGGGAGACAGTAGGGAGAGAATCACGGGAGACAGTAGGGAGACAGTAGGGAGAGAGTCACGGGAGACAGTAGGGAGACAGTAGGGAGACAGTAGGGAGAGAATCACGGGAGACAGTAGCGAGACAGTAGGGAGACAGTAGGGAGAGAGTCACGGGAGACAGTAGGGAGACAGTAGGGAGACAGTAGGGAGAGAGTCACGGGAGACAGTAGGGAGACAGTAGGGAGACAGTAGGGAGAGTCACGGGAGACAGTATGGAGACAGTAGGGAGACAGTAGGGAGAGTCACGGGAGACAGTAGGGAGACAGTAGGGAGACAGTAGGGAGAGAGTCACGGGAGACAGTAGGGAGACAGTAGGGAAAGAGTCACGGGAGACAGTAGGGAGACAGTAGGGAGACAGTAGGGAGAGAATCACGGGAGACAGTAGGGAGAGAGTAGGGAGACAGTAGGGAGACAGTAGGGAGACAGTAGGGAGAGAGTCACGGGAGACAGTAGGGAGACAGTAGGGAGACAGTAGGGAGAGAATCACGGGAGACAGTAGGGAGACAGTAGGGAGACAGTAGGGAGAGAGTCACGGGAGACAGTAGGGAGACAGTAGGGAGACAGTAGGGAGAGAGTCACGGGAGACAGTAGGGAGACAGTAGGGAGACAGTAGGGAGAGAATCACGGGAGACAGTAGGGAGACAGTAGGGAGACAGTAGGGAGAGAGTCACGGGAGACAGTAGGGAGACAGTAGGGAGACAGTAGGGAGACAGTAGGGAGAGTCACGGGAGACAGTAGGGAGACAGTAGGGAGAGTCACGGGAGACAGTAGGGAGACAGTAGGGAGACAGTAGGGAGAGTCACGGGAGACAGTAGGGAGACAGTAGGGAGACAGTAGGGAGAGTCACGGGAGACAGTAGGGAGACAGTAGGGAGACAGTAGGGAGAGTCACGGGAGACAGTAGGGAGACAGTAGGGAGACAGTAGGGAGAGAGTCACGGGAGACAGTAGGGAGACAGTAGGGAGACAGTAGGGAGAGAGTCACGGGAGACAGTAGGGAGACAGTAGGGAGACAGTAGGGAGAGAGTCACGGGAGACAGTAGGGAGACAATAGGGAGACAGTAGGGAGACAGTAGGGAGACAGTAGGGAGAGTCACGGGAGACAGTAGGGAGACAGTAGGGAGACAGTAGGGAGAGTCACAGGAGACAGTAGGGAGACAGTAGGGAGAGAGTCACGGGAGACAGTAGGGAGACAGTAGGGAGACAGTAGGGAGAGAGTCACGGGAGACAGTAGGGAGACAGTAGGGAGAGTCACGGGAGACAGTAGGGAGACAGTAGGGAGAGAGTCACGGGACACAGTAGGGAGAGAGTCACGGGAGACAGTAGGGAGAGAGTCACGGGAGACAGTAGGGAGACAGTAGGGAGAGAGTAGGGAGACAGTAGGGAGAGAGTCACGGGAGACAATAGGGAGACAGTAGGGAGACAGTAGGGAGACAGTAGGGAGACAGTAGGGAGAGAGTCACGGGAGACAGTAGGGAGACAGTAGGGAGACAGTAGGGAGAGAGTCACGGGAGACAGTAGGGAGACAGTAGGGAGACAGTAGGGAGAGTCACGGGAGACAGTAGGGAGACAGTAGGGAGACAGTAGGGAGACAGTAGGGAGACAGTAGGGAGAGTCACAGGAGACAGTAGGGAGACAGTAGGGAGAGAGTCACGGGAGACAGTAGGGAGACAGTAGGGAGACAGTAGGGAGACAGTAGGGAGAGAGTCACGGGAGACAGTAGGGAGAGTCACGGGAGACAGTAGGGAGACAGTAGGGAGAGAGTCACGGGAGACAGTAGGGAGAGAGTCACGGGAGACAGTAGGGAGACAGTAGGGAGAGAGTAGGGAGACAGTAGGGAGACAGTAGGGAGAGAGTAGGGAGACAGTAGGGAGACAGTAGGGAGAGAGTAGGGAGAGTCACGGGAGACAGTAGGGAGACAGTAGGGAGAGAGTCACGGGAGACAGTAGGGAGACAGTAGGGAGACAGTAGGGAGAGAGTAGGGAGACAGTAGGGAGAGTCACGGGAGACAGTAGGGAGACAGTAGGGAGACAGTAGGGAGAGTCACGGGACACAGTAGGGAGAGAGTCACGGGACACAGTAGGGAAAGAGTCACGGGAGACAGTAGGGAGACAGTAGGGAGACAGTAGGGAGAGAGTCACGGGAGACAGTAGGGAGACAGTAGGGAGACAGTAGGGAGACAGTAGGGAGAGAGTCACGGGAGACAGTAGGGAGACAGTAGGGAGACAGTAGGGAGAGTCACGGGAGACAGTAGGGAGAGAGTCACGGGAGACAGTAGGGAGACAGTAGGGAGACAGTAGGGAGAGAGTCACGGGAGACAGTAGGGAGACAGTAGGGAGACAGTAGGGAGACAGTAGGGAGAGAGTCACGGGAGACAGTAGGGAGACAGTAGGGAGACAGTAGGGAGACAGTAGGGAGACAGTAGGGAGAGAGTCACGGGAGACAGTAGGGAGACAGTAGGGAGACAGTAGGGAGAGAGTCACGGGAGACAGTAGGGAGACAGTAGGGAGACAGTAGGGAGAGAGTCACGGGAGACAGTAGGGAGACAGTAGGGAGAGAGTCACGGGAGACAGTAGGGAGACAGTAGGGAGACAGTAGGGAGACAGTAGGGAGACAGTAGGGAGACGTCACGGGAGACAGTAGGGAGACAGTAGGGAGACAGTAGGGAGACAGTAGGGAGAGAGTCACGGGAGACAGTAGGGAGACAGTAGGGAGACAGTAGGGAGAGAGTCACGGGAGACAGTAGGGAGACAGTAGGGAGACAGTAGGGAGACAGTAGGGAGAGAGTCACGGGAGACAGTAGGGAGACAGTAGGGAGACAGTAGGGAGACAGTAGGGAGAGAGTCACGGGGAGACAGTAGGGAGACAGTAGGGAGAGAGTCACGGGAGACAGTAGGGAGACAGTAGGGAGACTGTTAGGGAGACAGTAGGGAGACAGTAGGGAGACAGTTGGGAGAGTCACGGGAGACAGTAGGGAGACAGTAGGGAGACAGTAGGGAGACAGTAGGGAGACAGTAGGGAGAGTCACGGGAGACAGTAGGGAGACAGTAGGGAGAGAGTCACGGGACACAGTAGGGAGAGAGTCACGGGAGACAGTAGGGAGAGAGTCACGGGAGACAGTAGGGAGACAGTAGGGAGAGAGTAGGGAGACAGTAGGGAGACAGTAGGGAGAGAGTAGGGAGACAGTAGGGAGACAGTAGGGAGAGAGTAGGGAGAGTCACGGGAGGACAGTAGGGAGACAGTAGGGAGAGAGTCACGGGAGACAGTAGGGAGACAGTAGGGAGACAGTAGGGAGAGAGTAGGGAGACAGTAGGGAGACAGTAGGGAGAGTCACGGGAGACAGTAGGGAGACAGTAGGGAGAGAGTCACGGGACACAGTAGGGAGAGAGTCACGGGAGACAGTAGGGAGACAGTAGGGAGACAGTAGGGAGACAGTAGGGAGAGAGTCCACGGGAGACAGTAGGGAGACAGTAGGGAGACAGTAGGGAGAGAGTCACGGGAGACAGTAGGGAGACAGTAGGGAGACAGTAGGGAGACAGTAGGGAGAGTCACGGGAGACCGTAAGGAGAGAGTCACGGGAGACAGTAGGGAGACAGTAGGGAGACAGTAGGGAGAGAGTCACGGGAGACAGTAGGGAGACAGTAGGGAGACAGTAGGGAGACAGTAGGGAGACAGTAGGGAGAGAGTCACGGGAGACAGTAGGGAGACAGTAGGGAGACAGTAGGGAGACAGTAGGGAGAGAGTAGGGAGACAGTAGGGAGACAGTAGGGAGAGTCACGGGAGACAGTATGGAGACAGTAGGGAGAGAGTCACGGGACACAGTAGGGAGAGAGTCACGGGAGACAGTAGGGAGACAGTAGGGAGACAGTAGGGAGAGAGTCACGGGAGACAGTAGGGAGACAGTAGGGAGACAGTAGGGAGAGAGTCACAGGAGACAGTAGGGAGACAGTAGGGAGAGAGTCACGGGAGACAGTAGGGAGACAGTAGGGAGACAGTAGGGAGAGAGTCACGGGAGACAGTAGGGAGACAGTAGGGAGAGAGTCACGGGAGACAGTAGGGAGACAGTAGGGAGACAGTAGGGAGACAGTAGGGAGACAGTAGGGAGACAGTAGGGAGAGTCACGGGAGACAGTAGGGAGACAGTAGGGAGAGAGTCACGGGAGACAGTAGGGAGACAGTAGGGAGAGAGTCACGGGACACAGTAGGGAGAGAGTCACGGGAGACAGTAGGGAGAGAGTCACGGGAGACAGTAGGGAGACAGTAGGGAGAGAGTAGGGAGACAGTAGGGAGACAGTAGGGAGAGAGTAGGGAGACAGTAGGGAGACAGTAGGGAGAGAGTAGGGAGAGTCACGGGAGACAGTAGGGAGACAGTAGGGAGAGAGTCACGGGAGACAGTAGGGAGACAGTAGGGAGACAGTAGGGAGACAGTAGGGAGAGAGTAGGGAGACAGTAGGGAGACAGTAGGGAGAGTCACGGGAGACAGTAGGGAGACAGTAGGGAGAGAGTCACGGGACACAGTAGGGAGAGAGTCACGGGAGACAGTATGGAGACAGTAGGGAGACAGTAGGGAGAGAGTCACGGGAGACAGTAGGGAGACAGTAGGGAGACAGTAGGGAGACAGTAGGGAGAGAGTCACGGGAGACAGTAGGGAGACAGTAGGGAGACAGTAGGGAGAGTCACGGGAGACAGTAGGGAGAGAGTCACGGGAGACAGTAGGGAGACAGTAGGGAGACAGTAGGGAGAGAGTCACGGGAGACAGTAGGGAGACAGTAGGGAGACAGTAGGGAGACAGTAGGGAGACAGTAGGGAGAGAGTCACGGGAGACAGTAGGGAGACAGTAGGGAGACAGTAGGGAGACAGTAGGGAGAGAGTCACTGGAGACAGTAGGGAGACAGTAGGGAGACAGTAGGGAGGACAGTAGGGAGACAGTAGGGAGAGAGTAGGGAGACAGTAGGGAGACAGTAGGGAGAGTCACGGGAGACAGTAGGGAGACAGTAGGGAGAGAGTCACGGGACACAGTAGGGAGAGAGTCACGGGAGACAGTAGGGAGACAGTAGGGAGACAGTAGGGAGACAGTAGGGAGACAGTAGGGAGAGAGTCACGGGAGACAGTAGGGAGACAGTAGGGAGAGAGTAGGGAGAGAGTCACGGGAGACAGGAGGGAGACAGTAGGGAGACAGTAGGGAGAGAGTCACAGGGAGACAGTAGGGAGACCAGTAGGGAGAGAGTCACGGGAGACAGTAGGGAGACAGTACGGGAGACAGTAGGGAGACAGTAGGGAGAACAGTAGGGAGACAGTAGGGAGACAGTAGGGAGAGAGTAGGGAGACAGTAGGGAGACAGTAGGGAGACAGTAGGGAGACAGTAGGGAGACAGTAGGGAGAGTCAGTAGGGAGACAGTAGGGAGACAGTAGGGAGAGTCACGGGAGACAGTAGGGAGACAGTAGGGAGAGAGTCACGGGACACAGTAGGGAGAGAGTCACGGGAGACAGTAGGGAGAGCAGTAGGGAGACAGTAGGGAGACAGTAGGGAGAGAGTAGGGAGGACAGTAGGGAGACAGTAGGGAGAGAGTAGGGAGACAGTAGGAGAGAGTAGGGAGACAGTAGGGAGACAGTAGGGAGACAGTAGGGAGACAGTAGGGAGACAGTAGGGAGACAGTAGGGAGAGAGTCACGGGAGACAGTAGGGAGACAGTAGGGAGACAGTAGGGAGAGAGTCACGGGAGACAGTAGGGAGACAGTAGGGAGAGAGTCACGGAGACAGTAGGGAGACAGTAGGGAGACATTAGGGAGACAGTAGGGAGACAGTAGGGAGACAGTAGGGAGAGTCACGGAGACAGTAGGGAGACAGTAGGGAGAGAGTAGGGAGAGACAGTAGGGAGACAGTAGGGAGACAGTAGGGAGAGTCACGGGAGACAGTAGGGAGACAGTAGGGAGAGAGTCACGGGACACAGTAGGGAGAGAGTCACGGGAGAACAGTAGGGAGAGAGTCACGGGAGACAGTAGGGAGACAGTAGGGAGGAGAGTAGGGAGACAGTAGGGAGACAGTAGGGAGAGAGTAGGGAGACAGTAGGGAGACAGTAGGGAGAGAGTAGGGAGAGTCACGGGAGGACAGTAGGGAGACAGTAGGGAGAGAGTCACGGGAGACAGTAGGGAGACAGTAGGGAGACAGTAGGGAGAGAGTAGGGAGACAGTAGGGAGACAGTAGGGAGAGTCACGGGAGACAGTAGGGAGACAGTAGGGAGAGAGTCACGGGACACAGTAGGGAGAGAGTCACGGGAGACAGTAGGGAGACAGTAGGGAGACAGTAGGGAGACAGTAGGGAGAGAGTCACGGGAGACAGTAGGGGAGACAGTAGGGAGACAGTAGGGAGAGAGTCACGGGAGACAGTAGGGAGACAGTAGGGAGACAGTAGGGAGACAGTAGGGAGAGTCACGGGAGACAGTAAGGAGAGAGTCACGGGAGACAGTAAGGAGACAGTAGGAGACAGTAGGGAGAGAGTCACGGGAGACAGTAGGGAGAGCAGTAGGGAGACAGTAGGGAGACAGTAGGGAGACAGTAGGGAGAGAGTAGGGAGAGAGTCACGGGAGACAGTAGGGAGACAGTAGGGAGACAGTAGGGAGACAGTAGGGAGAGAGTAGGGAGACAGTAGGGAGACAGTAGGAGAGTCACGGGAGACAGTAGGGAGACAGTAGGGAGAGAGTCACGGGACACAGTAGGGAGAGAGTCACGGGAGACAGTAGGGAGACAGTAGGGAGAGAGTCACGGGAGACAGTAGGGAGACAGTAGGGAGACAGTAGGGAGAGAGTCACAGGAGACAGTAGGGAGACAGTAGGGAGAGAGTCACGGGAGACAGTAGGGAGACAGTAGGGAGACAGTAGGGAGAGAGTCACGGGAGACAGTAGGGAGACAGTAGGGAGAGAGTCACGGGAGACAGTAGGGAGACAGTAGGGAGACAGTAGGGAGACAGTAGGGAGACAGTAGGGAGACAGTAGGGAGAGTCACGGGAGACAGTAGGGAGACAGTAGGGAGAGAGTCACGGGAGACAGTAGGGAGACAGTAGGGAGAGAGTCACGGGACACAGTAGGGAGAGAGTCACGGGAGACAGTAGGGAGAGAGTCACGGGAGACAGTAGGGAGACAGTAGGGAGAGAGTAGGGAGACAGTAGGGAGACAGTAGGGAGAGAGTAGGGAGACAGTAGGGAGACAGTAGGGAGAGAGTAGGGAGAGTCACGGGAGACAGTAGGGAGACAGTAGGGAGAGAGTCACGGGAGACAGTAGGGAGACAGTAGGGAGACAGTAGGGAGAGAGTAGGGAGACAGTAGGGAGACAGTAGGGAGAGTCACGGGAGACAGTAGGGAGACAGTAGGGAGAGAGTCACGGGACACAGTAGGGAGAGAGTCACGGGAGACAGTAGGGGAGACAGTAGGGAGACAGTAGGGAGAGAGTCACGGGAGACAGTAGGGAGACAGTAGGGAGACAGTAGGGAGACAGTAGGGAGAGAGTCACGGGAGACAGTAGGGAGACAGTAGGGAGACAGTAGGGAGACAGTAGGGAGAGTCACGGGAGACAGTAGGGAGAGAGTCACGGGAGACAGTAGGGAGACAGTAGGGAGACAGTAGGGAGACAGTAGGGAGAGAGTCACGGGAGACAGTAGGGAGACAGTAGGGAGACAGTAGGGAGACAGTAGGGAGACAGTAGGGAGACAGTAGGGAGAGAGTCACGGGAGACAGTAGGGAGACAGTAGGGAGACAGTAGGGAGACAGTAGGGAGACAGTAGGGAGAGAGTCACGGGAGACAGTAGGGAGACAGTAGGGAGACAGTAGGGAGACAGTAGGGAGAGAGTAGGGAGACAGTAGGGAGACAGTAGGGAGAGTCACGGGAGACAGTAGGGAGACAGTAGGGAGAGAGTCACGGGACACAGTAGGGAGAGAGTCACGGGAGACAGTAGGGAGACAGTAGGGAGACAGTAGGGAGACAGTAGGGAGACAGTAGGGAGAGAGTCACGGGAGACAGTAGGGAGACAGTAGGGAGACAGTAGGGAGACAGTAGGGAGAGAGTCACGGGAGACAGTAGGGAGACAGTAGGGAGACAGTAGGGAGACAGTAGGGAGACAGTAGGGAGAGAGTCACGGGAGACAGTAGGGAGACAGTAGGGAGACATTAGGGAGACAGTAGGGAGACAGTAGGGAGACAGTAGGGAGAGTCACGGGAGACAGTAGGGAGACAGTAGGGAGACAGTAGGGAGACAGTAGGGAGACAGTAGGGAGAGTCACGGGAGACAGTAGGGAGACAGTAGGGAGAGAGTCACGGGACACAGTAGGGAGAGAGTCACGGGAGACAGTAGGGAGAGAGTCACGGGAGACAGTAGGGAGACAGTAGGGAGAGAGTAGGGAGACAGTAGGGAGACAGTAGGGAGAGAGTAGGGAGACAGTAGGGAGAGAGTAGGGAGAGTCACGGGAGACAGTAGGGAGACAGTAGGGAGAGAGTCACGGGAGACAGTAGGGAGACAGTAGGGAGACAGTAGGGAGAGAGTAGGGAGACAGTAGGGAGACAGTAGGGAGAGTCACGGGAGACAGTAGGGAGACAGTAGGGAGAGAGTCACGGGACACAGTAGGGAGAGAGTCACGGGAGACAGTAGGGAGACAGTAGGGAGACAGTAGGGAGACAGTAGGGAGAGAGTCACGGGAGACAGTAGGGAGACAGTAGGGAGACAGTAGGGAGAGAGTCACGGGAGACAGTACGGAGACAGTAGGGAGACAGTAGGGAGACAGTAGGGAGAGTCACGGGAGACAGTAGGAGAGAGTCACGGGAGACAGTAGGGAGACAGTAGGGAGACAGTAGGGAGAGAGTCACGGGAGACAGTAGGGAGACAGTAGGGAGACAGTAGGGAGACAGTAGGGAGACAGTAGGGAGACAGTAGGGAGAGAGTCACGGGAGACAGTAGGGAGACAGTAGGGAGACAGTAGGGAGACAGTAGGGGAGAGAGTAGGGAGACAGTAGGGAGACAGTAGGGAGAGTCACGGGAGACAGTAGGGAGACAGTAGGGAGAGAGTCACGGGACACAGTAGGGAGAGAGTCACGGGAGACAGTAGGGAGACAGTAGGGAGACAGTAGGGAGAGAGTCACGGGAGACAGTAGGGAGACAGTAGGGAGACAGTAGGGAGAGAGTCACAGGAGACAGTAGGGAGACAGTAGGGAGAGAGTCACGGGAGACAGTAGGGAGACAGTAGGGAGACAGTAGGGAGAGAGTCACGGGAGACAGTAGGGAGACAGTAGGGAGAGAGTCACGGGAGACAGTAGGGAGACAGTAGGGAGACAGTAGGGAGACAGTAGGGAGAGAGTAGGGAGACAGTAGGGAGAGTCACGGGAGACAGTAGGGAGACAGTAGGGAGAGAGTCACGGGAGACAGTAGGGAGACAGTAGGGAGAGAGTCACGGGACACAGTAGGGAGAGAGTCACGGGAGACAGTAGGGAGAGAGTCACGGGAGACAGTAGGGAGACAGTAGGGAGAGAGTAGGGAGACAGTAGGGAGACAGTAGGGAGAGAGTAGGGAGACAGTAGGGAGACAGTAGGGAGAGAGTAGGGAGAGTCACGGGAGACAGTAGGGAGACAGTAGGGAGAGAGTCACGGGAGACAGTAGGGAGACAGTAGGGAGACAGTAGGGAGACAGTAGGGAGAGAGTAGGGAGACAGTAGGGAGACAGTAGGGAGAGTCACGGGAGACAGTAGGGAGACAGTAGGGAGAGAGTCACGGGACACAGTAGGGAGAGAGTCACGGGAGACAGTAGGGAGACAGTAGGGAGACAGTAGGGAGAGAGTCACGGGAGACAGTAGGGAGACAGTAGGGAGACAGTAGGGAGACAGTAGGGAGAGAGTCACGGGAGACAGTAGGGAGACAGTAGGGAGACAGTAGGGAGACAGTAGGGAGAGTCACGGGAGACAGTAGGGAGAGAGTCACGGGAGACAGTAGGGAGACAGTAGGGAGACAGTAGGGAGAGAGTCACGGGAGACAGTAGGGAGACAGTAGGGAGACAGTAGGGAGACAGTAGGGAGACAGTAGGGAGAGAGTCACGGGAGACAGTAGGGAGACAGTAGGGAGACAGTAGGGAGACAGTAGGGAGACAGTAGGGAGAGAGTCACGGGAGACAGTAGGGAGACAGTAGGGAGACAGTAGGGAGACAGTAGGGAGACAGTAGGGAGAGAGTAGGGAGACAGTAGGGAGACAGTAGGGAGAGTCACGGGAGACAGTAGGGAGACAGTAGGGAGAGAGTCACGGGACACAGTAGGGAGAGAGTCACGGGAGACAGTAGGGAGACAGTAGGGAGACAGTAGGGAGACAGTAGGGAGACAGTAGGGAGAGAGTCACGGGAGACAGTAGGGAGACAGTAGGGAGACAGTAGGGAGACAGTAGGGAGACAGTAGGGAGACAGTAGGGAGAGAGTCACGGGAGACAGTAGGGAGACAGTAGGGAGACAGTAGGGAGAGAGTCACGGGAGACAGTAGGGAGAGAGTCACGGGAGACAGTAGGGAGACAGTAGGGAGACATTAGGGAGACAGTAGGGAGACAGTAGGGAGACAGTAGGGAGAGTCACGGGAGACAGTAGGGAGACAGTAGGGAGACAGTAGGGAGACAGTAGGGAGACAGTAGGGAGAGTCACGGGGAGACAGTAGGGAGACAGTAGGGAGAGAGACACGGGACACAGTCGGGAGAGAGTCACGGGAGACAGTAGGGAGAGAGTCACGGGAGACAGTAGGGAGACAGTAGGGAGAGAGTAGGGAGACAGTAGGGAGACAGTAGGGAGAGAGTAGGGAGACAGTAGGGAGACAGTAGGGAGAGAGTAGGGAGAGTCACGGGAGACAGTAGGGAGACAGTAGGGAGAGAGTCACGGAGACAGTAGGGAGACAGTAGGGAGAGAGTAGGGAGACAGTAGGGAGACAGTAGGGAGAGTCACGGGAGACAGTAGGGAGACAGTAGGGAGAGAGTCACGGGACAACAGTAGGGAGAGAGTCACGGGAGACAGTAGGGAGACAGTAGGAGACAGTAGGGAGACAGTAGGGAGAGAGTCACGGGAGACAGTAGGGAGACAGTAGGGAGACAGTAGGGAGAGAGTCACGGGAGACAGTAGGGAGACAGTAGGGAGACAGTAGGGAGACAGTAGGGAGAGTCACGGGAGACAGTAAGGAGAGAGTCACGGGAGACAGTAGGGAGACAGTAGGGAGACAGTAGGGAGAGAGTCACGGGAGACAGTAGGGAGACAGTAGGGAGACAGTAGGGAGACAGTAGGGAGAGAGTCACGGGAGACAGTAGGGAGACAGTAGGGAGACAGTAGGGAGACAGTAGGGAGAGAGTAGGGAGACAGTAGGGAGACAGTAGGGAGAGTCACGGGAGACAGTAGGGAGACAGTAGGGAGAGAGTCACGGGACATAGTAGGGAGAGAGTCACGGGAGACAGTAGGGAGACAGTAGGGAGAGAGTCACGGGAGACAGTAGGGAGACAGTAGGGAGACAGTAGGGAGAGAGTCACGGGAGACAGTAGGGAGACAGTAGGGAGAGTCACGGGAGACAGTAGGGAGACAGTAGGGAGACAGTAGGGAGACAGTAGGGAGACAGTAGGGAGACAGTAGGGAGAGTCACGGGAGACAGTAGGGAGACAGTAGGGAGAGAGTCACGGGAGACAGTAGGGAGACAGTAGGGAGAGAGTCACGGGACACAGTAGGGAGAGAGTCACGGGAGACAGTAGGGAGAGAGTCACGGGAGACAGTAGGGAGACAGTAGGGAGACAGTAGGGAGAGTCACGGGAGACAGTAAGGAGAGAGTCACGGGAGACAGTAGGGAGACAGTAGGGAGACAGTAGGGAGAGAGTCACGGGAGACAGTAGGGAGACAGTAGGGAGACAGTAGGGAGACAGTAGGGAGAGAGTCACGGGAGACAGTAGGGAGACAGTAGGGAGACAGTAGGGAGACAGTAGGGAGAGAGTAGGGAGACAGTAGGGAGACAGTACGAGAGTCACGGGAGACAGTAGGGAGACAGTAGGGAGAGGAGTCACGGGACATAGTAGGGAGAGAGTCACGGGAGACAGTAGGGAGACAGTAGGGAGAGAGTCACGGGAGACAGTAGGGAGACAGTAGGGAGACAGTAGGGAGAGAGTCACGGGAGACAGTAGGGAGACAGTAGGGAGAGAGTCACGGGAGACAGTAGGGAGACAGTAGGGAGACAGTAGGGAGACAGTAGGGAGACAGTAGGGAGACAGTAGGGAGAGTCACGGGAGACAGTAGGGAGACAGTAGGGAGAGAGTCACGGGAGACAGTAGGGAGACAGTAGGGAGAGAGTCACGGGACACAGTAGGGAGAGAGTCACGGGAGACAGTAGGGAGAGAGTCACGGGAGACAGTAGGGAGACAGTAGGGAGAGAGTAGGGAGACAGTAGGGAGACAGTAGGGAGAGAGTAGGGAGACAGTATGGAGACAGTAGGGAGAGAGTAGGGAGAGTCACGGGAGACAGTAGGGAGACAGTAGGGAGAGAGTCACGGGAGACAGTAGGGAGACAGTAGGGAGACAGTAGGGAGACAGTAGGGAGAGAGTAGGGAGACAGTAGGGAGACAGTAGGGAGAGTCACGGAGACAGTAGGGAGACAGTAGGGAGAGAGTCACGGGACACAGTAGGGAGAGAGTCACGGGAGACAGTAGGGAGACAGTAGGGAGACAGTAGGGAGAGAGTCACGGGAGACAGTAGGGAGACAGTAGGGAGACAGTAGGGAGACAGTAGGGAGACAGTAGGGAGAGAGTCACGGGAGACAGTAGGGAGACAGTAGGGAGACAGTAGGGAGACAGTAGGGAGAGTCACGGGAGACAGTAGGGAGACAGTAGGGAGACAGTAGGGAGACAGTAGGGAGACAGTAGGGAGAGTCACGGGAGACAGTAGGGAGACAGTAGGGAGAGAGTCACGGGACACAGTAGGGAGAGAGTCACGGGAGACAGTAGGGAGAGAGTCACGGGAGACAGTAGGGAGACAGTAGGGAGAGAGTAGGGAGACAGTAGGGAGACAGTAGGGAGAGAGTAGGGAGACAGTAGGGAGACAGTAGGGAGAGAGTAGGGAGAGTCACGGGAGACAGTAGGGAGACAGTAGGGAGAGAGTCACGGGAGACAGTAGGGAGACAGTAGGGAGACAGTAGGGAGAGAGTAGGGAGACAGTAGGGAGACAGTAGAGAGAGTCACGGGAGACAGTAGGGAGACAGTAGGGAGAGAGTCACGGGACACAGTAGGGAGAGAGTCACGGGACACAGTAGGGAGAGAGTCACGGGAGACAGTAGGGAGACAGTAGGGAGACAGTAGGGGGACAGTAGGGAGAGAGTCACGGGAGACAGTAGGGAGACAGTAGGGAGACAGTAGGGAGACAGTAGGGAGACAGTAGGGAGACAGTAGGGAGACAGTAGGGAGAGAGTCACGGGAGACAGTAGGGAGACAGTAGGGAGACAGTAGGGAGACAGTAGGGAGAGTCACGGGAGACAGTAGGGAGAGAGTCACGGGAGACAGTAGGGAGACAGTAGGGAGACAGTAGGGAGAGAGTCACGGGAGACAGTAGGGAGACAGTAGGGAGACAGTAGGGAGACAGTAGGGAGACAGTAGGGAGAGAGTCACGGGAGACAGTAGGGAGACAGTAGGGAGACAGTAGGGAGACAGTAGGGAGAGAGTCACGGGAGACAGTAGGGAGACAGTAGGGAGACAGTAGGGAGAGAGTAGGGAGACAGTAGGGAGACAGTAGGGAGAGTCACGGGAGACAGTAGGGAGACAGTAGGGAGAGAGTCACGGGACACAGTAGGGAGAGAGTCACGGGAGACAGTAGGGAGACAGTAGGGAGACAGTAGGGAGACAGTAGGGAGAGAGTCACGGGAGACAGTAGGGAGACAGTAGGGAGACAGTAGGGAGAGAGTCACGGGAGACAGTAGGGAGACAGTAGGGAGACAGTAGGGAGAGAGTCACGGGAGACAGTAGGAGACAGTAGGGAGACAGTAGGGAGACAGTAGGGAGAGAGTCACGGGAGACAGTAGGGAGACAGTAGGGAGACAGTAGGGAGACAGTAGGGAGACAGTAGGGAGACAGTAGGGAGAGAGTCACGGGAGACAGTAGGGAGACAGTAGGGAGACAGTAGGGAGACAGTAGGGAGACAGTAGGGAGACAGTAGGGAGACAGTAGGGAGAGTCACGGGAGACAGTAGGGAGACAGTAGGGAGAGAGTCACGGGACACAGTAGGGAGAGAGTCACGGGAGACAGTAGGGAGACAGTAGGGAGACAGTAGGGAGGACAGTAGGGAGAGAGTAGGGAGACAGTAGGGAGACAGTAGGGAGAGAGTAGGGAGACAGTAGGGAGACAGTAGGGAGACAGTAGGGAGAGAGTAGGGAGACAGTAGGGAGACAGTAGGGAGACAGTAGGGAGACAGGAGGGAGAGAGTCACGGGAGACAGTAGGGAGAGAGTCACGGGAGACAGTAGGGAGACAGTAGGGAGAGAGTAGGGAGACAGTAGGGAGACAGTAGGGAGAGTCACGGGAGACAGTAGGGAGACAGTAGGGAGAGAGTCACGGGACACAGTAGGGAGAGAGTCACGGGAGACAGTAGGGAGACAGTAGGGAGAGAGTAGGGAGAGTCACGGGAGACAGTAGGAAGACAGTAGGGAGACAGTAGGGAGACAGTAGGGAGACAGTAGGGAGACAGTAGGGAGACAGTAGGGAGAGAGTCACGGGAGACAGTAGGGAGACAGTAGGGAGACAGTAGGGAGTCACGGGAGACAGTAGGGAGACAGTAGGGAGAGAGTCACGGGAGACAGTAGGGAGACAGTAGGGAGACAGTAGGGAGAGAGTCACGGGAGACAGTAGGGAGAAGAGTCACGGGAGACAGTAGGGAGACAGTAGGGAGACAGTAGGGAGACAGTAGGGAGACAGTAGGGAGAGCAGTAGGGAGACAGTAGGGAGACAGTAGGGAGAGTCACGGGAGACAGTAGGGGAGACAGTAGGGAGAGAGTCACGGGACACAGTAGGGAGAGAGTCACGGGAGACAGTAGGGAGACAGTAGGGAGACAGTAGGGAGAGAGTCACGGGAGACAGTAGGGAGACAGTAGGGAGACAGTAGGGAGACAGTAGGGAGAGAGTCACGGGAGACAGTAGGGAGACAGTAGGGAGACAGTAGGGAGACAGTAGGGAGAAGTCACGGGAGACAGTTGGGAGAGAGTCACGGGAGACAGTAGGGAGACAGTAGGGAGACAGTAGGGAGAGAGTCACGGGAGACAGTAGGGAGACAGTAGGGAGACAGTAGGGAGACAGTAGGGAGACGAGTACGGGAGACAGTAGGGAGACAGTAGGGAGACAGTAGGGAGACAGTAGGGAGAGAGTCACGGGAGACAGTAGGGAGACAGTAGGGAGACAGTAGGGAGACAGTAGGGAGAGAGTAGGGAGACAGTAGGGAGACAGTAGGGAGAGAGTCACGGGAGACAGTAGGGAGACAGTAGGGAGAGAGTCACGGGACACAGTAGGGAGAGAGTCACGGGAGACAGTAGGGAGACAGTAGGGAGACAGTAGGGAGAACAGTAGGGAGACAGTAGGGAGAGAGTCACGGGAGACAGTAGGGAGACAGTAGGGAGACAGTAGGGGAGAGAGTCACGGGAGACAGTAGGGAGACAGTAGGGAGACAGTAGGGAGAGAGTCAGGGAGACAGTAGGGAGACAGTAGGGAGACAGTAGGGAGACAGTAGGGAGACAGTAGGGAGAGAGTCACGGGAGACAGTAGGGAGACGAGTAGGGAGACAGTAGGGAGACAGTAGGGAGACAGTAGGGAGACAGTAGGGAGAGAGTCACGGGAGACAGTAGGGAGACAGTAGGGAGACAGTAGGGAGGACAGTAGGGAGAGGAGTAGGGAGACAGTAGGGAGACAGTAGGGAGAGTCACGGGAGACAGTAGGGAGACAGTAGGGAGAGAGTCACGGGACACAGTAGGGAGAGAGTCACGGGAGACAGTAGGGAGACAGTAGGGAGACAGTAGGGAGACAGTAGGGAGAGAGTAGGGAGACAGTAGGGAGACAGTAGGGAGAGAGTAGGGAGACAGTAGGGAGACAGTAGGGAGACAGTAGGGAGAGAGTAGGGAGACAGTAGGGAGACAGTAGGGAGACAGTAGGGAGACAGTAGGGAGAGAGTCACGGGAGGACAGTAGGGAGAGAGTCACGGGAGAGCAGTAGGGAGACAGTAGGGAGAGAGTAGGGAGACAGTAGGGAGACAGTAGGGAGAGTCACGGGAGACAGTAGGGAGACAGTAGGGAGAGAGTCACGGGACACAGTAGGGAGAGAGTCACGGGAGACAGTAGGGAGACAGTAGGGAGAGAGTAGGGAGAGTCACGGGAGACAGTAGGAAGACAGTAGGGAGACAGTAGGGAGACAGTAGGGAGACAGTAGGGAGACAGTAGGGAGACAGTAGGGAGACAGTAGGGAGACAGTAGGGGAGACAGTAGGGAGTCACGGGAGACAGTAGGGAGACAGTAGGGAGAGAGTCACGGGAGACAGTAGGGAGACAGTAGGGAGACAGTAGGGAGAGAGTCAGGGGAGACAGTAGGGAGAGAGTCACGGGAGACAGTAGGGAGACAGTAGGGGAGACAGTAGGGAGACAGTAGGGAGACAGTAGGGAGAGAGTCACGGGAGACAGTAGGGAGACAGTAGGGAGACAGTAGGGAGACAGTAGGGAGACAGTAGGGAGACAGTAGGGAGAGAGTCACGGGAGACAGTAGGGAGAGAGTCACGGGAGACAGTAGGGAGAGAGTCACGGGAGACAGTAGGGAGACAGTAGGGAGACAGTAGGGAGACAGTAGGGAGACAGTAGGGAGACAGTAGGGAGAGAGTCACGGGAGACAGTAGGGAGACAGTAGGGAGACAGTAGGGAGAGAGTCACGGGACACAGTAGGGAGAGAGTCACGGGAGACAGTAGGGAGACAGTAGGGAGACAGTAGGGAGAGAGTCACGGGAGACAGTAGGGAGACAGTAGGGAGACAGTAGGGAGACAGTAGGGAGAGAGTCACGGAGACAGTAGGGAGACAGTAGGGAGACAGTAGGGAGTCACGGGAGACAGTAGGGAGACAGTAGGGAGAGAGTCACGGGAGACAGTAGGGAGGACAGTAGGGAGACAGTAGGGAGAGAGTCACGGGAGACAGTAGGGAGAGAGTCACGGGAGACAGTAGGGAGACAGTAGGGAGACAGTAGGGAGACAGTAGGGAGACAGTAGGGAGAGAGTAGGGAGACAGTAGGGAGACAGTAGGGAGAGTCACGGGAGACAGTAGGGAGACAGTAGGAGAGAGTCACGGGACACAGTAGGGAGAGAGTCACGGGAGACAGTAGGGAGACAGTAGGGAGACAGTAGGGAGAGAGTCACGGGAGACAGTAGGGAGACAGTAGGGAGACAGTAGGGAGACAGTAGGGAGAGAGTCACGGGAGACAGTAGGGAGACAGTAGGGAGACAGTAGGGAGACAGTAGGGAGAGTCACGGGAGACAGTAGGGAGAGAGTCACGGGAGACAGTAGGGAGACAGTAGGGAGACAGTAGGGAGAGAGTCACGGGAGACAGTAGGGAGACAGTAGGGAGACAGTAGGGAGACAGTAGGGAGACAGTAGGGAGAGAGTCACGGGAGACAGTAGGGAGACAGTAGGGAGACAGTAGGGAGACAGTAGGGAGAGAGTCACGGGAGACAGTAGGGAGACAGTAGGGAGACAGTAGGGAGACAGTAGGGAGAGAGTAGGGAGACAGTAGGGAGACAGTAGGGAGAGTCACGGGAGACAGTAGGGAGACAGTAGGGAGAGAGTCACGGGACACAGTAGGGAGAGAGTCACGGGAGACAGTAGGGAGACAGTAGGGAGACAGTAGGGAGACAGTAGGGAGACAGTAGGGAGAGAGTCACGGGAGACAGTAGGGAGACAGTAGGGAGACAGTAGGGAGAGAGTCACGGGAGACAGTAGGGAGACAGTAGGGAGACAGTAGGGAGAGAGTCACGGGAGACAGTAGGGAGACAGTAGGGAGACAGTAGGGAGACAGTAGGGAGACAGTAGGGAGAGAGTCACGGGAGACAGTAGGGAGACAGTAGGGAGACAGTAGGGAGACAGTAGGGAGACAGTAGGGAGACAGTAGGGAGAGAGTCACGGGAGACAGTAGGGAGACAGTAGGGAGACAGTAGGGAGACAGTAGGGAGAGAGTAGGGAGACAGTAGGGAGACAGTAGGGAGAGTCACGGGAGACAGTAGGGAGACAGTAGGGAGAGAGTCACGGGACACAGTAGGGAGAGAGTCACGGGAGACAGTAGGGAGACAGTAGGGAGACAGTAGGGAGACAGTAGGGAGAGAGTAGGGAGACAGTAGGGAGACAGTAGGGAGAGAGTAGGGAGACAGTAGGGAGACAGTAGGGAGACAGTAGGGAGAGAGTAGGGAGACAGTAGGGAGACAGTAGGGAGACAGTAGGGAGACAGTAGGGAGAGAGTCACGGGAGACAGTAGGGAGAGAGTCACGGGAGACAGTAGGGAGACAGTAGGGAGAGAGTAGGGAGACAGTAGGGAGACAGTAGGGAGAGTCACGGGAGACAGTAGGGAGACAGTAGGGAGAGAGTCACGGGACACAGTAGGGAGAGAGTCACGGGAGACAGTAGGGAGACAGTAGGGAGAGAGTAGGGAGAGTCACGGGAGACAGTAGGGAAGACAGTAGGGAGACAGTAGGGAGACAGTAGGGAGACAGTAGGAGACAGTAGGGAGACAGTAGGGAGACAGTAGGGAGAGAGTCACGGGAGACAGTAGGGAGACAGTAGGGAGACAGTAGGGAGTCACGGGAGACAGTAGGGAGACAGTAGGGAGAGAGTCACGGGAGACAGTAGGGAGACAGTAGGGAGACAGTAGGGAGAGAGTCACGGGAGACAGTAGGGAGAGAGTCACGGGAGACAGTAGGGAGACAGTAGGAGACAGTAGGGAGACAGTAGGGAGAGAGTCAGGGAGACAGTAGGGAGACAGTAGGGAGAGTCCACAGTGGAGACAGTAGGGAGACAGTAGGGAGACAGTATCAGGGGAGACAGTAGGGAGAGAGTCACGGGAGACAGTAGGGAGAGAGTCACGGGAGACAGTAGGGAGACAGTAATGGAGACAGTAGGAGACAGTAGGGAGACAGTAGGGAGACAGTAGGGAGACAGTAGGGAGACAGTAGGGAGACGTAGGGAGACAGTAGGGAGAGAGTCACGGGAGACAGTAGGGAGACAGTAGGGAGACAGTAGGGATGACGAGTCACGGGAGACAGTAGGGAGAGAGTCACGGGAGACAGTAGGGAGACAGTAGGGAGACAGTAGGGAGAGGAGAGTCACGGGAGACAGTAGGGAGACCAGTAGGGAGACAGTAGGGAGACAGTAGGGAGAGAGTCACGGGAGACAGTAGGGAGAGAGTCACGGGAGACAGTAGGGAGACAGTAGGGAGACAGTAGGGAGAGAGTCACGGGAGACAGTAGGGAGACAGTAGGGAGACAGTAGGGAGACAGTAGGGAGAGAGTCACGGGAGACAGTAGGGAGACAGTAGGGAGACAGTAGGGAGACAGTAGGGAGAGAGTCACGGGAGACAGTAGGGAGACAGTAGGGAGACAGTAGGGAGACAGTAGGGAGAGAGTAGGGAGACAGTAGGGAGACAGTAGGGAGAGTCACGGGAGACAGTAGGGAGACAGTAGGGAGAGAGTCACGGGACACAGTAGGGAGAGAGTCACGGGAGACAGTAGGGGAGACAGTAGGGAGACAGTAGGGAGACAGTAGGGAGAGAGTCACGGGAGACAGTAGGGAGACAGTAGGGAGACAGTAGGGAGAGAGTCACGGGAGACAGTAGGGAGACAGTAGGGAGACAGTAGGGAGACAGTAGGGAGAGAGGTCACGGGAGACAGTAGGGAGACAGTAGGGAGACAGTAGGGAGACAGTAGGGAGACAGTAGGGAGAGAGTCACGGGAGACAGTAGGGAGACAGTAGGGAGACAGTAGGGAGACAGTAGGGAGACAGTAGGAGACAGTAGGGAGAGGGAGACAGTAGGGAGACAGTAGGGAGACAGTAGGGAGACAGTAGGGAGACAGTAGGGAGACAGTAGGGAGACAGTAGGGAGAGTCACGGGAGACAGTAGGGAGACAGTAGGGAGAGAGTCACGGGACACAGTAGGGAGAGAGTCACGGGAGACAGTAGGGAGACAGTAGGGAGACAGTAGGGAGACAGTAGGGAGAGAGTAGGGAGACAGTAGGGAGACAGTAGGGAGAGAGTAGGGAGACAGTAGGGAGACAGTAGGGAGACAGTAGGGAGAGAGTAGGGAGACAGTAGGGAGACAGTAGGGAGACAGTAGGGAGACAGTAGGGAGAGAGTCACGGGAGACAGTAGGGAGAGAGTCACGGGAGACAGTAGGGAGACAGTAGGGAGAGAGTAGGGAGACAGTAGGGAGACAGTAGGGAGAGTCACGGGAGACAGTAGGGAGACAGTAGGGAGAGAGTCACGGGAGACAGTAGGGAGAGAGGTCACGGGAGACAGTAGGGAGACAGTAGGGAGAGAGTAGGGAGAGTCACGGGAGACAGTAGGAAGACAGTAGGGAGACAGTAGGGAGACAGTAGGGAGACAGTAGGGAGACAGTAGGGAGAGAAGTCACGGGAGACAGTAGGGAGACAGTAGGGAGACAGTAGGAGTCACGGAGACAGTAGGGAGACAGTAGGGAGAGAGTCACGGGACAGTAGGTATACAGTAGGGAGACAGTAGGGAGACAGTAGGGAGAGAGTCACGGGAGACAGTAGGGAGAGAGTCACGGGAGACAGTAGGGAGACAGTAGGGAGACAGTAGGGAGACAGTAGGGAGAGAGTCACGGGAGACAGTAGGGAGAGAGTCACGGGAGACAGTAGGGAGAGAGTCACGGGAGACAGTAGGGAGACAGTAGGGAGACAGTAGGGAGACAGTAGGGAGAGTCACGGGAGACAGTAGGGAGACAGTAGGGAGACAGTAGGGAGAGAGTCACGGGAGACAGTAGGGAGAGAGTCAGGGAGACAGTAGGGAGACAGTAGGGAGACAGTAGGGAGACAGTAGGGAGACAGTCGGGAGACAGTAGGGAGACAGTAGGGAGACAGTAGGGAGACAGTAGGGAGAGAGTCACGGGAGACAGTAGGGAGACAGTAGGGAGACAGTAGGGAGACAGTAGGGAGAGAGTCACTGGAGACAGTAGGGAGACAGTAGGGAGACAGTAGGGAGACAGTAGGGAGACAGTAGGGAGACAGTAGGGAGACAGTAGGGAGTCACGGGAGACAGTAGGGAGACAGTAGGGAGACAGTAGGGAGACAGTAGGGAGAGTCACCGGGAGACAGTAGGGAGACAGTAGGAGACAGTAGGGAGACAGTAGGGAGAGAGTCACGGGAGACAGTAGGGAGACAGTAGGGAGACAGTAGGGAGACAGTAGGGAGACAGTAGGGAGACAGTAGGGAGAGAGTCACGGGAGACAGTAGGGAGAGAGTCACGGGAGACAGTAGGGAGACAGTAGGGAGACAGTAGGGAGACAGTAGGGAGACAGTAGGAGACAGTAGGGAGAGAGTCACGGGAGACAGTAGGGAGACAGTAGGGAGACAGTAGGGAGAGAGTCACGGGAGACAGTAGGGAGACAGTAGGGAGACAGTAGGGAGACAGTAGGGAGAGAGTCACGGGAGACAGTAGGGAGAGAGTCACGGGAGACAGTAGGGAGAGAGTCACGGGAGACAGTAGGGAGACAGTAGGGAGACAGTAGGGAGACAGTAGGGGAGTCACGGGAGACAGTAGGGAGACAGTAGGGAGAGAGTCACGGGAGACAGTAGGGAGACAGTAGGGAGACAGTAGGGAGACAGTAGGGAGACAGTAGGGAGACAGTAGGGAGACAGTAGGGAGACAGTAGGGAGACAGTAGGGAGACAGTAGGGAGAGAGTCACGAGAGACAGTAGGGAGACAGTAGGGAGACAGTAGGGAGACAGTAGGGAGAGAGTCACGGGAGACAGTAGGGAGAGAGTCACGGGAGACAGTAGGGAGACAGTAGGGAGACAGTAGGGAGACAGTAGGGAGACAGTAGGGAGAGAGTCACGGGAGACAGTAGGGAGACAGTAGGGAGACAGTAGGGAGAGAGTCACGGGAGACAGTAGGGAGACAGTAGGGAGACAGTAGGGAGAGAGTCACGGGAGACAGTAGGGAGAGAGTCACGGGAGACAGTAGGGAGAGAGTCACGGGAGACAGTAGGGAGAGAGTCACGGGAGACAGTAGGGAGACAGTAGGGAGACAGTAGGGAGACAGTAGGGAGTCACGGGAGACAGTAGGGAGACAGTAGGGAGAGAGTCACGGGAGACAGTAGGGAGACAGTAGGGAGACAGTAGGGAGACAGTAGGGAGACAGTAGGGAGACAGTAGGGAGACAGTAGGGAGAGAGTCACGAGAGACAGTAGGGAGACAGTAGGGAGACAGTAGGGAGACAGTAGGGAGACAGTAGGGAGACAGTAGGGAGAGAGTCACGGGAGACAGTAGGGAGACAGTAGGGAGACAGTAGGGAGAGAGTCACGAGAGACAGTAGGGAGACAGTAGGGAGACAGTAGGGAGACAGTAGGGAGACAGTAGGGAGACAGTAGGGAGACAGTAGGGAGACAGTAGGGAGACAGTAGGGAGACAGTAGGGAGACAGTAGGGAGACAGTAGGGAGACGTGTCCGCGTGTCCGCGTGTCCGCGTTACCTCGTCGGTGGGGGTCTCTGGCGTTGGGGGGGCTCCTCCGTCCGTGTCCTCCTCTCCGCCAGGGTAGTAGTCATCGTAGTTGTACAAGTCGCCCCCCTCCGGCAGCTGCTGTGCGAGGGGTTAGAGGTCAGGGGTCAAAGTGCAAAGGGGGCACGTGGGAGTCAGGTCGCAGGGGTCGGAGTGCGGGGGGGTCGGAGTGCGGGGGTCAGGGGACAGGGGTCGGAGTGCTGGGGTCAGGGGACGGGGTCGGAGTGCGGGGGTCAGGGGACGGGGGTCGGAGTGCGGGGGTCAGGGGACGGGGGTCGGAGTGCGGGGGTCAGGGGACGGGGGTTGGAGTGCGGGGGTCAGCACTACCACTCTTTTTTGTCAGGTCGCCCCCTGCTGGATACACTCGGTAGGTGGTTGGGTGGGTGGGGGGGTGAGTGGGTGGGTGAGTTGGTGAGTTGGTGGGTGAGTTGGTGAGTGGGTGGGTGAGTGGGTGGGTGAGTTGGTGAGTGGGTGGGTGAGTTGGTGGGTGAGTTGGTGAGTGGGTGGGTGAGTTGGTGGGTGAGTTAGTGAGTGGGTGGGTGAGGTGGTGAGTGAGTGGGTGAGTCGGTCGATGAGTGAGTGGGTGACTGAGTGGGTGAGTAGATGCGTGGGTGGGTGAATGAGCGAGTGGGTTGGTTGGTAGGTGAGTTTGTAAATTAATGAGTGAGTGGATAAGTGAGTGGGTGAATGAATGAGGGAGTACATGAGTTAATAGGTGAGTGGGTGGGTGGGTGAGTGAGTGGGTGGGTGAGTGAGTGAACGATTGAGTGAGTTGGTGGGTTGGTGGGTGAGTCAGTGGGTAAATGAGTGAGTGAGAGAATGATGGAGTGAGTGAGTTGGTGGGTTGGTGGGTGAGTGAGTGGGTAAATTAATGAGTAGGTGGGTGAGTGAGTGAGCAGGTGAGTGGGTGGGTGAATGAGTTCGTGGTTTGGTGGGTGAGTGGGTAAATTAATGAGTGAGTGGATTGGTGGATGACGGGTGAGTGAGTGAGTGAATTCATCAGTGAGTGGGTGTGTGAGTGAGTGAGTGAATGATTGAGTGGGTGAGCAAGCGAGTGAGTGGGTGGGTGAGTGATTGGGTGGGTGAGTGAGTGGGTGGGTGAGTGGGTGAGCAGGTGGGTGAGTGAGCAGGTGGGTGAGTGAGTGAGTGAGTGGGTGGGTGAGTGATTGGGCGAGTGAGTGAGCGAGTGAGTGAGTGGGCGGGTGAGTGAGTGAGTGGGTGAGTGATTTTGTGATTGGGTGGGTGAGTGAGTGAGTGAGTGGGTGGGTGGGTGAGTGAGTGGGTGGGTGAGTGAGTGGGTGGGTGAGTGGGTGAGCAGGTGGGTGAGTCAGTGAGTGGGCAGGTGAGTGGGTGGGTGAGTGATTGGGCGAGTGAGTGAGCGAGTGAGTGCGTGGGTGGGTGAGTGAGTGAGTGGGTGGGTGAGTGAGTGAGTGGGTGAGTTGGGTGAGGGGTGAGTGGGATGAGTGGGGTGAGTGGGTGAGGGGGTGAGGGTGAGTGGGTGAGTGGGTGGGTGAGTGGGTGAGGGGGTGAGTGAGTGAGTGGGTGAGTGAGTGAGTGGGGGAGTGGGTGGGTGAGTGGGTGAGTGAGTAGGTGGGTGAGTGAGTGAGTGAGTGGGTGAGTGAGTGGGTGGGTGAGTGATTGAGTGATTGGGTGGGTGAGTGAGTGGGTGGGCGAGTGAGTGAGTGAGTGAGCAGGTGGGTGAGTGATTGAGTGGGCGGGTGAGTGAGTGAGTGAGTGGGTGAGTGATTGAGTGATTGGGTGGGTGAGTGAGTGGGTGAGTGAGTGGGTGGATGAGTGTGTGAGTGGGTGGGTGTGTGAGTGGGTGGGTGGGCGAGTGAGCGAGTGGGCGGGCGAGCGAGCGGGTGGGTGAGTGAGTGGGTGAGTGGGCGGGTGAGTGAGTGGGTGAGTGAGTGGGTGGGTGAGTGAGCGAGTGGGCGGGCGAGCGAGCGGGTAGGTGGGTGAGTGAGTGGGTGGGCGAGTGAGTGGGTGGGTGAGTGAGTGGGTGGGTGATTGGGTGAGCAGGTGGGTGAGTGATTGAGTGGGCGGGTGAGTGAGTGAGTGGGTGAGTGATTGAGTGATTGGGTGGGTGAGTGAGTGAGTGAGTGGGCGGGTGAGTGAGTGGGTGAGCGAGCGCGCGAGTGGGTGAGCAGGTGGGTGAGTGAGTGGGTGAGCGAGTGGGTGAGTGTGTGAGTGGGTGACCCGCGCCTGCTCAGGCTCCTGTGCTTGTGGCCGCGTGTCCAGCTCAGCGTCACGAGGCAGCGCTGTGTCGCAGTCGGGGCTGTACGAGCGGTGATTGGGTGGGTGAGTGAGTGGGTGAGTGAGTGGGTGAGCAGGTGGGTGGGTGAGTGAGTGGATGGGTGAGTGAGTGAGCGAGTGAGTGAGTGACTGAGCGGGTGGGTGAGTGAGTGGGTGATTGGGTAAGTGGGTGAGTGGGTGAGTGAGTGGGTGAGTGAGCAGGTGGGTGAGTGAGTGGGTGGGTGAGTGATTGGGTGAGTGAGTGATTGGGTGGGTGAGTGGGTGGGTGAGTGAGTGATTGGGTGGGTGAGTGAGTGGGTGGGTGAGTGGGTGAGCAGGTGGGTGAGTGAGTGAGTGGGTGAGTGAGTGAGCGAGTGGGTGATTGGGTGAGTGGGTGAGTGAGTGGGTGGGTGAGTGAGTGGGTGAGTGAGTGGGTGGGTGAGTGAGCAGGTGGGTGAGTGAGTGAGTGGGTGAGCGAGTGGGTGAGTGAGTGAGTGAGTGGGTGACCCGCGCCTGCTCAGGCTCCTGTGCTTGTGGCCGCGTGTCCAGCTCAGCGTCACGAGGCAGCGCTGTGTCACAGTCGGGGCTGTACGAGCGGTGATTGGGTGGGTGAGTGAGTGGGTGGGTGAGTGGGTGAGCAGGTGGGTGAGTGAGTGAGTGAGTGGGTGAGTGGGTGAGTGAGTGAGTGGGTGAGTGGGTGAATGGGCGGGTGGGTGAGTGGGTGAGAGAGTGGGTGAGCGAGTGGGTGAGTGAGTGGGTGAGTGTGTGAGTGGGTGAGTGGGTGAGTGAGTGGGTGAGCAGGTGGGTGAGTGAGTGAGTGGGTGGGTGAGTGAGTGGGTGAGTGAGTAAGTGAGTGGGTGGGTGGGTGAGTGAGTGGGTGAGTGAGTGAGTTGGTGAGTGATTGGGTGAGCGAGCGAGTGAGTGAGCGAGTGAGTGGGTGAGTGAGTGAGTGGGTGAGTGAGTGAGTGAGTGGGTGAGCAGGTGGGTGAGTGAGTGAGTGAGTGGGTGAGTGAGTGGGTGAGTGAGTGAGTTGGTGAGTGATTGGGTGAGCGAGCGAGTGAGTGAGCGAGTGAGTGGGTGAGTGAGTGAGTGAGTGGGTGAGTGGGCGGGTGACTGAGTGGGTGGGTGAGTGGGTGGGTGGGTGAGTGAGTGAGTGGGTGGGTGAGTGGGTGTGTGACTGAGTGGGTGAGTGAGTGAGCGGGTGAGTGAGTGAGTGGGTGAGTGAGTGAGTAGGTGAGGAGGTGTGTGAGTGAGTCGGTGAGTGAGTGAGTGGGTGAGTGAGTGGGTGAGTGAGTGGGTGAGTGAGTGAGTGGGTGACCCGCGCCTGCTCAGGCTCCTGTGCTTGTGGCCGCGTGTCCAGCTCAGCGTCACGAGGCAGCGCTGTGTCGCAGTCGGGGCTGTACGAGCGGTGATTGGGTGGGTGAGTGAGTGGGTGGGTGAGTGGGTGAGCAGGTGGGTGGGTGAGCAGGTGGGTGAGTGAGCAGGTGGGTGACTGAGTGGGTGAGTGAGTGAGTGGGTGAGTGAGTGAGTGGGTGAGCGAGTGGGTGTGCAGGCGGGTGAGTGTGTGAGTGGGTGACCCGCGCCTGCTCAGGTTCTTGTGCTTGTGGCCGCGTGTCCAGCTCAGCGTCACGAGGCAGCGCTGTGTCGCAGTCGGGGCTGTACGAGTGGTGATTGGGTGGGTGAGTGAGTGGGTGGGTGAGTGGGTGAGCAGGTGGGTGGGTGAGCAGGTGGGTGAGTGAGCAGGTGGGTGACTGAGTGGGTGAGTGAGTGAGTGGGTGAGTGAGTGAGTGGGTGAGTGAGTGAGTGTGCAGGTGGGTGAGTGAGTGGGTGGGTGAGTGGGTGAGCAGGTGGGTGGGTGAGCAGGTGGGTGAGTGAGCAGGTGGGTGACTGAGTGGGTGAGTGAGTGAGTGGGTGAGTGAGTGAGTGGGTGAGTGAGTGAGTGTGCAGGTGGGTGAGTGTGTGAGTGGGTGACCCGCGCCTGCTCAGGTTCTTGTGCTTGTGGCCGCGTGTCCAGCTCAGCGTCACGAGGCAGCGCTGTGTCGCAGTCGGGGCTGTACGAGCTGCACTGCTGCAGGGCCGCATCGGCGTCCGGCACGAGCAGCAGTTGCTGCACCTCTCCCTGCGCGAAACACACACACACACACACACATAAACACGTGTACACATAAACACGTGTACACACACACACATAAACACGTGTACACACACACACGTGTACACACACACACGTGTGCACATAAACACGTGTTCACACACACACACGTACACATAAACACGTGTACACACACACACGTGTACACATAAACACGTGTACACACACATAAACGTGTACACACACACACGTGTACACACACACACACGTGTACACACACACACACATAAACACGTGTACACACACACACGTGCACACACACACACACGTGTACACATAAACACGTGTTCACACACACACACGTGTAAACATAAACACGTGTACACACACACACGTGTACACACACACACGTGTACACACACACACATAAACGTGTACACACACACACGTGTACACACACACACGTGTACACATAAACACGTGTTCACACACACACACGTGTAAACATAAACACGTGTACACACACACACGTGTACACACACACACGTGTACACATAAACACGTGTACACACACACACGTGTACACACACACACGTGTACACATAAACACGTGTTCACACACACACACGTGTACACACACACGTGTACACATAAACACGTGTACACACACACATAAACACGTGTACACACACACACATAAACACGTGTACACACACACACCTGTACACATAAACACGTGTACACACACACACACGTGTACACACACACGTGTACACATAAACACGTGTACACACACACATAAACACGTGTACACACACACATAAACACGTGTACACACACACACGTGTACACATAAACACGTGTACACACACACACACCTGTACACACACACATAAACACGTGTTCACACACACATAAACACGTGTACACACACACGTGTACACATAAACACGTGTACACACACCTGTACACACACACACGTGTATATACACACACAAACGTACACATAAACACGTGTACACACACATAAACACGTGTACACACACACACTTGTACACATAAACACGTGTACACACACACGTGTACACATAAACACGTGTACACACACATAAACACGTGTACACACACATAAACACGTGTACACACACACCTGTACACATAAACACACATAAACACGTGTACACACACACGCATTAACACCTGTACACACACACGTACACATAAACACCTGTACACACACACCTGTACACATAAACACGTGTACACACACACATAAACACGTGTACACACACACACATAAACACGTGTACACACACACACACCTGTACACACACACACACACCTGTACACATAAACACGTGTACACACGCACACACCTGTACACATAAACACCTGTACACATAAACACGTGTACACACACACACGTGTACACACACACACACACCTGTACACAAACACGTGTATACACACACACACACCTGAACACATAAACACGTGTACACACACACACGTGTACACACACACACACCTGTACACATGAACACGTGTACACACACACCTGTACACATAAATACGTGTACACACACACACCTGTACACATAAACACGTGTACACACACCTGTACACATAAACACGTGTACACACACACCTGTACACATAAACACGTGTACACACACACCTGTACACATAAACACGTGTACACACACACACCTGTACACATAAACACGTGTACACACACACACCTGTACACGTAAACACGTGTACACACACCTGTACACATAAACACGTGTACACACACCTGTACACATAAACACGTGTACACACACACCTGTACACAGAAACACGTGTACGCAGACACACCTGTACACATGAACACGTGTACACACATACGCACCTGTACACATAAACACGTGTACACACACACACCTGTACACATAAACACGTGTGCACACGCACACACACCTGTACACATAAACACGTGTACACACACACCTGTACACATAAACACGTGTGCACACGCACACACACCTGTCCACATAAACACGTGTACACACACACCTGTACACATAAACACGTGTACACACGCACACGCACCTGTACACATAAACACGTGTACACACACACCTGTACACATAAACACGTGTACACACACACCTGTACACATACACACGTGTACACACACACCTGTACACATAAACACGTGTACACACACACACACCTGTACACATAAACACGTGTACACACACACGCACCTGTACACATAAACACGTGTACACACGCACCTGTACACACACACACGTCTACACATAAACACGTGTACACACACACACGTCTACACACACACGTGTACACACACACGTCTACACACACACACGTACACACACCTGTACACACACGTCTACACACACACACGTCTACACACACACACACACGTGTACACACACACGTGTACACACACACGTACACACACCTGTACACACACGTCGACACACACACACCTGTACACATAAACACGTGTACACACACACGCACCTGTATACACACACGTGCACGTACACAAACGCACCTGTACACACACACCTGTACACACACACAGGTCTACACACACACACACACCTGTACACACACACGCGCGCACGCACCTACACAGACGTGTACACACAAACACGTACACACACACACGTGCACGTACACACACGCACCTGTACACACACACCTGTACACACACACGTGTACACACACACCTGTACACACACACACGTCTACACACACACACACCTGTACACACACACACGCGCACGCACCTACACAGACGTGTACACACAAACACGTACACACACACACACACACCTGTACACACACACACGCGCACGTACACACACGCACCTGTACACATAAACACGTGTACACACACACGCACCTGTACACACACACACACGTCTACACACACACACACACGTCTACACACACACACGCACGTATACACAAACACCTGTACACACACACACGCACAAACACGTACACACACACCTGTACACACACGTCGAGACACGCGCATGTACACAGAAACACGTGTACGCACGCACCTTTACACACACACAAACGCACAAACACGTACACACACACACACCTGTACACACACGTCTACACACACACGCGCATAAACACACAAACACGTGTACGCACGCACCTGTACACACACACACACACCTGTACACACACACACAAACACATGTACACACACACACGTGTACACACACTCACACACGTGTACACACACGTGTACACACACAAACACGTGTACACATACACACGTGTACACACACGTGTACACACGCACAAACACGTGTACACACACACACACGTGTACACACACACACATACACACGTGTACACACACACACGTGTACACACACACACACACGTGTACGCACACACAAACACGTGTACACACACGCACACGTGTACACACACACACACACGTGTACACACACTCACACACGTGTACACACGCACAAACACGTGTACACACACACACACACACGTGTACACACACACAAACACGTGTACACACACACGTGTACACACACACACACGTGTACACACACACACGTGTACACACACACACGTGTACACACATACACACGTGTACACACACACACGCACGCACCTCGAAGTGCTCGTCGTCCAAGATGCGCGTGCCCACGATGGTGACGCCGCGCGTGTCGATGCGGGCGGCGTCGCTCCGGGCCAGCTCGCCGGCCCAACGCTCACGGCAGTCCACGAGCAGCGCCACCTTGGTGCCACGCACGCTCACGGCAACGCGGTGCCACCTGCACCACACCGCCACCACCCGACGTTAACTCACACACACACACCCACCTACACAGACACACACCCACCTACACAGCCACTCACACACTCACCCACCTACCCCGCCACTCACACACTCACCCACCTACCCCGCCACTCACCCACTCACCCACCTACACAGCCACTCACCCACTCACCCACCTACCCCGCCACTCACCCACTCACCCACTCACCCACCTACCCCGCCACTCACCCACTCACCCACCCACCCACCTACACAGCCACTCACCCACTCACCCACCTACACAGCCACTCACCCACTCACTCACTCACCCACCCACCCACCTACCCCGCCACTCACCCACTCACCCACTCACCCACCCAACAACCTACCCCGCCACTCACCCACCCAGCTACCCAGCCACTCACCCACCCACCTACCCACCTACCCCACCACTCACTCACCCACCCACCAACCTACCCCGCCACTCACCCACTCAGCTACCCCGCCACTCACTCACTCACCCACCCACCTACCCCGCCACTCACCCACTCAGCTACCCAGCCACTCACCCACTCACCCACCCACCTCGCCACTCACCCACTCACCTACCCCGCCACTCACCCACTCACCCACCCACCCACCTACCCCGCCACTCACCCACCCACCTACCCCGCCACTCACCCACTCAGCTACCCCGCCACTCACCCACTCACCCACCCACCTACCTACCCAGCCACTCACCCACTCACCTACCCACTCACCTACCCAGCCACTCACCCACTCACCTACCCACCCACCTACCCAGCCACTCACCCACTCACCTACCCCGCCACTCACCCACTCAGCTACCCACTACCCCGCCACTCACCCACTCACCTACCCACTCACCTACCCCGCCACTCACCCACTCACTCACCCACTCACCTACCTACCCACCTACCCTGCCGCTCACCCACTCACCCACCCACCCACCTACCCCGCCACTCACCCACTCACCTACCAACCCACCTACCCCGCCACTCACCCACTCACCTACCCCGCCACTCACCCACTCATCTACCCACTCACCTACCCACTCATCCACTCACCTACCCACCCACCTACGCCCCACTCAACCATTCACCCACCCACCTACCCCGCCACTCACCCACTCACCTACCCCGCCAATCACCCACTCACCTACCCCGCCACTCACCCACTCATCTACCCACTCACCTACCTACTCACCTACTCACTCACCTACCCCGCCACCCACCCACCTACCCCGCCACTCACCCACTCACCTACCCACCCACCTACCCCGCCACTCACCCACTCATCTACCCACCTACCCCGCCACTCACCCACTCACCTACCCCGCCACTCACCCACTCATCTACCCACTCACCTACCCACTTATCCACTCACGTACCCACCCACCTACCCCGACAATCACCCACTCACCTACCCACCCACTCACTCATCCACTAACTCAACCACTCATCCACTAACTCACCCACTCACTCATCCACTAACTCACCCACTCACCTACCCACTCACCTACCCATACACTAACTCAACCACTCACCTACCCACCCACTCACCTACCCACCCACTAACTCATCCACTAACTCAACCACTTACCGACCCACTCATCCACTAACTCACCCACTAACTCATCCACTCAACCACTCACCTGCCTACCCTCTCACTCATCCACTAACTCAACCACTCTCCTACCCACTCACCTACCCACTAACTCAACCACTCACCTACCCACTAACTCAACCACTCACCTACCCACTAACTCAACCACTCACCCACCCACCCACTCACTTCCCTACCCACCAACTCACCCCGACACGGTTCCACCTTCACACCACCACCACCACCACCCACCGACCCACCTGATTCACCCTCTCTGTGACGTCACACCCACCCAACCCCACAAGCCCCGCCCCCTTCCCCAGTGTGTGATGGACGAGTTGAGAGCAAAGAAGAAGAATCTGAAAGGGGAGCGTGGATTGTTGAGTCACTCGACCCCTTACAGATGGAACAGATGGGGATTAGTCCACGCGCTCCGGGCCACCGCCTTCTAGCAGGGGGCGGGGCCTAGGGGGCGTGGCTCCAACTCGACGCCCACCCACGGGCAGTAGAAGGCGGAGCGAGATGGAACAGATGGGGATTAGTCCACGCACTTTGTGGGGAGAGAGAGATAAGTGAGAGTGGGGAGAGAGACAAGAGAGAGAGATAAGTGAGAGTGGAGAGAGATCAGAGAGAGATAAGAGAGAGTGGAAAGAGTGGAGAGAGATAAGAGAGAGATAAGTGAGAGTGGAGAGAGATAAGAGAGAGTGGAGAGAGATAAGAGAGAGATAAGTGAGAGTGGAGAGAGATAAGAGAGAGATAAGTGAGAGTGGAGAGAGATAAGAGAGATAATTGAGAGATAAGTGAGAGATAAAAGAGAGATAAGATAGATAAGTGAGAGATAAGTGAGAGATAGGGGAGAGATAATTGAGAGATAAGAGAGATAAGAGAGAGATAAAGGAGAGATAAGAGAGATAATTGAGAGATAAGAGAGAGATAAGTGAGAGATAAGAGAGATACGTGAGATATAAGTGAGAGATAAGTGAGAGATAAGTGAGAGACAAGAGAGATATGAGAGAGATAATTGAGATATAAGTGAGAGATGAGAGAGAGACAAGTGAGAGATAAGAGAGATAAGTGAGATATAAAATAGAGATAAGAGAGAGATAAGAGAGAGAGACAAGAGAGAGATAAGAGAGACAAGAGAGAGATAAGTGAGATATAAAAGAGACAAGAGAGAGACAATTGAGAGACAAGAGAGAGAGAGACAAATGGAACAGATGGGTATTAGTCCACGCACTTTGTGGGGAGAGAGAGATAAGTGAGGGTGGGGAGAGAGACAAGAGAGAGATAAGTGAGATATAAAAGAGAGATAAGTGAGATATAAAAGAGAGATAACTGAGATATAAAAGAGAGATAAGAGAGAGACAAGAGAGAGATAAGAGAGAGAGACAAAAGAGAGATAAGTGAGATATAAAAGAGAGATAAGAGAGACAAGAGAGAGACAAGAGAGATAAGAGAGAGACAAGAGAGAGATAAGAGAGAGATAAGTGAGATATAAAAGAGGGATAAGTGAGATATAAAAGAGAGATAAGAGAGACAAGAGAGAGATAAGAGAGAGACAAGAGAGAGATAAGTGAGATATAAAAGAGAGATAAGTGAGATATAAAATAGAGATAAGTGAGATATAAAAGAGAGATAAGAGAGAGACAAGAGAGAGATAAGTGAGATATAAAAGAGAGACAATTGAGAGACAAGAGAGACACAGATGGAACAGATGGGGATTAGTCCACGCACTTTGTGGGGAGAGAGAGATAAGTGAGAGTGGGGAGAGAGACAAGAGAGAGATAAGTGAGATATAAAAGAGAGATAAGTGAGATATAAAAGAGAGACAATTGAGAGACAAGAGAGAGATAAGAGAGAGAGACAAAAGAGAGATAAGTGAGATATAAAAGAGAGATAAGAGAGAGACAAGAGAGAGACAAGAGAGATAAGAGAGAGACAAGAGAGAGATAAGAGAGAGACAAGAGCGAGATAGGTGAGATATAAAAGAGACGAGACAGAGACAATTGAGAGACAAGAGAGAGATAAGTGAGATATAAAAGAGAGACAATTGAGAGACAAGAGAGAGATAAGAGAGAGAGACAAGAGAGAGATAAGTGAGATATAAAAGAGACGAGACAGAGACAATTGAGAGACAAGAGAGAGATAAGTGAGATATAAAAGAGAGAGACAATTGAGAGACAAGAGAGAGACAAGAGAGAGACAAGAGAGAGATATAAAAGAGAGAGACAATTGAGAGACAAGAGAGAGATAAGAGAGAGAGACAAGAGAGAGACAAGAGAGAGATAAGAGAGATATAAAAGAGAGATATAAAAGAGAGACAAGAGAGAGAGACACACAGATGGAACAGATGGGTATTAGTCCCCCACCACCTCCACCCCTCCTCCTCCTCCTCCTCCCTCGGCACCCCCACGTAGTGTTACCGTCCGTCCGCCAGGTTGACCCCGCGGAAGAGGGGGTAGCCTTCGGGCCCGGGCCGCCCGTGCTGGTCCGAGTAGACGAAGAGTGGCGATCGGCCCAGCTCCAGGCCCAGCTGCTGGGCCCCCGTGCGGTCGTAAAGGGCCAGCAGGAAGGCCTGCGTGCCGGGTCGGGCGCGGACCGTCGCCAGCAAGGAGAAGTCCCGCGGGAAGCGGCCGTCTAATGTGGTGGGGGGGGTGGTGGTGGGGGGGTGGTGGTGGTGGTGGTGGGGGGGTGGTGGTGGTGGGTGAATGCGCGCGCAGGGTCGCGTGCGTCCAAGGAAGCACGCGCTATACGTAGACATACACACACACACAACAACAAACACACACGTACACACACACCACACACACGCCACACACACCACACACACGCCACACACACCACACACACACGCCACATACACACACACACACCACACACGCCATACACACACATACATACACACACACCATGCACAGCACCACACACACCACACACACACCACACACGCCACACACACCACACACGTCACATACGCCACATACACACACAACCACACACGCCACACACACCATGCACATACACCACACACACGCCACACACACCACATACAGGCCACACACAAACCAAACGCGCACACAACGCTCACGCACGGACACCGTATACACCACACGTGGCATGTCCACGTGGCTCGTCTGCGTGCACACGTGACGCGTCTGCGTGCACGCGTGACGCGTCTGCGTGCACACGTGACGCGTCTGCGTTCACACGTGACGTGTCCACGTGGCGCGTGTGCGTTCACACGTGACGCGTCTGCGTGCACACGTGACGTGTCCACGTGGCGCGTCTGCGTGCACACGTGGCGCGTCTGCGTGCACACGTGGCGCGTCTGAGTGCACACGTGACGCGTCTGCGTGCACACGTGACGTGTCCACGTGGCGCGTCTGCGTGCACACGTGGCGCGTCTGCGTGCACACGTGGCGCGTCTGAGTGCACACGTGACGCGTCTGCGTGCACACGTGGCGCGTCTGAGTGCACACGTGACGCGTCTGCGTGCACACGTGGCGCGTCTGCGTGCACACGTGACGTGTCCACGTGGCGTGTCTGTGTGCACACGTGGCGCGTCTGCGTTCACACGTGGCGCGTCTGCGTGCACACGTGACGTGCACACGTGACGTGCACACGTGGCGCGTCTGCGTTCGCACGTGGCATGCGCACGTGACGCGTCTTCGTGCACACGTGACGTGCACACGTGACGCGTCTGCGTTCGCACGTGGCATGCGCACGTGGCGCGTCTTCGTGCACACGTGACGCGTCTGCGTGCACACGTGACGCGTCCGCGTGGCGTGTCTGCGTGTCCACGTGGTGCGTGCGCGCAGGTCCGCGTACCGGGAAACAGCTGCCGCGTGGGGGCGCTGAGCTGCGCGTCTCGCGAGAGGCGGAACGCCGAGTCGGCGAGGCTGGACCCGCGCCGCGCCTCACACATCCCAGCCGCTCGCTCCACCCCGGGGGGCAGAGAGGCGACCCCCATTGCCGCCAGTACGTCCACCGCGCCGCGCTTGGTCGGGGTGGAGGGCTGCTGGGCCCCCACCTCTTCTACTACTCCTCCTTCTTCTTCTTCTTCTGTGGGGGGGTGGGAGTGGTGGTGGGGTGTGGTGGTGTAGTTGGTCAGAATGAGGAACTGTTCTTCTGGACGGGAGAAATCCGAAGGGCTATGAAGCTCTTTGCCGCACGACGGCCGGCTAGAGGCACGCGGTCAGACAGTCACAGGCAGTCAGAATGTGAATATTTATTCTGTAGTGGAGGAATCCGAAGGGCTGTGAAGCTCTTTGCCGCTAGACGTGCAGCTAGAGGCACGCAGTCAGAAAGTCACAATGTGAATCTTTATTCTGTACTGGAGAAATCCGAAGGGCTATGAAGCTCTTTGCCGCACGACGGCCGGCTAGAGGCACGCGGTCAGACAGTCACAGGCAGTCAGAATGTGAATATTTATTCTGTAGTGGAGGAATCCGAAGGGCTGTGAAGCTCTTTGCCGCTAGACGTGCAGCTAGAGGCACGCAGTCAGAAAGTCACAATGTGAATCTTTATTCTGTACTGGAGAAATCCGAAGGGCTATGAAGCTCTTTGCCGCACGACGGCCGGCTAGAGGCACGCGGTCAGACAGTCACAGGCAGTCAGAATGTGAATATTTATTCTGTAGTGGAGGAATCCGAAGGGCTGTGAAGCTCTTTGCCGCTAGACGTGCAGCTAGAGGCACGCAGTCAGAAAGTCACAATGTGAATCTTTATTCTGTACTGGAGAAATCCGAAGGGCTATGAAGCTCTTTGCCGCACGACGGCCGGCTAGAGGCACGCGGTCAGACAGTCACAGGCAGTCAGATTGTGAATCTTTAGTCTGTAGTGGAGAAATCCGAAGAGCTATGAAGCTCTTTGTCGCTAGACGTGCAGATAGAGGCACGCAGTCAGAAAGTCACAATGTGAATCTTTATTCTGTACTGGAGGAATCCGAAGGGCTATGAAGCTCTTTGCCGCACGACTGCCGGCTAGAGGCACGCGGTCAGACAGTCACAGGCAGTCAGAATGTGAATATTTATTCTGTAGTGGAGGAATCCGAAGGGCTATGAAGCTCTTTGCCGCACGACGGCCGGCTAGAGGCACGCGGTCAGACAGTCACAGGCAGTCAGATTGAGAATATTTATTCTGTAGTGGAGAAATCTGAAGGGCTATGAAGCTCTTTGCCGCTAGACGTCGAGTAAGAGGCACGCGGTCAGAAAGTCACAGGCAGTCAGATTGTGAATCTTTATTCTGTAGTGGAGAAATCTGAAGAGCTATGAAGCTCTTTGTCGCTAGACGTGCAGATAGAGGCACGCAGTCAGAAAGTCACAATGTGAATATTTATTCTGTACTGGAGAAATCCGAAGGGCTATGAAGCTCTTTGCCGCACGACGGCCGGCTAGAGGCACGCGGTCAGACAGTCACAGGCAGTCAGATTGAGAATATTTATTCTGTAGTGGAGGAATCCGAAGGGCTATGAAGCTCTTTGCCGCACGACGGCCGGCTAGAGGCACGCGGTCAGAAAGTCACAGGCAGTCAGAATGTGAATCTTTATTCTGGAGTGGAGAAATCCGAAGGGCTGTGAAGCTCTTTGCCGCTAGACAGCCAGCTAGAGAGCCACGGGGTCAGACAGTCACAGGCAGTCAGATTGTGAATATTTATTCTGTAGTGGAGAAATCCGAAGGGCTATGAAGCTCTTTGCCGCTAGACGGCCAGTAAGAGGCATGCAGTCAGACAGTCACAGACATTCAGATTGTGAATATTTATTCTGTAGTGGAGAAATCCGAAGGGCTATGAAGCTCTTTGCCGCTAGACGTCCAGCTTGAGAGCCACGGGGTCAGACAGTCACAGTCAGAATGTGAATATTTATTCTGTAATGGAGAAATCCGAAGGGCTATGAAGCTCTTTGCCCCTAGACGTCCAGCTTGAGAGCCACGGGGTCAGACAGTCACAGTCAGAATGAGAATCTTTATTCTGTAGTGGAGAAATCCGAAGGGCTGTGAAGCTCTTTGCCGCTAGACATGCAGCTAGAGGCACGCGGTCAGAAAGTCACAGTCAGAATGTGAATCTTTATTCTGTAGTGGAGGAATCCGAAGAGCTATGAAGCTCTTTGCCGCTAGACGTCCAGCTTGAGAGCCACGCGGTCAGAAAGTCACAGGCAGTCAGATTGTGAATATTTATTCTGTAGTGGAGAAATCTGAAGAGCTATGAAGCTCTTTGCCGCTAGACGTCCAGCTACAGAGCCACGCGGTCAGAAAGTCACAGTCAGAATGTGAATATTTATTCTGTAGTGGAGAAATCTGAAGGGTTATGAAGCTCTTTGCCGCTAGACGTGCAGCTAGAGGCACGCAGTCAGAAAGTCACAATGTGAATATTTATTCTGTAGTGGAGAAATCCGAAGGGCTATGAAGCTCTTTGCCCCTAGACGTCCAGCTAGATGCACGCAGTCAGAAAGTCACAGTCAGAATGAGAATCTTTATTATGTAGTGGAGAAATCCGAAGGGCTATGAAGCTCTTTGCCGCTAGACGTCCAGTAAGAGGCACGCGGTCAGAAAGTCACAGAAAGTCACAATGTGAATCTTTATTCTGTAGTGGAGGAATCCGAAGGGCTATGAAGCTCTTTGCCGCTAGACGTCCAGCTAGAGGCACGCAGTCAGAAAGTCACAGTCAGAATGTGAATATTTATTCTGTAGTGGAGAAATCCGAAGGGCTATGAAGCTCTTTGCCGCTAGACGTCCAGTAAGAGGCACGCAGTCAGAAAGTCACAGGCAGTCAGATTGTGAATATTTATTCTGTAGTGGAGGAATCCGAGGGGCTATGAAGCTCTTTGCCGCTAGACGTCCAGCTCGAGGCACGCGGTCAGAAAGTCACAGTCAGAATGTGAATATTTATTCTGTAGTGGAGGAATCTGAAGGGCTATGAAGCTCTTTGCCGCTAGACGTCCAGCTAGAGAGCCACGGGGTCAGACAGTCACAGACATTCAGAATGTGAATATTTATTCTGTAGTGGAGAAATCCGAAGGGCTATGAAGCTCTTTGCCGCTAGACGGCCAGTAAGAGGCACGCGGTCAGAAAGTCACAGGCAGTCAGATTGTGAAGCTTTATTCTGTAGTGGAGAAATCTGAAGAGCTATGAAGCTCTTTGCCGCTAGACGTCCAGCTAGAGGCACGCAGTCAGAAAGTCACAGACAGAATGTGAATCTTTATTCTGTAGTGGAGAAATCCGAAGGGCTATGAAGCTCTTTGCCGCACGACGGCCAGCTAGAGAGGCACGCGGTCAGACAGTCACAGACATTCAGAATGAGAATCTTTATTCTGTAGTGGAGGAGGAATCCGATAGTTTAGAATTCAGTTTAAGACGTCGTGGTAGTTGATAGCTCTCCGGATGATGACCGCAGTTAGCGTGGTGGTGGTGATGATTGATGTCTCTCTGACGAGATCAGCAGCGAGGAGTCGTCATTGTGTGTGGTTCGTTTGTTTTGCAAGCCACGCTGTGTGAGTGTGTGTGTGTTATTATGAGTCGCTACCTTTAAAGTCACGCCATTCGTTCGGCAACCCGGGGTCGGGATCGAACCCGCGACCTCCTGTATACCAGGCGAGGTAGTCAACATCTCCTAGCCACCGTGGTGATGATGATGATGAGAGAGAGACACGCAGACTCCAAATATACAGCAGCAGCAGGCATCGTCAGGGTCGGGATCGAACCCACGACCTCCTGTGTACCAGGCGAGATAGTTAACATCTCATAGCCATCGTGATGATGATGAGAGAGACAGACATGCAGACTCCAAATCTACAGCAGCAGCAGGCATCGTCAGGGTCGGGATCGAACCCACGACCTCCTGTATACCAGGCGAGGTAGTTAACATCTCCTAGCCACCGTGATAATGATGAGAGAGAGAGAGACGCAGACTCCAAATATACAGCAGCAGCAGGCATCGTCAGGGACGGGATCGAACCCACGACCTCCTGTATACCAGGCGAGGTAGTCAACATCTCCTAGCCACCGTGATGATGATGATGAGAGAGAGAGAGAGACACGCAGACTCCAAATATACAGCAGCAGCAGGCATCGTCAGGGTCGGGATCGAACCCACGACCTCCTGTGTACCACGCGAGGTAGTTAACATCTCCTAGCCACCGTGATGATGATGATGAGAGAGAGACACGCAGACTCCAAATCTACAACAGCAGCAGGCATCGTCAGGGTCGGGATCGAACCCACGACCTCCTGTATACCAGGCGAGGTAGTCAACATCTCCTAGCCACCGTGATGATGATGAGAGAGAGAGAGAGACGCAGACTCCAAATCTACAGCAGCAGCAGGCATCGTCAGGGTCGGGATCGAACCCACGACCTCCTGTAGACCAGGCGAGGTAGTTAACATCTCCTAGCCACCGTGATGATGATGAGAGAGAGAGAGACACGCAGACTCCAAATCTACAGCAGCAGCAGGCATCGTCAGGGTCGGGATCGAACCCACGACCTCCTGTGTACCACGCGAGGTAGTTAAAATCTCCTAGCCACCGTGATAATGATGATGAGAGAGAGACACGCAAACTCCAAATATACAGCAGCAGCAGCAGCAGGCATCGTCAGGGTCGGGATCGAACCCACGACCTCCTGTATACCAGGCGAGGTAGTCAACATCTCCTAGCCACCGTGATGATGATGAGAGACAGAGAGACACGCAGACTCCAAATCTACAGCAGCAGCAGCAGGCATCGTCAGGGTCGGGATCGAACCCACGACCTCCTCTATACCAGGCGAGATAGTTAACATCTCATAGCCACCGTGATGATGATGAGAGAGACAGACATGCAGACTCCAAATCTACAGCAGCAGCAGGCATCGTCAGGGTCGGGATCGAACCCACGACCTCCTGTATACCACGCGAGGTAGTTAACATCTCCTAGCCACCGTGATAATGATGAGAGAGAGAGAGACGCAAACTCCAAATCTACAGCAGCAGCAGGCATCGTCAGGGTCGGGATCGAACCCACGACCTCCTGTGCACACAGCCTCGTGACCGGATGTCACGTGACGATGGTGATGGTTTACAGCCCCTTGACGAGGTCAGAGTGGGAGATCGGTGAGCGGTGTCGTGAGGAGAGTGGAGCTATGATGGCCTGGGGTGAGCGGGTGAGCGATGGGAGTGGTGAGCGCGGGGTGAGCGGGTGAGCGATGGGAGTGGTGAGCGCGGGGTGAGTGAGCGATGGGAGTGGTGAGCGCGGGGTGAGCGGGTGAGCGATCGAAGTGGTGAGCACGGCGTGAGTGAGCGATGAGAGTGATGGCCCGGGGTGAGCGATGGGAATGGTGAGCGCGGGGTGAGTGAGCAATGGGAGTGGTGAGCTATAGGATCGGTGAGCTGTAGGATCGGTGAGCTGTAGGAGTGGTGGGCTGTAGGATCAGTGAACTGTGGGAGTGGTGAGCTGTGAAAGTGGTGAGCTGTGGGAGTGGTGAGCTGTGAAAGTGGTGAGCTGTGGGAGTGGTGAGCTGTAGGAGTGGTGAGCTGTAGGATCGGTGAGCTGTAGGAGTGGTGAGCTGTAGGAGCGGTGAGCTGTAGGAGTGGTGAGCTGTTGGAGTGGTGAGCTGTGGGAGTGGTGAGCTGTGGGAGTGGTGAGCTGTAGGAGTGGTGAGCTGTTGGAGTGGTGAGCTGTAGGATCGGTGAGCTGTGGGAGTGGTGAGCTGTGGGAGTGGTGAGCTGTGCGAGTGGTGATCTGTAGGAGTGGTGAGCTGTCGGATCGGTGAGCTGTAGGAGTGGTGAGCTGTGGGAGTGGTGAGCTGTGGGAGCGGTGAGCTGTAGGAGCGGTGAGCTGTAGGAGCGGTGAGCTGTAGGAGTGGTCAGCTGTGGGAGTGGTGAGCTGTAGGAGTGGTGAGCTGTGGGAGCGGTGAGCTGTAGGAGTGGTGAGCTGTAGGATCGGTGAGCTGTGAGAGTGGTGAGCTGTAGGATCGGTGAGCTGTGAGAGTGGTGAGCTGTAGGAGTGGTGAGATGTAGGAGTGGTGAGCTGTAGGAGTGGTGAGCTGTGGGAGTAGTGAGCTGTAGGAGTGGTGAGCTGTGGGAGTGGTGAGCTGTAGTATCAGTGAGCTGTAGGAGCGGTGAGCTGTGAGAGTGGTGAGCTGTAGGAGTGGTGAGCTGTAGGAGTGGTGAGCTGTGGGAGTAGTGAGCTGTAGGAGTGGTGAGCTGTAGGACTGGTGAGCTGTAGGATCAGTGAGCTGTAGGAGTGGTGAGCTGTGGGAGTGGTGAGCTGTAGGAGCGGTGAGCTGTGGGAGTGGTGAGCTGTAGGAGTGGTGAGCTGTAGGAGTGGTGAGATGTGGGAGCGGTGAGCTGTAAGAGTGGTGAGCTGTAAGAGTGGTGAGCTGTAGGATTGGTGAGCTGTGGGTGTGGTGTGCTGTAGGAGTGGTGAGCTGTAGGAGTGGTGAGCTGTGGGAGTGGTGAGCTGTTGGAGTGGTGAGCTGTAGGAGTGTTCAGCTGTGGAAGTGGTGAGCTGTAGGATCGGTGAGCTGTGGGAGTGGTGAGCTGTAGGAGCGGTGAGCTGTAGGAGCTGTGAGCTGTAGGAGTGATGAGCTGTAAGAGTGGTGAGCTGTAGGATCGGTGAGCTGTGAGAGTGGTGAGCTGTAGGAGTGGTTAGCTGTGGGAGTGGTGAGCTGTAGGAGAGGTGAGCTATGGGATCGGTGAGCTGTAGGAGTGGTGAGCTGTGGGCGTGGTGAGCTGTTGAAGTGGTGAGCTGTAGGAGTAGTGAGCTGTTGGAGTGGTGAGCTGTAGGGGTGGTGAGCTGTGGGAGTGGTGAGCTGTAGGAGTGGTGAGCTGTATGAGCGGTGAGCTGTAGGAGCGGTGAGCTGTGGGAGCGGTGAGCTGTGGGAGCGGTGAGCTGTGGGAGCGGTGAGCTGTGGGAGTGGTGAGCTATTGGAGTGGTGAGCTGTAGGAGTGGTGAGCTGTAGGAGTGGTGAGCTGTGGGAGTGGTGGGCTGTGGGAGTGGTGAGCTGTAGGAGCGGTCAGCTGTGGGAGCGGTGAGCTGTGGGAGCGGTGAGCTGTGGGAGCGGTGAGCTGTAGGATCGGTGAGCTGTAGGAGTGGCGAGCTGTGGGATCGGTGAACTGTATGATCGGTGAGCTGTAGGAGAGGTGAGCTGTGGGAGTGGTGAGCTGTAGGAGTGGTGTGCTGTAGGAGTAGTGAGCTGTGGGAGCGGTGAGCTGTAGGAGTGGTGACCTGTGGGAGTGGTGAGCTGTAGGAGTGGTGAGCTGTGGGAGTGGTGAGCTGTGGGAGTGGTGAGCTGTGGGATCTGTGAGCTGTAGGATCGGTGAGCTGTAGGAGTGGTGAGCTGTAGGAGTGGTGAGCTGTAGGAGTGGTGAGCTGTGGGAGCGGTGAGCTGTGGGAGTGGTGAGCTGTGGGAGTGGTGAGCTGTGGGAGTGGTGAGCTGTGGGAGTGGTGAGCTGTGGGAGTGGTGAGCTGTGGGAGCGGTGAGCTGTGGGAGTGGTGAGCTGTAGGAGTGGTGAGCTGTGGGATCGGTGAGCTGTAGGATCGGTGAGCTGTAGGAGTGGTGAGCTGTAGGAGTGGTGAGCTGTAGGAGTGGTGAGCTGTGGGAGTGGTGAGCTGTAGGAGTGGTGAGCTGTAGGAGCGGTGAGCTGTGGGAGCGGTGAGCTGTAGGAGCGGTGAGCTGTAGGAGTGGTGAGCTGTAGGAGTGGTGAGCTGTGGGAGTGGTGAGCTGTAGGAGTGGTGAGCTGTGGGAGCGGTGAGCTGTAGGAGCGGTGAGCTGTAGGAGTGGTGAGCTGTAGGAGTGGTGAGCTGTAGGAGTGGTGAGCTGTGGGAGTGGTGAGCTGTAGGAGCGGCGAGCTGTAGGAGCGGTGAGCTGTAGGAGTGGTGAGCTGTAGGAGTGGTGAGCTGTAGGATCGGTGAGCTGTAGGAGTGGTGAGCTGTAGGAGCGGTGAGCTGTGGGAGTGGTGAGCTGTAGGAGTGGTGAGCTGTAGGAGCGGTGTGCTGTGGGAGTGGTGAGCTGTAGGAGTTGTGTGCTGTAGGAGTGGTGAGCTGTGGGAGTGGTGAGCTGTAAGAGTGGTGAGCTGTGGGATCGGTGAGCTGTAGGAGCGGTGAGCTGTAGGAGTGGTGAGCTGTGGGAGTGGTGAGCTGTGGGAGAGGTGAGCTGTAGGAGCGGTGAGCTGTCGGAGTGGGTGAGCTGTGGGAGTGGTGAGCTGTAGGAGTGGTGAGCTGTAGGATCGGTGAGCTGTGGGAGTGGTGAGCTGTAGAGCGGTGAGCTGTAGGAGTGGTGAGCTGTGGGAGTGGTGAGCTGTGGGAGTGGTGAGCTGTGGGAGCGGTGAGCTGTGGGAGCGGTGAGCTGTAGGGAGTGGTGAGCTGTGGGAGTGGTGAGCTGTGGGAGTGGTGAGCTGTGGGAGTGGTGAGCTGTAGGAGCGGTGAGCTGTAGGAGTGGTGAGCTGTAGGAGTGGTGAGCTGTAGGAGTGGTGAGCTGTAGGAGTGGTGAGCTGTAGGAGTGGTGAGCTGTGGGAGCGGTGAAATGTAGGAGTGGTGAGCTGTGGGAATGGTGAGCTGTAGGAGCGGTGAGCTGTAGGAGCGGTGAGCTGTAGGAGTTGTGAGCTGTAGGAGCGGTGAGCTGTAGGAGTGGTGAGCTGTAGGGGTGGTGAGCTGTAGGAGTGGTGAGCTGTGGGAGTTGTGAGCTGTGGGAGTGGTGAGCTGTAGGGGTGGTGAGCTGTAGGAGTGGTGAGCTGTGGGAGTGGTGAGCTGTAGGAGTGGTGAGCTGTAGGAGTGGTGAGCTGTGGGAGCGGTGAGCTGTGGGAGCGGTGAGCTGTAGGAGCGGTGAGCTGTGGGAGTGGTGAGCTGTGGGAGTGGTGAGCTGTAGGAGTGGTGAGCTGTAGGAGTGGTGAGCTGTGGGAGTGGTGAGCTGTAGGAGTGGTGAGCTATAGGAGTGGTGAGCTGTAGGAGTGGTGAGCTGTAAGAGTGGTGAGCTGTAGGAGTGGTGAGCTGTAGGAGTGGTGAGCTGTGGGAGTGGTGAGCTGTGGGAGCGGTGAGCTGTAGGAGCGGTGAGCTGTGGGAGCGGTAAGCTGTGGGAGTGGTGAGCTGTGGGAGTGGTGAGCTGTAGGAGTGGTGAGCTGTAGGAGCGGTGAGCTGTAGGAGCGGTGAGCTGTAGGAGCGGTGAGCTGTAGGAGTGGTGAGCTGTGGGAGTGGTGAGCTGTGGGAGTGGTGAGCTGTGGGAGTGGTGAGCTGTAGGAGTGGTGAGCTGTAGGAGTGGTGAGCTGTGGGAGCGGTGAGCTGTGGGAGCGGTGAGCTGTAGGAGCGGTGAGCTGTAGGAGTGGTGAGCTGTAGGAGTGGTGAGCTGTAGGAGTGTTGAGCTGTGGGAGTGGTGAGCTGTAGGAGTGGTGAGCTGTAGGAGCGGTGAGCTGTAGGAGTGGTGAGCTGTGGGAGTGGTGAGCTGTAGGAGTGGTGAGCTGTCTGAGTGGTGAGCTGTAGGAGCGGTGAGCTGTAGGAGTGGTGAGCTGTGGGAGTGGTGAGCTGTAGGAGTGGTGAGCTGTAGGAGCGGTGAGCTGTAGGAGCGGTGAGCTGTGGGAGTGGTGAGCTGTAGGAGTGGTGAGCTGTAGGAGTGGTGAGCTGTAGGAGTAGTGAGCTGTGGGAGTGGTGAGCTGTAGGAGTGGTGAGCTATAGGAGTGGTGAGCTGTAGGAGTGGTGAGCTGTAAGAGTGGTGAGCTGTAGGAGTGGTGAGCTGTAGGAGTGGTGAGCTGTGGGAGTGGTGAGCTGTAGGAGCGGTGAGCTGTAGGAGCGGTGAGCTGTAGGAGTGGTGAGCTGTGGGAGTGGTGAGCTGTAGGAGTGGTGAGCTGTAGGATCGGTGAGCTGTGGGAGCGGTGAGCTGTGGGAGCGGTGAGCTGTAGGAGCGGTGAGCTGTAGGAGTGGTGAGCTGTAGGAGTGGTGAGCTGTGGGAGTGGTGAGCTGTGGGAGTGGTGAGCTGTAGGAGTGGTGAGCTGTAGGAGTGGTGAGCTGTGGGAGCGGTGAGCTGTGGGAGCGGTGAGCTGTAGGAGTGGTGAGCTGTGGGAGTGGTGAGCTGTGGGAGTGGTGAGCTGTGGGAGTGGTCAGCTGTAGGAGCGGTGAGCTGTAGGAGTGGTGAGCTGTAGGAGTGGTGAGCTGTAGGAGTGGTGAGCTGTAGGAGTGGTGAGCTGTAGGAGTGGTGAGCTGTAGGAGTGGTGAGCTGTGGGAGCGGTGAAATGTAGGAGTGGTGAGCTGTGGGAATGGTGAGCTGTAGGAGCGGTGAGCTGTAGGAGCGGTGAGCTGTAGGAGTTGTGAGCTGTAGGAGCGGTGAGCTGTAGGAGTGGTGAGCTGTAGGGGGTGGTGAGCTGTAGGAGTGGTGAGCTGTGGGAGTTGTGAGCTGTGGGAGTGGTGAGCTGTAGGGGTGGTGAGCTGTAGGAGTGGTGAGCTGTGGGAGTGGTGAGCTGTAGGAGTGGTGAGCTGTAGGAGTGGTGAGCTGTGGGAGCGGTGAGCTGTGGGAGCGGTGAGCTGTAGGAGCGGTGAGCTGTGGGAGTGGTGAGCTGTGGGAGTGGTGAGCTGTAGGAGTGGTGAGCTGTAGGAGTGGTGAGCTGTGGGAGTGGTGAGCTGTAGGAGTGGTGAGCTATAGGAGTGGTGAGCTGTAGGAGTGGTGAGCTGTAAGAGTGGTGAGCTGTAGGAGTGGTGAGCTGTAGGAGTGGTGAGCTGTGGGAGTGGTGAGCTGTGGGAGCGGTGAGCTGTAGGAGCGGTGAGCTGTGGGAGCGGTAAGCTGTGGGAGTGGTGAGCTGTGGGAGTGGTGAGCTGTAGGAGCGGTGAGCTGTAGGAGCGGTGAGCTGTAGGAGCGGTGAGCTGTGGGAGTGGTGAGCTGTGGGAGTGGTGAGCTGTGGGAGTGGTGAGCTGTAGGAGTGGTGAGCTGTAGGAGTGGTGAGCTGTGGGAGCGGTGAGCTGTGGGAGCGGTGAGCTGTAGGAGCGGTGAGCTGTAGGAGCGGTGAGCTGTAGGAGTGGTGAGCTGTGGGAGTGTTGAGCTGTAGGAGTGGTGAGCTGTCTGAGTGGTGAGCTGTAGGAGCGGTGAGCTGTAGGAGTGGTGAGCTGTGGGAGTGGTGAGCTGTAGGAGTGGTGAGCTGTAGGAGCGGTGAGCTGTAGGAGTGGTGAGCTGTGGGAGTGGTGAGCTGTAGGAGTGGTGAGCTGTAGGAGTGGTGAGCTGTAGGAGTAGTGAGCTGTGGGAGTGGTGAGCTGTAGGAGTGGTGAGCTATAGGAGTGGTGAGCTGTAGGAGTGGTGAGCTGTAAGAGTGGTGAGCTGTAGGAGTGGTGAGCTGTAGGAGTGGTGAGCTGTGGGAGTGGTGAGCTGTGGGAGCGGTGAGCTGTAGGAGCGGTGAGCTGTGGGAGCGGTAAGCTGTGGGAGTGGTGAGCTGTGGGAGTGGTGAGCTGTGGGAGTGGTGAGCTGTAGGAGTGGTGAGCTGTAGGAGTGGTGAGCTGTAGGAGCGGTGAGCTGTAGGAGCGGTGAGCTGTGGGAGTGGTGAGCTGTAGGAGCGGTGAGCTGTAGGAGCGGTGAGCTGTGGGAGCGGTGAGCTGTGGGAGCGGTGAGCTGTGGGAGCGGTGAGCTGTAGGAGTGGTGAGCTGTAGGAGTGTTGAGCTGTGGGAGTGGTGAGCTGTAGGAGTGGTGAGCTGTAGGAGCGGTGAGCTGTGGGAGCGGTGAGCTGTGGGAGCGGTGAGCTGTGGGAGCGGTGAGTTGTAGGAGTGGTGAGCTGTAGGAGTGTTGAGCTGTGGGAGTGGTGAGCTGTAGGAGTGGTGAGCTGTAGGAGCGGTGAGCTGTAGGAGTGGTGAGCTGTGGGAGTGGTGAGCTGTAGGAGTGGTGAGCTGTCTGAGTGGTGAGCTGTAGGAGCGGTGAGCTGTAGGAGTGGTGAGCTGTGGGAGTGGTGAGCTGTAGGAGTGGTGAGCTGTAGGAGCGGTGAGCTGTGGGAGTGGTGAGCTGTGGGAGTGGTGAGCTGTGGGAGTGGTGAGCTGTGGGAGTGGTGAGCTGTGGGAGCGGTGAGCTGTGGGAGTGGTGAGCTGTAGGGGTGGTGAGCTGTGGGAGTGGTGAGCTGTAGGAGTGGTGAGCTGTAGGAGTGGTGAGCTGTGGGAGTGGTGAGCTGTGGGAGTGGTGAGCTGTAGGAGTGGTGAGCTGTGGGAGTGGTGAGCTGTAGTGGTGGTGAGCTGTAGGAGAGGTGAGCTGTAGGAGTGGTGAGCTGTAGGAGCGGTGAGCTGTGGGAGTGGTGAGCTGTGGGAGTGGTGAGCTGTAGGGGTGGTGAGCTGTAGGAGTGGTGAGCTGTAGGAGTGGTGAGCTGTAGGTTTAAAGCTGCCACCACCTGAGGCTCCTCGGGAGCTCAGAGGACCCCACGCGGAGGGAGGGGGTAGTGGTGGGGGGGGGTTAGTGGGGGGGTGGTGGGGGGAGGTGGGGGGTGGTGGGGGGAGGTGGGGGGTGGTGGGGGGAGGTGAGGAAGAGTTACCGGAGCACGTGAAATATGCGAGGGCAGCGGGAAATGCCTGGCAAAGTTTGTGTTCGTACTGACGACGAGTGAGTGTGTGTGTGTGAGAGTGTATGTGTGAGTGTGTGTAAGTGTATGTGAGTGTGTGTGAGAGTGTGAGAGTGTGTGTGAGAGTGTGTGAGTGTGAGAGTGTGAGAGTGTGTAAGTGTGTGAGAGTGTGTGTGTGAGTGTGTGTGAGAGTGTGTGTGTGAGAGTGTGAGTGTGTGAGTGTGAGAGTGTGTGTGAGTGTGTATGTGAGAGTGTGTGAGTGTGTGAGAGTGTTTGTGTGAGTGTGTGTGTGTGAGTGTGAGAGTCTGTGAGTGTGTGTGTGAGAGTGTGTGTGAGAGTGTGTGAGAGTGTATGTGTGAGTGTGTGTGTGAGTGTATGTGAGTGTGTGTGAGAGTGTGAGAGTGTGTAAGTGTGTGAGTGTGTGTGTGAGTGTGTGTGTGAGAGTGTGTGTGTGTGAGTGTGTGTGAGTGTGTGTGTGAGAGTGTATGTGTGAGTGTGTGTGAGAGTGTGTGAGTGTGTGTGAGAGTGTGTGAGTGTGTGTGAGAGTGTGAGAGTGTATACGTGTGTGAGAGTGTGTGTGAGTGTGTGAGTGTGTGTGAGAGTGTGTGTGTGTTCTTACTGACGACGAGTGTGTGTGAGTGTGTGTGAGTGTGTGTGAGAGTGTGTGTGTGAGAGTGTGTGTGTGAGAGTGTGAGTGTGAGAGTGTGTGAGAGTGTGTGTGTGTGAGTGTGTGTGTAAGTGTGTGAGAGTGTGTGTGAGTGTGTGTGTGAGTGTGTGTGTGAGAGTGTGTGTGTGTTCTTACTGACGACGAGTGTGTGTGAGTGTGTGTGAGAGTGTGTGTGTGAGAGTGTGAGTGTGTGAGAGTGTGTGAGTGTGTATGTGAGAGTGTGTGAGTGTGTATGTGAGCGTGTGTGAGTGTGAGAGTGTGTGAGTGTGTGTGAGAGTGTGTGAGTGTGTGTGAGAGTGTGTGAGTGTGTGTGAGAGTGTGTGAGTGTGTGTGTGAGAGTGTGTGAGTGTGAGAGTGTGTGAGTGTGTGTGAGAGTGTGTATGTGAGATTGTGTGAGTGAGTCTGTGTGTATGAGAGTGTGAGAGTGTGAGTTTGTGAGAATGAGTGTGTGAGTGTGTGTGAGTGTGTGTGTATGTGAGAGTGTGTGAGTGTGTTACATATTTCACCGGCTCCAGTTTAACAGCAGAGGTCTCACTACGAATCAGTCGAGCGGCAATATCTTTTCATCGGTTGTCTAACGCTGTGTGGAAGCTACCTGGTCTGTCGCTCCGCACTAATTTTCAGGTCTTCTCGGCCACGGTCATTCCCTCCCTTCTCTACGCTTGCGAAACGTGGACCCCCCCTAATGGAACATCTTCGCCGGTTAGAAACATTTAGGCTGGCCTGCCTACGATCCATCCTGGGTTTAACCAGACTGGATTGTGTGAGGAGCTCACAAATCCTTGAAAGATCTGGGCAAGGTCCCATCGGTGAGCTCCTCCGGCAGGCAAGGCTGCGATGGCTGGGTCATGTAGCCCGCATGCCCAGCAACCGCCTGCCGAAACAGCTTTTGTTCGGCCGGATTGAGGGGGCTAAGCGGGCGCGGCACGGGCTAGAGAAGAGATGGAGTGATGTGGTACAGGAGGACGTGGAGCTGAGTGGACTTGCCGATGACTGGTACCAGCGGTGTCAAGATCGGCCTCTGTGGAGGAGGCTCGTGAAGGATGCTACTGGGCAGTTGGAGGTAGTCGCCCTCCAACAACAACGGAGGGCGGAGGAGCGACGCTCAGAACAACGAGCAGAGCGCCGGGTGGCTAAAGCACAGCAGGTTGGCACAGTAGGGGGCACAGGTGGTGCATCAGCCAGTCATCTCAGTCAGTCGACCCGTGGCACCTGGGTCTGCCCCGTGACCTCCTGGCAGCGGGCGTTCGACACTTCACGTGGCCTCAGGGTGCACATAGCCTGGCACAAGCGTCGTGGTGACGTCACCGCCACTTAGTGGCGAATGGCGGTTGTTGTGAGAGTTTGTGAGTGTGTGTGAGAGTGTGTCTGTGTGTGTGTGTCTGTGTCTGTGTGTGTGTCTGTGTGTGTGTCTGTGTGTGTGTGTCTGTGTGTGTGTCTGTGTATATGTGTCTGTGTGTGTCTGTGTATGTGTCTGTGTGTGTCTGTGTGTGTGTCTGTGTGTGTGGGTAGCGCTCAGCTGCGCTCTGAACCCGGTTACCCGAGTTCAACTCCCACTCACGGCCACCAACAACACCACCTGTGACGATTATCTGAGCCGGTCCTAGACCTCCCCTAGGTAGACTCAGCCTCAGATGAGTAAACCTGGTGTAGCGGTGTAGCGTAGTGAACATCGCCACTGGGGATACAAAGGCGGCCGGGCGTGGTTGCTGGCCACCCACCCCCTCGTGTGCCACAGTGCCGGTAGCCTTCACAGACGCTGCTGCTGCTACTCGCTACTCACAGCACTTGCCCCTACAGTCTGTTGAGGTTACACGGGGGAGCTTTGTCTTTGTGAGCTCTTCCTCCCAATGGGTCATTTAGCGTTCTCTCAAACCCCACCTCTCGCAGTGCCTCGGCTCCACACAAACAAATACCACCCACTCACCATTACACCCTCACCCCACTCACCCCTCATCACCTCACCCCACTCACCCCTCATGATCACACCCTCACCCCACTCACCATTACACCCTCACCCCACTCACCCACTCACCATTACACCCTCACCCCACTCACCCACTCACCCCCTCACCCCTCATGATCACACCCTCACCCACTCACTCACTCACCCCACTCACCCCACTCACCCCTCATCACCTCACTCCACTCACCCCTCATCACCTCACCCACTCACTCACTCACCCACTCACTCACTCACCCCACTCATCCCACTCACCACTCACCCCCTCACCATTACACCCTCACCCCACTCACCTCACTCACCACCCCACTCACCCCACTCACCCCTCATCACCTCACCCCACTCACCCCTCATGATCACACCCTCACCCCTCACCCCACTCACCATTACACCCTCACCCCACTCACCCACTCACCATTACACCCTCACCCCACTCACCCACTCACCCCCTCACCCCTCATGATCACACCCTCACCCACTCACTCACTCACCCCACTCACCCCACTCACCCCTCATCACCTCACTCCACTCACCCCTCATCACCTCACCCACTCACTCACTCACCCACTCACTCACTCACCCTCACCCCACTCATCCCACTCACCACTCACCCCCTCAACATTACACCCTCACCCCACTCACCCCTCATCACCTCACCCCACTCACCACCCCACTCACCCCACTCCAAGCCCCCTCAGGAAGTTCGCGGGCCGCATCAGTCACGGGGACACGCGGGGGGACAGTGTGAGGGGTTACCGGGGACAGTGTGAGGGGTTACCGGGGACAGTGTGAGGGGTTACCGGGGACAGTGTGAGGGGTTACCGGGGACAGTGTGAGGGGTTACCGGGGACAGTGTGAGGGGTTACCGGGACAGTGTGAGGGGTTACCGGGGACAGTGTGAGGGGTTACCGGGGACAGTGTGAGGGGTTACCGGGGACAGTGTGAGGGGTTACCGGGGACAGTGTGAGGGGTTATCGGGGGACAGGGGGACACGGGGGAGACGGGGACAGTGTGAGGGGTTATCGAGGATAGGGGGACAGGGTGAGGGGTTACCGGGGATAGGGGGACACGGGGGAGACGGGGACAGTGTGAGGGGTTATCGGGGATAGGGGGACAGGGTGAGGGGTTACCGGGGATAGGGGGACACGGGGGACACTGAGACCCGGGGACAGGGGGACACGGGGACACGGGGGAGACGGGGACACGGGGAAGGGGTACAACGGATTTGATTTGCGATTAAATTCAATATTCACCGTGTAAGGTTTTTTTCTGACAGAGATTGCGATTTTATTTGCGATTAAATTCAATATTCTCTGTGTAATAGATTTCAAACGCGTGATGGAGCAGTACCACGTGACACCATCAAAATATGAACTGCTCTATAAATTATAACGCAAGGATGTGAACTTTAATTATATTAATTTCTTCCAACGTGTATTTATTTAAAAAAAAGTTTTAATTGAAATGGAACAATCAAACATAGAACAATTGTTAAGTTAACTAAATAAAGTTATAATAATACCAAAAAATAACAATTCCAATAGGAAAGTTATAAGACTTTTCAAATCGCAAAAAAAAAAACGCAGCCTTTTTGTGATTTGCTAATCGCATTGATTCAGATTGCGGTTTCTATTTCTAATCGATTAATCGTTCAGCCCGAGTGGGGAGGCACCACGCCCACGGCCCCGCCCCTCAACCCCCGCCCCTCAACCCCCCCCCTCCATGCCCACGGCCCCGCCCCTCCCGCACACCTCCCCACAGCCCCGCCCCTCCACCCCCCAGTCTCGCGCTCTTCCCCACAGGCCCCGCCCCTCCACCCCCCCAGTCTCGCGCTCTTCCCCACAGGCCCCGCCCCTCGGCGCGTGCCTCGCCCCCTCCCCCACTCCTCCCTCCAACTCCCTCAACCCGGCCCCGCCCCGTGGCACGTGCCCCCCCCCCACCCCCGCCGTCAGCCCCGCCCCTCGGCGCGTGCACACGGTAGCCGCGCGCCCGTGACCCACCCCTCCCTCCCTCTCTCACACCCCCCAGAGCGGCTAGCGGGAGTGGGGGGTGGAGAGAGGTGGGGGGGTGGGATGGAGGGGGGTGGTGGGTGGGGGGGGAGGTGGTGGGGGGGGAGGTGGTGGGGGGGGTGGTGGTGGGTGGGGGGTGGTGGTGGGTGGGGGGGGGAGGTGGGTGGGGGGGGGAGGTGGTGGTGGGGTGGGGGGGGGAGGTGGTGGTGGTGTGGGGGGGGGAGGTGGTGGTGGTGGGGGGAGGTGGTGGTGGGTGGGGGGGGAGGTGGTGGTGGGTGGGGGGGGAGGTGTGGCAGAGAATTTCCGGCTGCGTTCCGGAATGCCTGGCAGCTCCTGTGCGTGCATCGCGGAGTGCGGCCCATGGGACTCTACTCACGGGCTATGGGACTCCACTCACGGGTTGTGAGACTCCACTCACGGGCTGTGAGACTCCACTCACGGGCTATGAGACTCCACTCACGGGCTGTGAGACTCCACTCACGGGCTGTGAGACTCCACTCACGGGCTATGAGACTCCACTCACGGGCTGTGAGACTCCACTCACGGGCTATGGGACTCCACTCACGGGCTATGAGACTCCACTCACGGGCTGTGAGACTCCACTCACGGGCTGTGAGACTCCACTCACGGGTTGTGAGACTCCACTCACGGGTTGTGAGTGGAGTCTCACGGGCTATGAGACTCCACTCACGGGCTGCGAGACTCCACTCACGGGCTGTGAGACTCCACTCACGGCCTGTGAGACTCCACTCACGGGCCGTGAGACTCCACTCACGGGCTATGGGACTCCACTCACAGGCTATGGGACTCCACTCATACCCCGTGAGACTCCACTCACGGGTTGTGAGACTCCACTCACGGGTTGTGAGACTCCACTCACGGGTTGTGAGACTCCACTCACGGGCTGTGAGACTCTACTCACGGGTTGTGAGACTCCACTCACGGGCTATGGGACTCCACTCACGGGTCGTGAGACTCCACTCACGGGTCGTGAGACTCCACTCACGGGCTGTGAGACTCCACTCACGGGTCGTGAGACTCCACTCACGAGCTGTGAGACTCCACTCACGGGTTGTGAGACTCCACTCACGGGTTGTGAGACTCCACTCACGGGCTGTGAGACTCCACTCACGGGGTATGGGACTCTACTCACGGGCTGTGAGACTCCACTCACGGGTTGTGAGACTCCACTCACGGGTTGTGAGACTCCACTCACGGGCTGTGAGACTCCACTCACCGGTTGTGAGACTCCACTCACGGGTTGTGAGACTCCACTCACGGGTTGTGAGACTCCACTCACGGGTTGTGAGACTCCACTCACGGGCTGTGAGACTCCACTCACGGGTTGTGAGACTCCACTCACGGGTTGTGAGACTCCACTCACGGGCTGTGAGACTCCACTCACGGGTTGTGAGACTCCACTCACGGGCTGTGGGACTCCACTCACGGGCTGTGAAACTCCACTCACGGGTTGTGAGACTCCACTCACGGGCTGTGAGACTCCACTCACGGGCTGTGGGACTCCACTCACGGGCTGTGAGACTCCACTCACGGGTTGTGAGACTCCACTCACGGGCTGTGAGACTCCACTCACGGGTTGTGAGACTCCACTCACGGGCTGTGAGACTCCACTCACGGGCTGTGGGACTCCACTCACGGGCTATGGGACTCCACTCACGGGCTGTGAGACTCCACTCACGGGCTGTGAGACTCCACTCACGGGTTGTGAGACTCCACTCACGGGCTGTGAGACTCCACTCACGGCCCGTGAGACTCCACTCACGGGCTATGATAATCCACACACGGGCTATGACAATCCACACACGGGCTATGACAATCCACACACGGGCTATAAGAATCCATACACGGGCTATGAGAATCCACACACGGGCTATGACAATCCACACACGGGCTATGAGAATCCACACACGGGCTATGACAATCCACACACGGGCTATGACAATCCACACACGGGCCATGATGACGTGACCACGGGAGTTGAGATTGTCGCCCGCAACAATCCGCGACCCCGTTTGCGGTGGTGCAAGTAGATGAAAAAAAAAGCCACCGACAAAGAAAGTGACAATACAGCACTGCCCTGGCCTCGTAACGAAACAAATATCTACAGCAGCCAATGGGCATGTGTCGCGAAACAGAAGGTCCATCCCCGAAACGTCGTAAACTATGCACGTTTCCCTTCCAGGGTCACGCGCGCCAAGCTGCCGCGCGCCCCCGCCGATGCTGCCACCGCTGATGCTGCCACCACCGATGCTGCTTGCATGCGTCTGATTCTCTTCTGCGTCCATTGGCCGAATTCAACTGGGACGTTTAACCTCGGTAGGCACCGCTTCTTCCTCTCTATGCCACCCCCACCCCCCTCTTTGACTTAGGCCCCGCTCTTTCCGGATTAGGCCCCGCCTCTTCCTGTCGGCTCTGCGCCTTTCCTATTTGGGCCCCGCCCTTTCCTTCTGGCACGGAGGGTTGTGGAAGTGGGGGGGAGGGTGGCAGGCGGTGGGGGAGTGTGGGCGGGGTCAGTAATTGTGGGCGGGGTCAGTAATCGTGGGCGGGGTCAGTAATCGTGGGCGTGGTCAGTAATCGTGGGCGGGGCCAATATGAGTGAGCGAACGGCTGGGTGTTGTTTAAGGTTAGCGATTTGCCACAATTAGGGGCCATCCATAAATGACGTCACACTCCTAGGGGGGGTGGGGGGGGGTCAGACATTTGTGACGATGTGTGACGAGGGGGGGAGGGGAGGTTTGAGAAATGTGACATCACATCAAAATGCGCAACTTTTAATAAATATAAACAATGGAATTGTTTTAACAACATTAATATTAACTATTTGATTTTTTTTGTTTACTAAGGTCAGCTTTTATTTATTCCATGAAGGAGCATTTTGCTTCTCCATGGGAGAATGGAGAAGCATACATTTTGCAAATTTATTGAATAATTGTTATTAAACATTTTGATTTTAATGATTCTACCAGGGCTTTTCATTCTGTGGAATGAATATGTGATTGTTATAATTGTACTCTCCATTTTTGCTTCGTTCTACTACAAAGTTTCAAGTATTTTTTATAGTTATAGTTACTTTTAATAACTATGAGAGAATTCCAATATAATATTCTGAACATCTGCAGTTTTAGTTAGACGTCGAATATTTTCAATTGAATTTTATGCTAAATTTAAGCTTTCCAACGACTCCTTTTTATTTAAATCTTTCGTGACTGCAAGGATTCATCTTCTTTGGTTCTTTCGGTAAAGTCACCACGTAGAATGAGAATAAAATAATAAAATAAAACAATAAAATTCTCACGACGTTTCGGCCACAACGCAAGTGGCCTCCTTCAGGTGAAAGGGACAGACCTGTTGGGACGACAGAGCTTCAATAAAAAATAAAATTTTATTTGTGTTGTGGCCGAAACGTCGTGAGAATTTTACCGTGTTATTTTATTATTTTATTCTCATTCTACGTGGTGACTTTACCGAAAGAAAAACAAAGAAGATGACTCCTTTTTAATAAATGTTTTCTCCTACGACATCAGAGTGCAGCGCCACATTAAATTCGCACTACAATGACAACAGTTTAAAGCGATTTAAAGCATGTTTTATTTTCAAAATGGAAATAGTGGTTTTGGGTGGGGGGCGGCGGCGGCGGGGGAGGGGGGTGGGGCAGAGCTTTGTGACGTCATTTGTGGTGGGGGGGAGGGGTCTGACTTTTTGTGACGTCGTGCGTGGTTCATTGCAGAGTGGACGCATGGCCACTCGGTGTGTCTGGAAGGGCGTGCGGCTAACGGGATGTGTCGAGAATCCTTGCGTCTTGGTACGTGGGGGAGGGACATTGCCTGCATCTACGATTGCACGTTCCATAGGTACCATAGGCGCATTACATTCCAGCGCGCATAGGCGTATTGGATTCCATAGTTCGCATTCGGGGTAATTAATTCCTTAGTTCACATAGGCGTATTAAATTCCAGTGCGCATAGGCGTGTTGTAGTGTACACTACACACTACAATACACTACACTATACACTACACACTACACTATACACTACGCTATACTCTACACACTACACTACACTATACACTACACACTACACTACACACTACACATTACACTGCACACTACACTATACACTACACACTACACTATACACTACAAACTACAATACACTATACACTACACTATACACTACAGAATACACTAAACACTACACTATATACTACACTATACACTACACTATACACTACACTATACACTACACTATACACTACGAGACTACAATACACTATACACTACACTACACACTACACATTATACACTACAATACACTATACAATACTCTATACACTACACTACTATACACTACACTATACACTACACTACTATACACTACACTATACACTACACTATACACTACACTATACACTACCCTATACTACTATACACTACACTATACACTACACTACACACTACAATACACCACTATACACTACACTACACTATACACTACTCACTACACTATACACTACACTACACACTACAATACACTACACTATACACTACACACTACAATACACTACACTACACATAACAATACAATACACTACACACTACACTACCAAATATACTACACTATACACTACTATGCACTACACTAAACACTACACTACACACTACAATACACTACACTATATACTACTATACACAATACACTACACTATACACTACACTATACACTACACTGCTATACACTACACTATACACTACACACTACAATACACTACACTATACACTACACTACACTATACACTACACACTACACTACACTATACACTACAATACTATACACTACACTATACACTACACTATACACTACAATACACTACACTACACACTTCAATACACTACACTATACACTGCACTACTATACACTACACTATACACTACACTACTATACACTACACTACACACTAAAATACATTACACTATACACTACACTACTATAAACTACACTATACACTACACACTACACTATACACTACACACTACACTACACACTCCACTATACACTACAGTATACACTACACTATACACTACACTGTACACTACGCACTACACTATACACTACTATACACTACACTACTATACACTACACTATACACTACTATACACTACACTACTATACACTACACTATACACTACACTACTATACACTACACTATACACTACAATATACACTACAATACACTACACTATACACTACACACTACAATACATTACACTATACAGTACACTACTATAAACTACACTATACACTACACACTACACTATACACTACACTATACACTACACTACTATACACTACACTATACACTACACTATACACTACCCTATACTACTATACACTACACTATACACTACACTACACACTACAATACACCACTATACACTACACTATACACTACTCACTACACTATACACTACACTACACACTACAATACACTACACTATACACTACACACTACAATACACTACACTACACACAACAATACAATTCACTACACACTACACTACCAAATACACTACACTATGCACTACTATACACTACACTAAACACTACACTACACACTACAATACACTACACTATATACTACTATACACAATACACTACACTATACACTACACTATACACTACACTGCTATACACTACACTATACACTACACACTACAATACACTACACTATACACTACACTACACACTACACTACACTATACACTACACACCACACTACACTATACACTACAATACTATACACTACACTATACACTACACTATACACTACACTATACACTACAATATACACTACAATACACTACACTATACACTACACACTACAATACATTACACTATACAGTACACTACTATAAACTACACTATACACTACACACTACACTATACACTACACACTACACTACACACTCCACTATACACTACACTACACTATACACTATGTACTACACTATACACTACTATACACTACACTACTATACACTACACTACTATACACTACACTATACACTACACTATACACTACACTATACACTACACACTACACTATACACTACACACTACACTATACACTACACTATACACTACAGAATGTGGCCAATTCGTTACTGGTTCAGCACTCCACCGGCTGTGTGTTGGAGAACCAAGCCACAACAGTTACAAGCTGAGTGCCGTGATATTTCGCCAGCAATTACAACCGGCTTCATCAGGCCACGGCCACATTAGCGGATAAGTTCCTCCTACTGCCTCGTTCCTTAAACAGAGGCGCAGATTCGATGGCGTCACTTGTGAGCTCCTCCTGAGCGAAGTGGGGGTGGAGGGTGGTTAATGGATGCATTTAAATGACTCATAGAGACCCACAGAGACTCATAGAGACCCACAGAGACTCATAGAGACCCATAGAGACCAACATAGACCCATACTCAGAGAGACCCACAGAGACCCATACTCATAGAGACCCACAGAGACCCATACTCATAGAGACCCACAGAGACTCATAGAGACCCACAGAGACTCATAGAGACCCACAGAGACTCATAGAGACCCACAGAGACTCATAGAGACCCACAGAGACCCATACTCATAGAGACCCACAGACACCCATACTCATGGAGACCCACAGACACCCATACTCATAGACCCACAGAGACCCACACTCACAGAGACCCACAGAGACCAACACTCACAGAGACCCACAGAGACCCATACTCACAGAGACCCACAGAGACCCATACTCACAGAGACCCACAGAGACCCATACTCATAGAGACCCATAGAGACCCACATAGACCCATACTCACAGAGACCCACAGAGACCCATACTCATAGACACCCACAGAGACCCATACTCACAGAGACCCACAGAGACCCATACTCACAGAGACCCACAGAGACCCATACTCATAGAGACCCACATAGACCCATGCTCATAGAGACCTACAGAGACCCCTACTCATAGAGACCTACAGAGACCCCTACTCATAGAGACCCACAGAGACCCATACTCACAGAGACCAATACAAAACTAAATTTCTATCTTACCAGGTAAGGGCCCCACTGATCTGTCGCTTTTTTTTTTCAGAAGCGACCCCCTGGACCATCGCAAATGACAGCGGCTCAACAGAGTGGCCGATTGTCGTCATCGTCATGAAAAATTCGGAGCACCTCGAATTTACAGAGACTCCGCAAACTCGAAATCTACAGCAGCTGCAGCAGGCGTCGTCAGGGTCGGGATCGAACCCACGACCTCCTGTATACCAGGCGAGGTAGTTAACATCTCATAGCCAGCGTGATGATGAGAGAGAGAGACACAGACCTCCTGTAAGCGAGGCGAGGTAGTCAACATCTCATAGCCACCGTGATGATGATGATGAGAGAGAGAGACACAGACCTCCTGTATACCGGGTGAGGTAGTCAACATCTCATAGCCACCGTGATGATGATGATGAGAGAGAGACACAGACCTCCTGTGTACCAGGCGAGGTAGTCAACATCTCCTAGCCACCGTGATGATGATGATGATGAGAGAGAGACACAGACCTCCTGTAGACCAGGCGAGGTAGTCAACATCTCATAGCCACCGTGATGATGCTGATGATGAGAGAGACACAGACCTCCTGTGTACCAGGCGAGGTAGTCAACATCTCATAGCCACCGTGATGATGATGAGAGAGAGACACAGACCTCCTGTATACCGGGTGAGGTAGTCAACATCTCACAGCCACAGTGATGATGATGATGATGAGAGAGAGACACAGACCTCCTGTGTACCAGGCGAGGTAGTCAACATCTCACAGCCACAGTGATGATGATGATGAGAGAGAGACACAGACCTCCTGTGTACCAGGCGAGGTAGTCAACATCTCCTAGCCACCGTGATGATGATGATGATGAGAGAGAGACACAGACCTTCTGTAGACCAGGCGAGGTAGTCAACATCTCATAGCCACCGTGATGATGCTGATGATGAGAGAGACACAGACCTCCTGTGTACCAGGCGAGGTAGTCAACATCTCATAGCCACCGTGATGATGATGAGAGAGAGACACAGACCTCCTGTATACCGGGTGAGGTAGTCAACATCTCACAGCCACAGTGATGATGATGATGATGAGAGAGAGACACAGACCTCCTGTGTACCAGGCGAGGTAGTCAACATCTCACAGCCACAGTGATGATGATGATGAGAGAGAGACACAGACCTCCTGTGTACCAGGCGAGGTAGTCAACATCTCCTAGCCACCGTGATGATGATGAGAGAGAGACACAGACCTCCTGTGGACCAGGCGAGGTAGTCAACATCTCCTAGCCACCGTGATGATGATGAGAGAGTGTAGTGGGTAACGCTACGAACCCGGCGACCCGAGTTCGATTCCCGCTCACGGCCAACACCGCCAGTGACGATTATCAGAACCGGTCCTGGGCCTGAGCCTCAAATGGGTACCCGGTGTAGCGGTGTAGCGCAGTAAACATCGCCACTGGGGAGACAAAGGCGGCCGGGTGTGGTGCTGGCCACCCACCTCCTCGTGTGCGAGGGGGTGGGCGAAGGGGGGGGGGGGCGAGGGGGGGCTTACCCCACTCTTCTCACGAGGTTCATGGTCACATGACACGTGGAACGGGCACTGACACACAGAGACAAAGGTCCCCCGTGTAGCCTCTAACAGGCTGTAGGGGCAAGTGCAGCAGCGCCTATGAAGGCTACCGGTACTGTGACACACGAGGGGCGCCCGGCCGCCTTTGTATCCCCAGTACTAGCGATGTTCACTACGCTACACCGCTACACCAGGTACTCATTTGAGGCTGAGTCGGCCTAGGGGAGGCCCAGAACCGATTCAGAGAATCGTCACCGGCGTTGGCCGTGAGCGGGGATCGAACTCGGATCGCTGGGTTCATAGCGCAGCGTAGCGCTACCCACTACACTACTGCTCCTCACTACACACGCAGACACAGACACACGCAGACACACACACACAGACACACACACGCGCGCAGACACACACAGACACACACACGCGCAGACACACACACACAGACACAGACACACACACAGACACACACACAGATACACACACACAGACACACACACAGACACACACAGACACAGACACACACACAGACACACACACAGATACACACACACAGACACACACACAGACACACACACACAGATACACACACAGACACACACACAGACACACACAGACACACACACAAACACACAGAGATACACACACGTCCCCTCTAGGTAAAGGCGCAGCCCTGCAATAGCTCGCGAGCCCCTTTGCTGGCTCCATGGGCCACCACTAGAGGCCTCCACTAGGAGCCGCTCTATGGGGTGTGCCAGGCTAGGTGCAGGTCACGTGACAGACCCAGGTGCCATGGGTTGAGTGGTGTGCCAGGCTAGGTGCCGGTCACGTGACAGACCCAGGTGCCATGGGTTGAGTGGTGTGCCAGGCTAGGTGCAGGTCACGTGACAGTCCCAGGTGCCATGGGTTGACTGCTGTGCCAAGCTAGGTGCAGGTCACGTGACAGACCCAGGTGCCATGGGTTGAGTGGTGTGCCAGGCTAGGTGCAGGTCACGTGACAGACCCAGGTGGCATGGGTTGAGTGGTGTGCCAGGCTAGGTGCAGGTCACGTGACAGACCCAGGTGCCATGGGTTGAGTGGTGTGCCAGGCTAGGTGCAGGTCACGTGACAGACCCAGGTGGCATGGGTTGAGTGGTGTGCCAGGCTAGGTGCAGGTCACGTGACAGACCCAGGTGCCATGGGTTGAGTGGTGTGCCAGGCTAGGTGCAGGTCACGTGACAGACCCAGGTGGCACGGGTTGAGTGGTGTGCCAGGCTAGGTGCAGGTCACGTGACAGTCCCAGGTGCCATGGGTTGAGTGGTGTGCCAGGCTAGGTGCAGGTCACGTGACAGACCCAGGTGCCCTGGGTTGAGTGGTGTGCCAGGCTAGGTGCAGGTCACGTCACAGTCCCAGGTGCCATGGGTTGACTGCTGTGCCAAGCTAGGTGCAGGTCACGTGACAGTCCCAGGTGCCATGGGTTGAGTGGTGTGCCAGGCTAGGTGCAGGTCACGTGACAGTCCCAGGTGCCATGGGTTGACTGCTGTGCCAAGCTAGGTGCAGGTCACGTGACAGACCCAGGTGGCATGGGTTGAGTGGTGTCCCAGGCTAGGTGCAGGTCACGTGACAGACCCAGGTGGCATGGGTTGAGTGGTGTGCCAGGCTAGGTGCAGGTCACGTGACAGACCCAGGTGGCATGGGTTGAGTGGTGTGCCAGGCTAGGTGCAGGTCACGTGACAGACCCAGGTGGCATGGGTTGAGTGGTGTGCCAGGCTAGGTGCAGGTCACGTGACAGTCCCAGGTGGCATGGGTTGAGTGGTGTCCCAGGCTAGGTGCAGGTCACGTGACAGACCCAGGTGGCACGGGTTGAGTGGTGTGCCAGGCTAGGTGCAGGTCACGTGACAGTCCCAGGTGCCATGGGTTTAGTGGTGTGCCAGGCTAGGTGCAGGTCACGTGACAGTCCCAGGTGCCATGGGTTGAGTGGTGTGCCAGGCTAGGTGCAGGTCACGTGCAGACCCAGGTACCATGGGTTGAGTGGTGTGCCAGGCTAGGTGCAGGTCACGTGACAGTCCCAGGTGCCATGGGTTGAGTGGTGTGCCAGGCTAGGTGCAGGTCACGTGACAGACCCAGGTGCCATGGGTTTAGTGGTGTGCCAGGCTAGGTGCAGGTCACGTGACAGACCCAGGTGGCACGGGTTGAGTGGTGTCCCAGGCTAGGTGCAGGTCACGTGATAGTCCCAGGTGCCATGGGTATAGTGGTGTGCCAGGCTAGGTGCAGGTCACGGGACAGACCCAGGTGCCATGGGTTGAGTGGTGTGCCAGGCTAGGTGCAGGTCACGTGACAGTCCCAGGTGCCATGGGTTGAGTGGTGTGCCAGGCTAGGTGCAGGTCACGTGACAGACCCAGGTGCCCTGGGTTTAGTGGTGTGCCAGGCTAGGTGCAGGTCACGTGACAGTCCCAGGTGCCATGGGTTTAGTAGTATGCCAGGCTAGGTGCAGGTCACGTGACAGACCCAGGTGCCCTGGGTTTAGTAGTATGCCAGGCTAGGTGCAGGTCACGTGACAATGCCAACTTTGTGATACGCGACTAGCAGATGCTTCACCAGCTTGGCTCCGAACTGTGCCAACTTTAGTACAACGAAAAAGTTCCCCCGTGTAGCCTCGAACAGACTGTCGGGGCAAGTGCTGTTAGCGAGTAGCAGCAGCAGCGCCCTATGAAGGCTACCGGCAGGGGGTGGGTGGCCAGCAACCACGCCCGGCCGCCTTTGTCTCCCCCAGTGACGACGTTTACTGCCACGCACCGCACCAGGTAACTCATTTGAGGCTGAGTCGAACTAGGGGAGGTCCAGGCACGGTTCAGATAATCGTTCTCCTGCCTCCTCAGCCATGCTCATCAAGACCTATAGACCCACAGAGACCAACAGAGACTCATACTCATAGAGACCCACAGAGACCCACACTCATAGAGACCCACAGAGACCCATACTCATAGAGACCCACAGACACCCATACTCATGGAGACCCACAGACACCCATACTCATAGACCCACAGAGACCCATACCCCATACTCATAGACCCACAGAGACCCATAGAGACCCATAGAGACCCACAGAGACCCATACTCATAAAGACCCAGAGACACTCATACTCATAGAGACCCACAGACACCCATACTCATGGAGACCCACAGAGATCCATACTCATAGAGACCCATAGAGACCAATACTCATAGAGACCCATACTCATAGAGACCCACAGACACCCATGGAGGTTGTGCTGATCTTTTTTTCAGAATGCGACCCCAGGACATCACAAATGATAGCAAGCTCAACGAAGTGGCCCCATCATCATCGTCATCATTGTCGTCATCGTCATCATCATCGTCATCATTGTCGTCATCATCGTCGTCATCATCATCGTCGTCATAATCGCGGGGGTGATTGATAGTGGCAGCTAAATGCTCTCTCATACGTGTGGAGGAAAAAAAAACACGTGGCCACGGAGAGAGAGGCGCAGACTCCAAATCTACAGCAGCAGCAGGCATCGTCAGGGTCGGGATGGAACCCACGACCTCCTGTAGACCAGGCGAGGTAGTTAACATCTCCTAGCCACCGTGATGATGATGATGAGAGAGAGAGAGACGCAGACTCCAAATCTACAGCAGCAGCAGCATCAGGCATCGTCAGTGTCGCGATGGAACCCACGACCTCCTGTAGACCAGGCGAGGTAGTTAACATTTCCTAGCCACCGTGATGATGATGAGAGAGACACAGACTCCAAATATACAGCAGCAGCAGCAGGTATCGTCAGGGTCGGGATGGAACCCACGACCTCCTGTGTACCCGGCGAGGTAGTTAACATTTCCTAGCCACCGTGATGATGATGAGAGAGAGAGAGACACACACACAGACTCGAAATATACAGCAGAAGCAGGCATCGTCAGGGTCGGGATGGAACCCACGGCCTCCTGTATACCAGGCGAGGTAGTTAACATCGCCTAGCCACCGTGATGATGATGAGAGAGAGAGAGACGCAGACTCCAAATCTACAGCAGCAACAGCAGGCATCGTCAGGGTCGGGATGGAACCCACGACCTCCTGTAGACCAGGCGAGGTAGTTAACATCTCCTAGCCACCGTGATGATGAGAGAGAGACGCAGACTCCAAATTTACAGCAGCAGGCATCGTCAGGGTCGGGATCGAACCCACGACCTCCTGTATACCAGGCGAGGTAGTTAACATCTCCTGGCCACCGTGATGATGATGATGAGAGAGAGAGACACAGACCTCCTGTGTACCAGGCGAGGTAGTTAACATCTCCTAGCCACCGTGATGATGATGATGAGAGAGAGACACAGACTCTAAATATACAGCAGCAGCAGGCATCGTCAGGGTCGGGATCGAACCCACGATCTCCTGTGTACCAGGCGAGGTAGTTAACATCTCCTAGCCACCGTGATGATGATGATGAGAGAGACAGACACAGACCTCCTGTGTACCAGGTGAGGTAGTCAACATCTCACAGCCACCACGCCTCGGATCGTCGATTTTCAGCGAGCTGAGAGTTTAGGAATTGGTGAGAATCCGGTGAGCGGCGAGGTGGTGGTGTGGAAAAGGGGGGGGGGGGGGTGGGTGATGCGTCGGACCTCACCTGCGCGTGTGAGACGGCTGTGTAGTAGCAGCCACATCGTCGTCAGCAGGACGAGGTGAGCGAGATGAGGGCGACGTGGGTTCATGGTGACGAGCATCCCAGCGCGTCGAGGAGCGGCTATTGCCTGGCTCCTCTCTCTCTCACTCTCTATTTCTCTCTGTATCTCACACACACAATCACACACACACTCACACACTCTGACTATCACACTCACACACACTCTGTCTATCACACACACACTCACACACTCTGTCTATCACACACACACTCACACACTATCTCTCTCTGTATCTCACACACACTCACACACTCTCACACACTCACACACACACTCACTCACACACACTATCTCTCTCTCTCTCTGCAGACACTCCACGTAGCTGCACGCTGCTGCTGAAGTGACCTCCCGCTCGCACGGCTCCAGGTTTTATCAACTCGTCTCTTCCGACCGCTCGACTCCGCTGATGATGGGGTGATGATGGGGGTGATGATGGGGGTGATGAGGGGGATGATGATGGGGGTGATGGTCGCGGTCTCTCCGCTCGCGTGGTGCGCGATGTTGAACACGAGCGAACCAGCAGCAGTAGGAGGAGGTGGTGGTGGTGGAAGTTGACAGGAGACAGGCAGGGAGACTCTGTCGAGAAGTGGAGGACGCGTTGCGTGGTGGACGTCACCACGGTGATGATGATGTTGATGAGGTGGTGATGCTGGTGGTGGTGGTGGTGTAGACGACGAGGAGGAGGAGGAGGAGGGAGGAGGAGATGGTTGCCAGTAGTAGCAGCAGCAGCAGCAGCTGAACCTCCTTTGAGCTCACAACTCCATCGCCCACGGCTGCTGCGTCTGCCCTGCTGCGTCTCTCCCCGAATCTCCGTCCAGGGCTTTCCCTCTTCCCTTTGACAGCTCCCTGGGGTCCCCTCGTGACCCCCCCCCCTCGCTACCCCCCCTCGTTACCCCCTCCCTCGCTACTCCCCCCTCCCACGCTACCACCCCCCCCCCTCGTTATCCCCTCCCCCTCGCTACTCTCCCCCCTCGTTACCCCCCCTCCATCGAGGGGTCTCCCTCCCACCCCCCTCCCTCCCTCCCCCCTCCCTCCCACCCCCCTCCCTCCCCCCTCCCTCCCCCCTCCCTTCCTCCCACCCCCCTCCCTCCCCCCTCCCTCCCACCCCCTCCCTCCCTCCCCCCTCCCTCGCACCTCCCACGGCCCCACCTTACCGCCCAGGAGGCCACCTTCTGATCCCGCCCCCACCACCATCTCGACCCCCGCGGGGATTGGGGGGCTTTGGGGGGGGGAGGGAGTGGGGGGGGGGCACGCGATGTCGAATGAGCGGAGTGGAGGGGACGAGAGGAGGGGGGATTTGGGGGGTGGCAGCCCCGCCCCCCTTCCCCGGGTCATGTGTAGGTGTTCGTGTCGTCATCATCATTTACACAATCATCATCATCATCATTTACACAATCATCATTTACACACTCATCATCATCATTTACACACTCATCATCATCATCATTTACACAATCATCATCATTTACACACTCATCATCATCATTTACACACTCATCATCATCATTTACACAATCATCATCATCATTTACACACTCATCATCATTTACACAATCATCATCATCATTTACACAATCATCATCATTTACACACTCATCATCATCATCATTTACACAAACATCATCATTTACACAATCATCATCATCATTTGCACACTCATCATCATTTACACAATCAGCATAATAATCATTTACACAATCATCATTTACACAATCATCATCACAATCATCACCATCATCATCATTTACACAATCATCATCATCATTTACACATTCATCACCATCATCATCATTTACACATTCATCAACATCATCATCATTTACACAATCATTATCATCATTTACACAATCATCACCATCATTTACACAATCATCACCATCATCATCATTTACACAATCATCATCACCATCATTTACACAATCATCATTTACACAATCATCATTTACACAATCATCACCATCATCATCATTTACAGAATCATCACCATCATTTACACAATCATTACCAACATCATTTACACAATCATCACCATCATCAATTACACAATCATCAGTATCATTTACACAATCATCACCACCATCATCATTTACACAATCATCATCACCATCATTTACACAATCATCATCATTTACACAATCATCATTTACACAATCATCATCATCATTTACAGAATCATCACCATCATTTACACAATCATTACCATCATCATTTACACAATCATCACCATCATCAATTACACAATCATCAGTATAATTTACACAATCATCACCACCATCATCATTTACACAATCATCATCATCATTTACACAATCATCATCATCATTTACACAATCATCATCATTTACACAATCATCATCATTTACACAATCATCACCATCATTTACACAATCATCACTATCATCATTTACACAATCATCATCATCACCACCATCATTTACACAATCATCATTTACACAATCATCATCATTTTCACAATCATCATTTACACAATCATCATTTACACAATCATCACCATCATCATCATTTACACAATCATCATCATCACCATCATTTACACAATCATCATTTACACAATCACCATCATTTACACAATCATTACCATCATCATCATTTACACAATCATCACCATCATCATCATCACTTACACAATCATCACTATCATTTACACAATCATCATCATCATTTACACAATCATCACCATCATCATTTACACAATCATCACCATCATCATCATTTACACAATAATCACCATCATCATTTACACAATCATCATCATTTACACACTCATCATCATCATTTACACACTCATCATCATCATTTACCCAATCATCATCATTTACACAATCATCATCATTTACACAATCATCATCATTTTCACAATCATCATTTACACAATCATCATTTACACAATCATCACCATCATCATCATTTACACAATCATCATCATCACCATCATTTACATCATCACCATCATTTACACAATCAACACCATCATTTACACAATCATCACCATCATCATCATTTAAACAATCATCACCATCATCATTTACATCATCATCATTTACACAATCATCACCATCATAAATTACACCATCATCACCATCATTTACACCATCATCATTTAAATCACCATCATCACCATCATTTACACCATCATCATGATTTACACCATCACCATCATTTTCAACAGCATCATCATTAGCACTGCCATCACCATCATCATGAACACCACGCACTTACCACCTACATCACCATCATCATTATGTAAACACAGACAAAGCTCCCCCGTGTAGCCTCTAGCAGGCTGTAGGGCAAGTGCTGTTAGCGAGCACCTCACACACACAGACACAGACAAAGCTCCCCCGTGTAGCCTCTAACCGGCCGTAGGGGCAAGTGCTGTTAGCGAGCACCTCACACACAGACACAGACAAAGCTCCACCGTGTAGCCTCTAACAGGCCGTAGGGGCAAGTGCTGTTAGCGAGCACCTCACACAGACACAGACAAAGCTCCACCGTGTAGCCTCTAACAGGCCGCAGGGGCAAGTGCTGTTAGCGAGCACCTCACACACAGACACAGACAAAGCTCCCCCGTGTAGCCTCTAACAGGCTGTAGGGGCAAGTGCTGTTAGCGAGTAGCAGCGCCTGTGAAGGCTACCGGCGCTGTGGCACACGAGGGGGTGGGTGGCCAGCACCACGCCCGGCCGCCTTTGTCTTCCCTAGTGGTAGCGATGTTCACTATGCTACACACCACCACCATTACCACCCACTACCATCACCACCATCACCACCCACCACCATCGCCACCCACCACCATCACCACCATCACCTCCACCATCACCACCCACTACCATCACCACCACCATCACCACAACCATCACCACTACCATCACCACCCACTACCACCACCACCATCACCACCCACTACCATCACCACACACTACCATCACCACTACCATCACCACCACCCACTACCATCACCACCCACTACCATCACCACCACCATGACCACCCACTACCACCACCACCACCCATTACCATCACCACCCACTACCACCACCATCACCACCCACTACCATTACCACCACCATCACCACCCACTACCACCACCATCACCACCACCACCATCACCACCCACTACCACCACCATCACCACCCACTACCATAACCACCCACTACCATCACCACCACCATCACCACCATCACCACCATCACCACCATCACCATCACCACCCACTACCACCACCATCACCACCCACTACCATAACCACCCACTACCACCACCATCACCACCACCACCATCACCACCCACTACCATCACCACCACCATCACCACCCACTACCATCACCACCCACTACCACCACCACCATCACCACCCACTACCATCACCACTACCATCACCACCACCACCATTACCACCACCACCACCATCACCACCCACTACCATAACCACCCACTACCATCACCACCACCATCACCACCACCATCACCACTACCATCACCACCACCATCACCACCACCATTACCACCCACTACCATCACCACCCACTACCATCATCACCACCATCACCACCACCATCACCACCCTCTACCACCACCATCACCACCACCACCCACCACCACCACCACCATCACCACTCACTACCACCATCACCACCCACTACCATCACCATCACCACCCACTACCACCACCATCACCACCCACTACCACCACCACCACCATCACCACCCACTACCATCACCACCCACTACCACCACCACTACCATCACCCACTACCATCACCACCACCACCATGACCACCCACTACCACCATCACCACCACTACCACCACCACCACCCACTACCACCATCACCCACTACCATTACCACCATCACCATGACCACCCACTACCACCACCACCATCACCACCCACTACCATCACCACCACCATCACCACCCACTACCACCACCATGACCACCCACTACCACCACCACCATCACCACCACCATCACCACCACCATCACCACCACCACCATCACCACCCACTACCATCACCACCACCATCACCACCCACTACCACCACCATGACCACCCACTACCACCACCACCATCACCACCACCATCACCACCACCATCACCACCACCACCATCACCACCCACTACCATCACCACCACCATCACCACCACCATCACCACCCACTACCATCACCACCCACTACCATCACCACCACCATCACCACCACCATCACCACCCACTACCATCACCACCACCCACTACCATCACCACCCACTACCACCACCACCATCACCACCCACTACCATCACCACCATCACCACCCACTACCACCACCATCACCACCACCACCACCATCACCACCCACTACCATCACCACCACCACCCACTACCATCACCACCACCATCACCACCCACTACCACCACCATGACCACCCACTACCACCACCACCATCACCACCACCATCACCATCACCACCACCACCATCACCACCCACTACCACCATCACCATCACCACCCACTACCATCACCACCCACTACCATCACCACCACCATCACCACCACCATCACCACCCACTACCATCACCACCACCCACTACCATCACCACTCACTACCACCACCACCATCACCACCCACTACCATCACCACCACCATCACCACCCACTACCACCACCATCACCACCACCATCACCACCCACTACCATCACCACCCACTACCACCATCACCACCCACTACCATCACCATTACCATCACCACCACCATCACCACCACCACCATCACCACCCACTACCATCACCACCATCACCACCCACCACCATCACCACCCACTACCATCACCACCACCATCACCACTCACTACCACCATCACCACCCACTACCATCACTACTACCATCACCACCACCATCACCACCACCATCACCACCACCACCATCACCACCCACAACCACCACCATCATCACCACCATCATGACCACCCACTACCATCACCACCACCATCACCACCACCACCATCACCCACTACCATCACCACCACCATCACCACCACCACCATCACCCACTACCATCACCACCACCACCATGACCACCCACTACCACCACCACCATCACCACCACTACCATCACCATCCACTACCACCACCACCACTACCATCACCACCCACTACCATCACCACCACCATCACCACCACCACCATCACCACCACCCACCACTACCATCACCACCAACACCACCATCACCACCACCACCATCACCACCACCCACCACTTCCATCACCACCACCATCACCACCATCACCACCACCACCATCACCACCATCACCAGCCACTACCATCACCACTACCATCACCACCACCACCATCACCACCACCATCACCACCACCATTAACACCCACTACCATCACCACCATCACCACCCACTACCACCACCATCACCACCCACTACCATCACCACTACCATCACCACCACCATCACCACCATCACCACCATTACCACCCACTACCATCACCACCATCACCACTCACTACCATCACCATCACCACCACCATCACCACCACCATCATCACCACCACCATCATCACCACCATCACCACCCACTACCATCACCACCACCATGACCACCCACTACCACCACCACCATCACCACCACTACCATCATCACCCACTACCATCACCACCACCACCATGACCACCCACTACCATCACCACCACCATCACCACCACCCACCACTACCATCACCACCAACACCACCATCACCACCACTACCATCACCACCATCACCACCACCACCATCACCACCACCCACCACTACCATCACCACCACCACCATCACCACCATCACCACCACCACCACCATCACCACCCACTACCACCACCACTACCATCACCACCACCACCACCATCACCACCACCCACCACTACCATCACCACAACCACTATCACCACCACCACCACTACTACCACCACCATCACCACCACCACCACTACCACCACTACCATCACCACCACCATCACCACTACCACCATCACCACCACCCACCACTACCATCACCACCAACACCACCATCACCACCACCACCACTACCATCACCACCACCATCACCACCATCACCACCACCCACAACTACCATCACCACCACCACTACCATCACCACCACCACTACCATCACCACCACCACCACCACTACCACCACCATCACCACCACCACCAATACCACCACCACTACCATCACCACCACCATCACCACTACCACCATCACCACCACCCACCACTACCATCACCACCAACACCACCATCACCACCACCACCACTACCACCACTACCATCACCACCACCATCACCACTACCACCATCACCACCACCCACCACTACCATCACCACCAACACCACCATCACCACCACCACCACTACCATCACCACCACCATCACCACCATCACCACCACCCACAACTACCATCACCACCACCACTACCATCACCACCACCACTACCATCACCACCACCACTACCACCACCATCACCACCACCACCAATACCACCACCACTACCATCACCACCACCATCACCACTACCACCATCACCACCACCCACCACTACCATCACCACCAACACCACCATCACCACCACCACCACTACCACCACCACCATCACCACCCACCACTACCATCACCACCACCATCACCACCACCATCACCACCATCACCACCATCACCACCACCATCACCACCCACTACCACCACCACTACCATCACCACCACCCACCACTATCATCACCACCATCACCACCACCATCACCACCACCACTACCACCACCAACACCACCACCATCACCACCACCCACCACTACCATCACGACGATCGCCATCACGCAGCACGAGGGAGATCCCTCCCTAGGGTGTCTCGCCCGTGTCCCCTAAACGCATTGGAGGGGGGGGGTCCCAGCGAAGGGTCCTCTTGCAGGGCCCCCTCTACACCGGGGACTTCGGCTCGAGGAGGAGGGAGGAGGGCAAGGGGGAGGGGGAGGAGGAGGGGAGGGGTGATGCCCACAGTTCCGAGGTGAGCGGGTCACGTGGTAATTGGAAACAGCTGAGAGCCCACGGCCTTGGTGCTGAATGCTCACGTGGAGGGCGAGGGGTCACGGTACAGCACGAAGCCTAAACGATCGTGTTATTTATTTATTTTATCTTACCAGGTTAAGGCCCCATTGAGCTTCTGTGCAGCGCTTTGTTCAGAAGGCCTGACCCTGGCCATCACAGATGATAGCAGCTCTGCCACGTGACTTGTCAGCGTCATCATCATCATCATCACCACGTGGAGATTCACAGCAGCAGTCAAATAGAGATACATAAAGGCACCTATAGAGATACATAGACACCTATAGAGATACATCGGGACCCATAGAGAGACAGAGATACAGAGACCCATAGAGACACATAGAGACCCATAGACTCAACTATAAACTATTATTATTATTGTTGTATCAGCTGTAAGTCCCCACCGCTGTGTGGCTCTCTGTTCAGAAGGCCTGACCCTGGCCATCATAGATGATAGCAGCTCTGCCACGTGACTTGTCAGCGTCATCATCATCATCACCACGTGGAGATTCACAGCAGCAGTCAAATAGAGATACATAGAGGCACCTATAGAAATACATAGACACCTATAGAGATACATAGACACCTATAGAGACACATAGTGACACATAGAGATACATAGAGACTCATAGAGATACATAGAGACACATAGAGACCCATAGAGATACATAGAGATACATAGAGACCCATAGACATACATAGAGATACATAGAGACACATAGAGATACATGGACACCTATAGAGACACATGGACACTTATAGAGATACATAGGGACTCATAGAGATACATAGAGACTCATAGAGATACATAGAGACACCACAGAGACACATGGACACCTATAGAGATACATAGTGGCCCATAGAGATACATAGAGACTTATAGAGACACATAGGGACCCCATAGAGATCCATAGAGACACAGAGAGATACATATAGACACATAGAGATACATAGAGACACCATAGAGACACATGGACACCTATAGAGATACATAGAGACACAGAGATACATAGAAACTCATAGAGATACATAGAGACTCATAGAGATACATAGAGACGCCATAGAGACACAGAGACCCATAGAGACACATAGAGATACATAGAGACACGATAGAGACACATGGTCACCTATAGAGATACATAGAGACACAGAGATACATAGGGACCCCATAGAGACACATAGCGATCCATAGAGACACATAGAGGTACATATAGACACATAAAGATACATATAGACACGTAGAGATACATAGTGACCCATAGAGATACATATAGACACATAGAGATACATAGAGACACATAGACACCTATAGAGACACATAGTGACCCATAGAGACACATAGAGATCCACAGAGACACATAGAGATACATATAGACACATAGAGACACCATAGAGACACATGGACACCTATAGAGATGCATAGACACCTATAGAGATACATAGTGACACATAGAGATACATAGAGACTCATAGAGATACATAGAGACACCATAGAGACACCATAGAGACACATGGACACCTATAGAGATACATAGAGACACATAGAGACACCATAGAGACACCATAGAGACACATGGATACCTATAGAGATACATAGACACCCATAGAGATACATAGGGACCCATAGAGACACATAGAGATCCACAGAGACACATAGAGACCCGTAGGTTCAACTAAACGTGATGTCACCAGCTGTAAGGTCCCCGCTGAGTTGCTGTGTATCTCTCTGTTCAGAAGGCCTGACCCTGGCCATCACAGATGATTGCGGCTCTGCCACGTGGCCTATCGTCATCACCACCACGGGGAGAGAGAAACGCTATTGTGGGGGTTTACATGAAGCAAAGCATTGAAACTAAACGGAATGATGAACGAAGCATAGTGCCGACTACACCGAGCATCTTCTCGTTTCCTCTGATCGTAAAACAATATAAATAGAGTAACACAGACTCCAAATATACGGGATCGAACCCACGACCTCCTGGAGACCAGGCGCGGTAGTTAACATCTCCTATTCACCGTGATGATGATGATGAGAGAGAGACACGCAGACTCCAAATATACAGCAGCAGCAGTGATTGGAGGGCATGGGCCAGATCAGCTCAATAACAACGGTAGGAGGCTGCTAGATTTTTGTGCAGCCCATGGGCTTGTAATTACCAACACGCTGTTCCGGCATCGGCGCATCCAAACAACATCATGGATGCATGCCGGGTCCAAGCAAGATTATCTGCTGGACTACATAGTGACGGACCAGCGGATGCGAGCCCATGTCCTTGACACCAGGACCTACCGTGGAGCTGATCTGCCCTCTGACCATCGACTAGTCATCTGCAAGATGCGCCTGTCATTCTTCCACTCCGGTGGTAGGTGTACACCCAGGACCCGATTCCAACCTAAAGTGGCCTGGTCTCAGTTAGCTGATGAAAGTTGCAAGCAAGAATTTCATCATCGCTTGCGGCTGGGGTTGGCATCGTCCCCCACTCCTCCTGATGTCGAGGGAAAATGGGCGAGGTTTAGGAGTGTGACTCATGCAGCTGCAATGGCTGCTTTGGGTACGCGGTCCAGACCTCCACAGAGACCCTGGCTGACAGAGGAGGTGTTCAGGATGGTTGAGAAAAAGCGACAGGCCCACTGTCATCGGCTACAGAATCCCACCTTCGCTCGGAGGTTCGGAGAGCCATGAGGCGCTGCAAGGATGGGTGGTGGTCGCGGGTTGCTGAGGAGATGGAGTCTGCCTCAGTGGCCTGCGATCACAAATCTCTATTTAACTCCATCAAAAAAGTAACCAGCAGCACCACACCTATTACCATCATTAGGGGAAAAACGGTGATCCAATCTCCGACCCTCAGGAACAGGTTTGCAGATTTGCTGAGCATTTCTGTGAGGTCCTGGGGGAGGGGAAATCCCTCAGCCAGGAAAACATCGTGGCACAAAGTGGGGATGACCCTGCCGAGGCTGCAGTGCCTCAAATATTGGAAGAAGTCACCCCCTATGAGTGGCTGGCTGAGGTGCCATCTGTTGAGGAAGTACTGAAGGCGATCCGGAGTCTTGAGACCAGGAAAGGCACCGGGCAGAGATGATCTCCCAAGCGAAATGCTGAGGGAGGGTGGCGTTTGTGCACAGACTGCCCTATATGACTTCATAACAACAGTCTGGACCACTGGACGGGTACCGCAGGATTGGAAAGATGCCCTGGTGGTCCCCCTATTTAAGAAGGGGGACCGCACAAACTGTAACAACTACAGGGGCATCTCACTTCTCAGTGTGCCGGGAAAGGTCCTGGCAAGGATTATGCAACATCGCCTTGCCAAGCACGCTGAGGAGAGGCTTGCGGAGCCCCAATGCGGTTTCAGGAAAGGGCGGTCCTGAACAGATGCCATATTTTCTGTCCGTCTGCTACAGCAGAGGTGTAGGGAATTCCAACAAGACCTACATCTCTGCTTCATTAACCTGGTCAAGGCCTATGATACCATCAGTAAGCCTGGGCTCTGGGTTGTTCTTCGTGCTTTTGGAGTCCCTGACCTGCTCACGATCATTAAGGACCTTCATGATGGTGAGCGGGCCCGGGTAAAACTATGTGGCCGGGAGTCAGAGCCATTCCCTGTACACCTTGGGGTGCGACAGGGATGTCCTCTGGCTCCCACATTATTTAACATCTATTTTGACCACGTAGTTCATGGGAGGCTGACCGATGCCCGGGTGTGGTCAAGGGATGGCTCCCTATTGCTCAACCACGTTATGTATGCCAATGATTTGGTAATAGCTGCTCATTCAGAGGAGGAGTTGGAGACGCTGCTGCTGAGACTGGAGCGTGCCACTAAGAGATGGGGCCTTACCATCAGCCCCACCAAAACTAAGCACCTGCCTGGGTATTTTGTACCATCGGACACTCCACCCCCACAACTCCCAATCGGTGATGGGGCAATTGTGGAAAGAGTGGAGAGTTTCCCATACCTGTGCAGTGTGCTTATGACCGGCTCCAGTTTAAAAGCAGGGGTCTCACTCCGAATCAGTCGAGCAGCAATATCTTTTCATCGGTTTGAAGAATGCTGTGTGGAACCTACCTGGTCTGTCGCTCCGCACTAAGCTTCAGATCTTCTCGGCCACGGTCATTCCCTCCCTTCTCTACGCTTGCGTAACGTGGACCCCCCTAATGGAACATCTTCGCCGGTTAGAAACATTTAGGCTAGCCTGCCTACGATCCATCCTGGGTTTAACCAGACTGGATTCTGTGAGGAGCTCACAAATCCTTGAAAGATCTGGGCAAGGTCCCATCGGTGAGCGCCTCCGGCAGGCAACGCTGCGTTGGCTGGGTCATGTAGCCCGCATGCCCAGCCACCGCATGCCTAAACAGCTTGTATTTGGCCGGATCGAGGGGGCTAAACGGGCGTGGCACGGGCTAGAGAAGAGATGGAGTGATGTGGTACAGGAGGACGTGGAGCTGAGTGGACTTGCCAATGACTGGTACCAGCGGTGTCAAGATCGGCCTCTGTGGAGGAGGCTCGTGAAGGACGCTACTGGGCAGTTGGAGGCAGTCGCCCTCCAACAACAACGGAGGGCGGAGGAGTGACGCTCACAACAATGAGCGGAGCGCCGGGTGGCTAAAGCACAGCAGGTTAGCACAGTAGGGGGCACAGGTGGTGCATCAGCCAGTCATCTCAGTCATCTCGGTCATCTCAGTCAGTCGACCCGTGGCACCTGGGTCTGCCCCGTGACCTCCTGCCAACGGGCGTTCGACACTTCACGTTGCCTCAAGGTGCACTTGGCCTGGCACAAGCGTCGTGGTGACGTCACCGCCACTTAGTGGCCAATGGCGGTTGTTGTTGTTGTTGTGAGTGAGTGGCTGATGAGCCGCTACCTTTATCATAACGCCATTCGTAGCGGCAATCCGGGGGTTGTGATCAAACCCAGTCGCACTCCTGTACACACACCGGGCACGGCGGGACGTCACGTGGCTATGTTGGCTAATAGCTCCTTCGCATCAACAACAAGGGGAGATCGTGTGCACTGAATTTGTTGTTTGTGAGCCACTCTGTATCCGTGCGTGCGACCTTCGTAACAACGCCATTCGGTGTTGTGTTTGATGTTATTCCGTGTCTTAACCCCCCCCCCCCCACCCACCCTCCTCTTGATCATCTGTGGGGGGTGTGGGGGGTGTGGGGGGGGGTGTGTGGGGGGTGAGAAGAGCTTTACATCTTATCGGATTCCTCCCTCCTGCGATAAATGAATCAATTTATCCCGATGATCAGGCCCAAAAATAACGTACAAAAATCTGAAGGGACAAAGGTCATCGCTGCTCCGGAGGTAGCGATGACCTTGCGGGCACCGTGGGAATCTTTTGGGGTGGTGGTGGAGTGTTGAAGACGTCGACCGTGACCCAAGCAGGTACCAGGAGATCCCTGTTGGCGCGAGTACCACGGATGGGACCGAGGTCCCTGTCGGACATCGCCGAGGGCGGAAGAGCCAGTGGACAATTCTCAAGACGCGGGCATTCTACGACTCTAAAACTACGACTACTCTAAGACTACTACTACACTAAGACTACTACTACACTAAGACTACTACTACACTAAGACTACTACTACACTAAGACTACTACTACACTAAGACTACTACACTAAGCCTACTACTACACTAAGACTACTACACTAAGACTACTACTACACTAAGACTACTACTGCACTGAGACTACTACTACTACACTAAGACTACTACTACACTAAGACTACTACTACTCTAAGACTACTACACTAAGACTACTACTACACTAAGACTACTACTACACTAAGACTACTACTACACTAAGACTACTACTACACTAAGACTACTACTACACTAAGACTACTACTACACTAAGACTACTACACTAAGCCTACTACTACACTAAGACTACTACACTAAGACTACTACTACACTAAGACTACTGCACTGAGACTACTACTACTACACTAAGACTACTACTACACTAAGACTACTCTAAGACTACTACTACTCTAAGACTACTATTACTACACTAAGACTACTACTACACTAAGACTACTACTACACAAAGACTACTACTACTACACTACTACTACACTAAGACTACTACTACACTAAGACTACTACTACACTACTACTACTCTAAGACTACTACTACTCTAAGACTACTACTACACTAAGACTACTACTACACTAAGACTACTACTACACTAAGACTACTACACTAAGACTACTACTGCACTAAGACTACTACTACACTAAGACTACTACTACACTAAGACTACTGCAGTAAGACTACTACTACACTAAGACTACTACACTAAGACTACTACTACAGTAAGCCTACTACTACACTAAGACTACTCTAAGACTATTACTACTACACTAAGACTACTACTACACTAAGACTACTACTACACTAAGACTACTGCTACACTAAGACTACTCTAAGACTACTACTACACTAAGACTACTACTACACTGAGACTACTACACTAAGACTACTACTGCACTAAGACTACTACTACTCTAAGACTGCTACTACTCTAAGACTGCTACTGCACTAAGACTACTACTACACTAAGCCTACTACTACACTAAGACTACTACTACTCTAAGACTGCTACTGCACTAAGACTACTACTACACTAAGACTACTACTACACTAAGACTACTACACTAAGACTACTACTACACTAAGACTACTACACTAAGACTACTACACTAAGACTACTACACTAAGACTACTACACTAAGACTACTACTACAGTAAGCCTACTACTACACTAAGACTACTACTGCACTGAGACTACTATTACACTAAGACTACTACTACACTAAGACTACTACTACTCTAAGACTACTACTACACTAAGACTACTACACTAAGACTACTACTACACTAAGACTACTACTACACTAAGAGTACTACTACTCTAAGACTACTACTACTCTAAGACTACTACTACTCTAAGACTGCTACTGCACTAAGACTACTACTACACTAAGGCTACTACTACACTAAGACTACTACTCTAAGACTACTACTACACTAAGACTACTACTACACTAAGACTACTACTACACTAAGACTACTACTACACTAAGACTACTCTAAGACTACTACTACACTAAGACTACTCTAAGACTACTACTGCACTAAGATTACTCTAAGACTACTACTGCACTAAGATTACTCTAAGACTACTACTACACTAAGACTACTGCTACTCTAAGACTACTACTACACTAAGACTACTACTACTACACTAAGACTACTACACTAAGACTACTACAATAAGACTACTACTGCACTAAGACTACTACTGCACTGAGACTACTACTACACTAAGTCTACTCTAAGACTACTACTACTCTAAGACTACTACTACACTAAGACTACTACTACTACTCTAAGACTACTACTACACTAAGACTACTACTGCTACACTAAGACTACACTAAGACTTCTACTACACTAAGACTACTACTACACTAAGACTACTACTACACTAAGACTACTACTACACTAAGATTACTACTACTCTAAGACTACTACTACACTAAGACTACTCTAAGACTACTACTACACTAAGACTACTTCTACACTAAGACTACTACTACACTAAGACTACTCTAAGACTACTACTACACTGAGACTACTACTACTACTCTAAGACTACTACTACATTAAGACTACTACTGCTACACTAACACTACACTAAGACTTCTACTACACTAAGACTACTACTACACTAAGACTACTACTACACTAAGACTACTACTACACTAAGACTACTCTAAGACTACTACTACACTAAGACTACTTCTACACTAAGACTACTACTACACTAAGACTACTACTACACTACTACTCTAAGACTACTACTACACTAAGACTACTACTACACTAAGACTACTACTACACTAAGACTACTACTACACTACTACTCTAAGACTACTACTACACTAAGACTACTACACTAAGACTACTACTACACTAAGACTACTACTACTCTAAGACTACTACACTAAGACTACTACTACACTAAGACTACTACTACACTAAGACTACTACTACACTAAGACTACTCTAAGACTACTAATGCACTAAGACTACTCTAAGACTACTACTGCACTAAGACTACTCTAAGACTACTACTACACTAAGTCTACAGCTACACTAAGACTACTATAAGACTACTACTACACTAAGACTACTACTACACTAAGACTACTACTACACTAAGACTACTACCACACTAAGACTCCTACACTAAGACTACTCTAATACTACTACACTAAGACTACTACTACACTAAGACTACTACTACACTAAGACTACTACTACACTAAGACTACTATAAGACTACTACTGCACACAGACTACTCTAAGACTACTACTACTACACGAAGACTCTAAGACTACTACTGCACTAAGACTACTGCTACACTAAGACTACTCTAAGACTACTACTACTACACTAAGACTACTACTACACTAAGACTACTACTACACTAAGACTACTGCTACACTAAGACTACTACACTAAGACTACTCTAAGACTACTACTACACTAAGACTACTACTACACTACTACACTAAGACTACTACACTGACTACTCTAAGACTACTACTGCACTGAGATTACTACTACACTAAGACTACTGCTACACTAAGACTACTACTACACTAAGACTACTACTACACTAAGACTACTGCTACACTAAGACTACTACTACACTAAGACTACTACTACACTAAGACTACTCTAATACTGCTACTGCACTGAGACTTACTACACTAAGACTACTGCTGCTACACTAATACTACTCTAAGACTTCTACTACACTAAGACTACTACTACACTAAGACTACTGCTACACTAAGACTACTACTACACTAAGACTACTACTACTACACTAAGACTACTACTACACTAAGACTACTGCTACACTAAGACTACTCTAAGACTACTACTACACTAAGACTACTACTACACTAAGACTACTACTACACTAAGACTACTACACTAAGACTACTACTACACTAAGACTACTACTACACTAAGACTACTACTACACTAAGACTACTGCTACACTAAGACTACTACTACTACACTAAGACTACTACTACACTAAGACTACTGCTACACTAAGACTACTACTACACTAAGACTACTACTACACTAAGACTACTGCTACACTAAGACTACTACTACACTAAGACGACTGCTACACTAAGACTACTACTACACTAAGACTACTGCTACTCTAAGACTACTACTACACTAAGACTACTGCTACACTAAGACTACTACAGCCCCCACTGATATGAACATTGCAGCAAACCGATGTTCAACTATTAAACTAAAATTATTGACTTTGATTGCTACTAGCTGTAAGGCCCCCGCTGGGCTGCTGTGCCGGTCTCTTTCAGAAGCGACCCCTGGGTCATCACAAATGATATCAGGTCAACGGAGAGCGACTCATCAGCATCACCATCGTCGCCATCGTGGTGTGGAAGTGTATAGCAGCCGCGAAATACTCTAAACGCGTGCTGTTGATTCTAAATGGGGAGGGGAAGCGACACGGAGGACCGGGAGACAAAACCACACAAGGAACGCGACAGAGACTCAAACAGAGACCCACAGACTCACACAGAGACCCATAGAGTAACACAGAGAGCCATAGACTCACACAGAGAGCCACAGACTCATACAGAGAGCCACAGACTCATCACACAGAGAGCCACAGACTCACACAGAGACCCACAGACTCACACAGAGACCCACAGACTCGCACAGAGAGCCAAAGACTCACACAGAGAGTCATAGACTCACACAGAGACCCACAGACTCACACAGAGAGCCATAGACTCACACAGAGAGCCATAGACACACACAGAGTCCCACAGACTCACACAGAGACCCACAGACTCACACAGAGACCCACAGACTCACACAGATACCCACAGACTCACACAGAGACCCACAGACTCACAGAGAGCCATAGACTCACACAGAGAGCCACAGACTCACACAGAGAGCCATAGACTCACACAGAGAGCCATAGACTCACACAGAGAGGCATAGACTCACACAGAGACCCACAGACTCACAGAGAGACCCACAGACTCACACAGACCCACAAACTCACACAGAGACCTACAGACTCACACAGAGTCCCATATACTCACACAGAGATCCACAGACTCACAGAGAGCCATAGACTCACACAGAGAGCCACAGACTCACACAGAGAGCCATAGACTCACACAGAGAGCCATAGACTCACACAGAGAGGCATAGACTCACACAGAGACCCACAGACTCACATATAGACCCACAGACTCACACAGAGAGCGATAGACTCACACAGAGAGCCATAGACTCACACAGAGACCCATATACTCACACAGAGAGCCATAGACTCACACAGAGACCCACAGACTCACACAGAGAGCCATAGACTCACACAGAGAGCCATAGACTCACACAGAGAGCCATAGACACACACAGAGACCCACAGACTCACACAGAGACCCACAGACTCGCACAGAGAGCCATAGACTCACACAGAGACCCACAGACTCACACAGAGAGCCATAGACTCACAGAGAGCCATAGACTCACACAGAGAGCCATAGACTCACACAGAGACCCACAGACTCACAGAGAAACCCACAGACTCACACAGAGACCCACAAACTCACAGAGAGCCATAGACTCACACAGAGAGCCACAGACTCACACAGAGAGCCATAGACTCACAGAGAGCCATAGACTCACACAGAGAGCCATAGACTCACACAGAGACCCACAGACTCACAGAGAAACCCACAGACTCACACAGAGACCCACAAACTCACACAGAGACCTACAGACTAACACAGAGACCCACAGACTCACATAGAGACCCACAGACTCACACAGAGAGCGATAGACTCACACAGAGAGCCATAGACTCACACAGAGACCCATATACTCACACAGAGAGCCATAGACTCACACAGAGACCCACAGACTCACACAGAGACCCACACACTCACACAGAGACCCACAGACTCACACAGAGACCCGCAGACTCACATAGAGACCCACAGACTCACACAGAGACCTACAGACTCACACAGAGACCCACAGACTCACACAGAGACCCACAGACTCACACAGAGACGTGTAGACTCACACAGAGACCCACAGGCTCACACAGATACCCATAGACTTACACAGAGACCCACAGACTTACACAGAGACCCACAGACTCACACAGAGACCCACAGAGTAACACAGAGAGCCATAGACTCACACAGAGAGCCATAGACTCACACAGAGAGCCATAGACTCACACAGAGAGCTATAGACTCACACAGAGGGCCACAGACTCACAGAGAGACCCACAGACTCACACAGAGACCCACAAACTCACACAGAGACCTACAGACTCACACAGAGACCCACAGACTCACATAGAGACCCACAGACTCACACAGAGAGCGATAGACTCACACAGAGAGCCATAGACTCACACAGAGACCCATATACTCACACAGAGAGCCATAGACTCACACAGAGACCCACAGACTCACACAGAGAGCCATACCCTCACACAGAGAGCCATAGACTCACACAGAGAGCCATAGACACACCCAGAGACCCACAGACTCACACAGAGACCCACAGACTCGCACAGAGAGCCATAGACTCACACAGAGTCCCACAGACTCACACAGAGACCCACAGACTCACACAGAGACCCACAGACTCACACAGAGACCCACAGACTCACACAGATACCCACAGACTCACACAGAGACCCACAGACTCACAGAGAGCCATAGACTCACACAGAGAGCCATAGACTCACACAGAGAGCCATAGACTCACACAGAGAGCCACAGACTCACACAGAGAGCCATAGACTCACACAGAGACCCACAGACTCACACAGAGACCCACACACTCACACAGAGACCCGCAGACTCACACAGAGACCCACAGACTCACACAGAGACCTACAGACTCACACAGAGACCCACAGACTCACACAGATACCCATAGACTTACACAGAGACCCATAGACTTACACAGAGATCCATAGACTCATACAGAGAGCCATAGACTTTCACTCTCCCCATCTCCCCTCTCTCTCCCCATCTCCCCTCTCTCTCCCCATCTCCCCTCTCTCTCCCCATCTCCCCCTCTCCTTTCTCCTTGTGTAAGTGGAAGTTTATTTTCCATCTCCCCACCCAACCCCCTCCTGCCTTCTTACCCCCCTCCTCCACCCGCGTCTCTACAACACCGTTCCTACCTCTCCACCCCCCATCTCCCCCTCTCTCCCCACCTGCCCCCCCCTCTCTCTCCTCTCTCCAGCTCCCTGCTCCCCACCTCTCCCTCTCTCTCTTTCCATCTCCCCCCCCCATATCCCGCTCTCTCAATCTTCCCCTCTCTCTCTCCATCTCCCTCTCTCTGTCCATCCCCCCTCTCTCTTTCCCCTCTCTCTCTCTCTCTTTCAACTCTCTCTCTCCCATCTCCCCCCCCCTTCTCTCCATCTCCCCCTCTCTCCCATTTCCCCCCCCCCCCTCTCTCCATCTCCCCCCCCCCTCTCTCCATCTCCCCCTCCCTTTCTCTCCATTTCGCCATCTCTCCCATCTCCCCCCCCCCTCTCTCCATCTCCCCCTCTCTCTCCATCTCCCCTCTCTCCATCTCCCCCTCTCTCTCTCTCCCATCTCCCCTCTCTCTTTCCCCTCCCTCTCTCTCCATCTCCCCCTCCCTCTCTCTCCATCTCCCCCTCTCTCTCCCATCTCTCTCTCTTTATCTCCCCCCCCCCCTCTCCATCTCCCCCTCTCTCTCTCCCATCTCCCCCCCCCCTCTCTCCATCTCCCCCTCTCTCTCTCTCCATCTCCCCCTCTCTCTTTCCCCCCTCTCTTTCCTCTCCCCTCCCTCCTCTCTCCCCCCCCCCCCTCCCCCGTCTACTCCATCACCGTTCCTACCTCTCCCTCCACCCCCCTCTCTCCCTCTCTCCATCTCCCCCTCTCTCCTCTCTCTCTCTCCATCTCCCTCTCTCTGTCCATCTCCCCCTCTCTCCTCTCTCTCTCTCTCCATCTCCCTCTCTCTGTCCATCTCCCCCTCTCTCCTCTCTCTCTCTCTCCATCTCCCTCTCTCTGTCCATCTCCCCCTCTCTCCTCTCTCTCTCTCCATCTCCCTCTCTCTGTCCATCTCCCCCTCTCTCCTCTCTCTCTCCATCTCCCCCCCTCTTTCCTCCCCCTCCCCCGTCTACTCCATCACCGTTCCTACCTCCACCCCCCTCTCTCCCCCCCGTCTACTCCATCACCGTTCCTACCTCTCCCTCCACCCTCCTCCTCTCCCCCCCGTCTACTCCATCACCGTTCCTACCTCTCCCTCCACCCCCCTCCTCCTCTCCCCCCCCCCCCACCCGGCGGGCCGGGCCGAGGGGTGAGAGCGGAGCTCCAGGTTGTGTGGGACCCGTGGGTTCTCAGGCTCCGGCACGGAGGGGACCACGCTGGGGGTGGGTGGGGGTGGGTGGGGGCAGAAGAGTCGGACAATTCTCGCCTTGTGTGCACACACGCACAGGCACACGCAGAGACACACACACGCAGAGACACGCAGAGACACGCACAGGCACACACACGCAGAGACACACACAGGCACACACACGCAGAGACACACACGCAGAGACACACACACGCACACACACGCAGAGACACACACACGCAGAGACACACACACGCACAGGCACACGCAGAGACACACACGCACACAGAGAGAGAGACACACACGCACACACACGCAGAGACACACACGCACACACACGCAGAGACACACACGCAGAGACACACACACGCAGAGACACACACAGGCACAGAGACATACACGCAGAGGCACACACAGAGACACGCACGCAGAGACACACACACAGAGAGACACACACACAGGCACAGAGACACACACGCACATGCACACAGGCACACGCACACACAGAGACACACACGCAGAGACACACACACGCACACACGCAGAGACACACACAGGCGCACGCACACACAGAGACACATACGCAGAGACACACGCACACACACGCAGAGACACACACGCAGAGACACACACGCACAGGCACACACAGAGACACACACGCACACAGAGAGACACACACGCACAGGCACACACAGAGACACACATGCACACACACGCAGAGACACACACGCACAGGCACACGCAGAGACACACACACGCACACACACGAAGAGACACACACGCACACAGACAGAGAGAGAGAGAGACACACGCACAGGCACACACAGAGACACGCACAGGCACACACAGAGACACACACGCAGAGACACACACACAGAGAGACACACACACAGGCACAGAGACACACACGCACACACAGAAACACACACGCAGACAGAGAGAGAGACACACACGCACAGGCATACACAGAGACACGCACATGCACGCAAAGACACACACAGAGACACACACGTACAGGCACACACAGAGACACACACGCACACAGAGAGAGACACACACGCACAGGCACACACAGAGAGAGACACACACGCACAGGCACACACACAGAGACACACACACAGAGACACACACACGCACAGGCACACACAGAGAAAGACACACACGCACACAGAGAGACACACACGCACAGGCACACACAGAGACACACACGCACAGAAACACAGACATAGAGACACACACGCACAGAGACACGCACAGGCACACAGACTTAGAGACACACACGCACAGAGACACGCACAGCACACACACAGCACACACACAGAGACACACGCAGACACACACAGAGACACACAGACACACACACACAGAGACACACACGTACAGGCACACACAGAGACACACACGCACACACACATAGAGACACACGCACAGCACACACACAGCACACACACCCACAGATACACACGCACAAGCACACACACACACACAGACATTCACACAGACCCACGCGCACACAGACACACACGCACAGCACACACACACAGACATTCACACAGACACACGCGCACACAGACACACACGCACAGCACACACATACAGAGACATTCACACAGACACACGCGCACACAGACACACACGCACAGCACACACACAGAGACATTCACACAGACACGCGCACACAGACACATACGCACAGCACACACACGCAAAACAAAGACAAAGATCCCCCGTATAGCCTTAACAGCCTGTAGGGGTAAGTGCTGTTAGCGAGCACCTATGAAGGCCGGCACGGTACACGAGGGGGTGGGTGGCCAGCACCACGCCCGACCGCCTTTGTCTCCCGAGTGGCGATTTTTTTATCCACTGCAACAGGTACTCATTTGAGGCTGAGTCGACCTAGGGGAGGCCCAGGACCGGTTCAGATAATCGTCACTGGTGTTGGCCGTGAGCAGGAATCGAACCCGGGTCGCCGGCTTCGTAGCGCAACGTGGCACTAACCGCTGCATAGACACACGCACATAGACACACACACACATAGCCACACACATAGACACACACATAGACACACACACATAGACACACACACACATAGACACACACATAGACACACACATAGACACACACACAAACATACACACACACACATAGACACACACATACATAGACACATACACATAGACAAATACAAAGATCCCACATATAGCCTTAACAGACTGTAGGGGCAAGTGCTGTTAGCGAGCACCTATGAAGGCCGGAACGGTACACGAGGGGGTGGGTGGCCAGGACCACGCCCGACCGCCTTTGTCTCCCTAGTGGCAATGTTTACACACCGCACCAGGTACTCGACCACATAGACACACACACATACATCCACACGTACACACGCACAACAACAACAACCGCCATTCACCACTAAGTGGCGGTGATGTCACCACGACGCTTGTGCCAGGCTATGTGCACCCTGAGGCCACGTGAAGTGTCGAACGCCCGCTGGCAGGAGGTCACGGGGCAGACCCAGGTACCACGGGTCGACTGACTGAGATGACTGGCTGATGCACCACCTGTGCCCCCTACTGTACCAAACTGCTGTGCTTTAGCCACCCGGCGCTCCGCTCGTTGTTGTGAGCGTCGTTCCTCCGCCCTCCGTTGTTGTTGGAGGGCGACTACCTCCAACTGCCCAGTAGCGTCCTTCACGAGCCTCCTCCACAGAGGGCGATCTTGACACCGCTGGTACCAGTCATCGGCAAGTCCACTCAGCTCCACGTCCTCCTGTACCACATCACTCCATTTCTTCTCTAGCCCGTGCCGTGCCCGTTTAGCCCCCTCAATCCGGCCGAACAAAAGCTGTTTCGGCATGCGGTGGCTGGGCATGCGGGCTACATGACCCATCCATCGCAGCCTTGCCCGCCGGAGGAGCTCACCGATGGGACCTTGCCCAGATCTTTCAAGGATTTGTGAGCTCCTCACACAATCCAGTCTGGTTAAACCCAGGATGGATCGTAGGCAGGCCAGCCTAAATGTTTCTAACCGGCGAAGTTGTTCCATTAGGGGGGGTCCACGTTTCGCAAGCGTAGAGAAGGGAGGGAATGACCGTGGCCGAGAAGACCTGAAGCTTAGTGTGGAGCGACAGACCAGGTAGCTTCCACACAGCGTTACGCAACCGATGAAACAATATTGCCGCTCGACTGATTCGGAGTGAGACCTCTGCTGTTAAACTGGAGCCGGTCATAAGCACACTGCCCAGGTATGGGAAACTCTCCACCCTCTCCACAACTGCCCATCACCGATTGGGAGTTGTGGGGGTGGAGTGTCCGATGGTACAAAATACCCAGGCAGGTGCTTAGTTTTGGTGGGGCTGATGGTAAGGCCCCACCTCTTAGTTGCACGCTCCAGTCTCAGCAGCAGCGTCTCCAACGCCTCCTCTGAATGAGCAGCTATTACCAAATCATCAGCATGCATAACGTGGTTGAGCAATAGGGAGCCATCCCTTGACCACACCCGGGCATCGATCAGCCTCCCATTATATCTGTACCATATGGAGATTCCCCCGGTACAGCTATTGAAGACTTCACGAACTACGTGGTCAAAATAGATGTTAAATAATGTGGGAGCCAGAGGACATCCCTATCGCACCCCAAGGTGTACAGGGAATGGCTCTGACTCCCGGCCACGTAGTTTTACCCGGGCCCGCTCACCATCATGAAGGTCCTTAATGATCGTGAGCAGAGGGTCAGGTACTCCAAAAGCACGAAGAACAACCCAGAGCCCAGGCCTACTGATGGTATCATAGGCCTTGACCAGGTCAATAAAGCAGAGATGTAGGTCTTGTTGGAATTCCCTACACCTCTGCTGTAGCAGACGGACAGAAAATATGGCATCTGTGCAGGACCGCCCTTTCCTGAAACCGCATTGGGGCTCCGCAAGCCTCTCCTCAGCGTGCCTGGCAAGGCGATGCTGAATAATCCTTGCCAGAACCTTTCCCGGCACACTGAGGAGTGAGATGCCCCTGTAGTTGTTACAGTCTGTGCGGTCCCCCTTCTTAAATAGGGGGACCACCAGGGCAGACACACACACATAGACACACACACACACACACATAGACACACGCACATACATACATTCACACACACATAGACACACACACATAGACACACACACATAGACACACATTACATCCACACGTACACACGCACACACATAGACACACACATACATACACACACACACACATAGACACACACGTACATACACACACACATAGACACACGCACATACATACATTCACACATACATAGACACACACATACAGACACATGCACATACAGACACATGCACATACATACAGACATACATAGAGACACACAGACACACACGCGGACACATCACACGCACGCACACACAGACAAAGATCCCCCGTATAGCCTGTAATAGACATACACAACAACAACCGCCATTCGCCATTAAGTGGCGGTGACGTCACCACGACGCTTGTGCCAGGCTATGTGCACCCTGAGGCCACGTGGAGTGTCGAACGCCCGCTGGCAGGAGGTCACGGGGCAGACCCAGGTGCCACGGGTCGACTGACTGAGATGACTGTAATAGACATACACACACACACGCAGACACACACACACCTATCACAGACAGGCGATGTGTTAACTGTGTGTTAGCCGACTCTCTGTGTTGCGTTGCATCACTCTCCTTAACTTTACTAAAATTGTTTTCAAACTTCCAATTTCTATTTTTTTTTAAATGTTCCGTACGATTCTATTTCACACTTAACTTCTCATTTGGCAATCTTTAGAAGAGCGTAATCATCCAGGCTACGCGTTGACTGTGTGTTGACCGACTCACTGTGCTGCAGTTGCATTACACTTCCTAATTTTACTCAATTTTCTTTCTCAATCGGTTATTTTCTTGCTCTAAATATTGGCGTGTTGGTTTTTTCTCTACCGTAAGTCCATTGTCTCTCCTTCGGCCACTATGGTACGGAATTCCACAGAACTCTCTCACACGTCTCTCCCCCCATCTCTCTCTCTCTCTACCCCTCTTTCTCTGTGTGCCTATGTTGTTGTGTGTGTCTCTCTCTGTGTGTCTGTGTGTGTCTCTGTGTGTGTGTGTCTCTGTGTGTGTGTGTCTGTGTGTGTGTCTCTCTCAATGCGGTTTCAGGAAAGGGCGGTCCTGCACAGATGCTATATTTTCTGTCCGTCTGCTACAGCAGAGGTGTAGGGAATTCCAACAAGACCTACATCTCTGCTTTATTGACCTGGTCAAGGCCTATGATACCATCAGTAGGCCTGGGCTCTGGGTTGTTCTTCGTGCTTTTGGAGTACCTGACCCTCTGCTCACGATCATTAAGGACCTTCATGATGGTGAGCGGGCCCGGGTAAAACTACGTGGCCGGGAGTCAGAGCCATTCCCTGTACACCTTGGGGTGCGACAGGGATGTCCTCTGGCTCCCACATTATTTAACATCTAATTTGACCACGTAGTTCGTGAAGCCTTCAATAGCTGTACCGGGGGAATCTCCATATGGTACAGATATAATGGGAGGCTGATCGATGCCCGGGTGCGGTCAAGGGATGGCTCCCTATTGCTCAACCACGTTATGTATGCTGATGATTTGGTAATAGCTGCTCATTCAGAGGAGGAGTTGGAGACGCTGCTGCTGAGACTGGAGCGTGCCACTAAGAGGTGGGGCCTTACCATCAGCCCCACCAAAACTAAGCACCTGCTTGGGTATTTTGTACCATCGGACACTCCACCCCCACAACTCCCAATCGGTGATGGGGCAGTTGTGGAGAGAGTGGAGAGTTTCCCATACCTGGGTAGTGTGCTTATGACTGGCTCCAGTTTAACAGCAGAGGTCTCACTCCGAATCAGTCGAGCGGCAATATCTTTTCATCGGTTGCGTAACGCTGTGTGGAAGCTACCTGGTCTGTCGCTCCGCACTAAGCTTCAGGTCTTCTCGGCCACGGTCATTCCCTCCCTTCTCTACGCTTGCGAAACGTGGACCCCCCTAATGGAACATCTTCGCCGGTTAGAAACATTTAGGCTGGCCTGCCTATGATCCATCCTGGGTTTAACCAGACTGGATTGTGTGAGGAGCTCACAAATCCTTGAAAGATCTGGGCAAGGTCCCATCGGTGAGCTCCTCCGGCGGGCAATGCTGCGATGGCTGGGTCATGTAGCCCGCATGCCCAGCCAACGCATGCCGAAACAGCTTTTGTTCGGCCGGATTGAGGGGGCTAAGCGGGCGCGGCACGGGCTAGAGAAGAGATGGAGTGATGTGGTACAGGAGGACGTGGAGCTGAGTGGACTTGCCGATGACTGGTACCAGCGGTGTCAAGATCGACATCTGTGGAGGAGGCTCGTGAAGGATGCTACTGGGCAGTTGGAGGTAGTCGCCCTCCAACAACAACGGAGGGCGGAGGAGCGACGCTCACAACAACGAGCGGAGCGCCGGGTGGCTAAAGCACAGCAGATTGGCACAGTAGGGGGCACAGGTGGTGCATCAGCCAGTCATCTCAGTCAGTCGACCCGTGGCACCTGGGTCTGCCACGTGACCTCCTGCCAGCGGGCGTTCGACACTTCACGTGGCCTCAGGGTGCACATAGCCTGGCACAAGCGTCGTGGTGACGTCACCGCCACTTAGTGGCGAATGGTGGTTGTTGTTGTTGTGTCTCTCTCTCTGTGTGTCTCTGTGTGTGTCTCTCTGTGTGTGTCTCTGTGTGTGTCTGTGTGTGTCTCTCTCTCTGTGTGTCTCTGTGTGTGTGTTTCTCTCTGTGTGTCTGTGTGTGTGTGTGTCTCAGGGTGTCTACTGTAAGTCCATTGTCTCTCCTCCGGCCACTATGGTACGGAATTCCACAGAACTCTCTCACACGTCTCTCCCCCCATCTCTCTCTACCCCTCTTTCTCTTTAAGGCCTCGACAAAGAGGCGTTGTTTCTCTGTGTGCCTATGTTGTGTGTGCTTCTCTCTGTGTGTCTCTGTGTGTGTCTGTGTGTGTCTCTCTCTCTCTGTGTGTCGCTGTGTGTGTCTCTGTGTGTGTCTCTCTCTGTGTGTCTCTGTGTGTGTGTCTCTCTCAGTGTGTGTGTCTGTGTTTGTGTGTCTGTGTGTGTGTCTCTGTCTGTGTGTCTCTGTGTGTCTCTTTCTGTGTATCTGTGTGTGTCTCTGTCTGTCTGTGTCTCTCTGTGTGTGTCTCTCTCGGTGTGTCTCTGTGTGTGTGTTTCTCGCTGTGTGTCTGTGTGTGTCTCTGTGTGTGTCTCTCTCTGTGTGTCTCTGTGTGTGTCTCTGTATGTGTGTGTCTCTCTCTCTGTGTGTCTCTGTGTGTGTCTCTTTCTGTGTATCTTTGTGTGTGTCTCTGTGTGTCTGTCTGTGTCTCTGTGTGTGTGTTTCTCTCTGTGTGTCTGTGTGTTTCTCTGTGTGTGTCTCTCTCTGTGTGTCTCTGTGTGTGTTTCTCTCTGTGTGTCTGTGTGTGTCTCTGTGTGTCTCTCTCTGTGTGTTTGTGTGTGTGTCTCTCTGTGTGTCTCTTTGTGTCTCTCTCTGCCTGTGTGTGTGTATCTCTGCTTGTGTGTCTATCTGTGTCTCCGTGTGTCTCTTTCTGTGTGTCTCCGTGTGTGTGTCTCTCTCTCTGCTTGTGTGTCTGTGTTGTCTCTCTCTCTCTGTGTGTCTGTGTGTGTCTCTCTCTGTCTCTGTGTGTGTATCTCTCTCTCTGTGTGTCTGTGTGTGTCTCTCTCTGCTTGTGTGTCTGTCTGCGTGTCTGTGTGTGTGTCTCTCTCTCTCTGTGTCTCTGTGTGTATCTGTCTGTGTATCTCTCTGTGTCACTCTCGCTGTGTGTCTCTGTGTGTGTGTCTCTCTCTCTGCTTGTGTGTCTGTCTGTGTGTCTCTGTGTTGTCTCTGTCTGTGTGTCTCTGTCTGTGTGTCTCTGCTTGTGTGTCTGTGTGTGTGTCTCTGTGTGTGTTTCTCTCTGTACCTCTCTGTGTGTGTCTCTGTGTGTATCTCTCTTTCTGTGTCTCTGTGTGTGTCTCTCTCTGCTTGTGTGTCTGTCTGTGTGTCTCTGCGTGGGTCTCTCTGTGTGTGTGTGTGTCTCTCTCTGCTTGTGTGTCTGTCTGTGTGTCTCTGTGTGTGTCTCTCTGTCTGTGTGTGTCTCTCTCTGCTTGTGTGTCTGTCTGTGTGTCTCTGTCTGTGTGACTCTCTCTGTCTCTGTGTGTGTCTCTCTATGCATGTGTGTCTGTCTGTGTGTCTCCGTGTGTGTCTCTCCCTGTGTGTCCCTGTGTGTGTGTCTCTCTATGCTTGTGTGTCTGTCTGTGTGTCTCCGTGTGTGTCTTTCTCTGTGTCTCTGTGTGTGTCTCTCTCTCTGCTTGTGTCTGTCTGTGTGTCTCTGTGTGTGTCTATTTCTGTGTGTTTCTTTGTGTGTCTCTCTCTGCTTGTGTGTCTGTCTTTGTGTCTGTCTGTGTGTCTCTGTGTGTGTCTCTATCTGTGTGTCTGTTTGTGTGTCTCTCTCTGCTTGTGTGTCTGTCTTTGTGTCTGTCTGTGTGTCTCTGTGTGTGTCTCTATCTGTGTGTCTGTTTGTGTGTCTCTCTCTGCTTGTGTGTCTGTCTTTGTGTCTCTGTGTGTCTCTATCTGTGTGTCTGTGTGTGTGTCTCTCTCTCTGTGTCTCTCTCTCTCTGCCTGTGTGTCTGTATGTCTCTGTGTGTGTCTCTTTCTGTGTGTCTCTGTGTGTGTGTCTCTCTCTGCTTGTGTGTCTGTCTGTGTGTCTCTGTGTGTCTCTCTCTGCTTGTGTGTCTGTCTGTGTGTCTCTGTGTCTCTCTCTCTGCCTGTGTGTCTGTGTGTGTCTCTCTCTCTCTCTCTGTGTGTCTCTGTGTGTGTGTCTCTCTCTGCTTGTGTGTCTGTCTGTGTGTCTCTGTGTGTGTCTCTTTCCGTGTGTCTCTGTGTGTGTCTCTCTCTGTGTCTCTTTGTGTGTGTCTCTCTCTGCTTGTGAGTCTGTGTGTTTCCCTCTGTGTGTCTCTGTGTGTCTCTCTCTGTGTGTCTCTCTGTGTCTCTCTCTCTGTGTGCCTCTGTGTGTGTCTCTCTCTCTCTCTCTGTGTGTGTGTGTGTCTCTCTCTGCTTGTGTGTCTGTCTGTGTGTCTCTGTGTGTGTCTCTTTCTGTGTGTCTCTGTGTGTGTGTCTCTCTCTCTGTCTCTGTGTGTGTGTGCCTCTCTCTGCTTGTGAGTCTGTGTGTCTCCCTCTGTGTGTCTCTGTGTGTATCTGTGTGTGTCTCTCTCTCTCTGTGTGTCTCTGTGTGTCTCTCTCTGTGTGTCTCTCTCTCTCTGTGTCTCTGTGTGTATCTCTCTCTGTGTGTCTCTGTGTGTGTGTCTCTGTGTGTGTCTCTCTCTCTCTGCTTGTGAGTCTGTGTGTCTCCCTCTGTGTCTCTGTGTGTATTTGTGTGTGTCTCTCTCTCTGTGTCTCTGTGTGTGAGTCTCTCTCTCTCTCTGTTTCTCTGTGTCTGTATGTCTCTCTCTGCCTGTGTGTCTGTCTGCGTGTCTCCGTGTCTGTGTTTTGTCTCTCTCTCTCAAATGTGGCAATCTTTGGAAGAACGCCAATCAAACCAGGTGTGGCGTTGACTGTTACGTTAGCCAACTCTCTGTGCTGTATTGCATTACATTTCTAAGTTTACGAGGTTTGGTTTTCTAATTAATTTCTTACCTGGTGACGGCCGCTTGCGTTGCGATCGAAACGTCGTATTCTACTATTATTTAAATATTATTCTCTACGTGACTTTACCGAAATAACCAAAGAGTAATTCCTACGGGAACGAAAGCTTCGAGTCCAGCCTGTCACAGACTGCTGGGGCAAGTGCTGTTCGCGAGCATCGATGAGTTGGCAACACGGTGGCATAAGTGGGTGGACAGCACCACGCCCGGCCGTCTTTGTCTCCCTAGTGACACACACACAGACACATTCCTCTAGACATAGACACACGGACACACGGATACAGACACATTCCTCTAGACACAGACAAAGACACACAGACACACACACACAGACACACTCCTGTACACAAAGACACAGACAACAGCAAGAACCGCTATTCACCACTAAGTGGCGGTGACGTCACCACGACGCTTGTGTCCAACGCCCCCTGGCAGGAGGTCATGGGGCAGACCCAGGTGCCACGGGTCGACTGACTGAGATGACTGGCTGATGCACCACCTGTGCCCCCCTACTGTGCCAACCTGCTGTGCTTTAGTCACCCGGGGCTCCGCTCGTTGTTGTGAGCGTCGCTCCTCCGCCCTCCGTTGTTGCTGGAGGGCGACAACCTCCAACTGCCCAGTAGCGTCCTTCACGAGCCTCCTCCACAGAGGCCGATCTTGACACCGCTGGTACCAGTCATCGGCAAGTCCACTCAGCTCCACGTACTCCTGTACCACGTAACTCCATTTCTTCTCTAGCCCGTGCCGCGCCCGTTTAGCCCCCTCAATCCGGCCGAACAAAAGCTGTTTCGGCATGCGGTGGCTGGGCATGCGGGCTACATGACCCAGCCATCGCAGCCTTGCCCGCCGGAGGAGCTCACCGATGGGACCTTGCCCAGATCTTTCAAGGATTTGTGAGCTCCTCACACAATGCAGTCTGGTTAAACCCAGGATGGATCGTAGGCAGGCCAGCCTAAATGTTTCTAACCGGCAAAGATGTTCCATTAGGGGGGTCCACGTTTCGCAAGCGTAGAGAAGGGAGGGAATGACCGTGGCCGAGAAGACCTGAAGCGACAGACCAGGTAGCTTCCACACAGCGTTACGCAACCGATGAAAAGATATTGCCGCTCGACTGATTCGGAGTGAGACCTCTGCTGTTAAACTGGAGCCGGTCATAAGCACACTGCCCAGGTATGGAAAACTCTCCACTCGCTCAACAACTGCCCCATCACTGATTGGGAGTTGTGGGGGTGGAGTGTCCGATGGTACAAAATACCCAGGCAGGTGCTTAGTTTTGGTGGGGCTGATGGTAAGGCCCCACTTCTTAGTGGCACGCTCCAGTCTCAACAGCAGCGTCTCCAACTCCTCCTCTGAATGAGCAGCTATTACCAAATCATCAGCATACATAACGTGGTTGAGCAATAGGGAGCCATCCCTTGACCGCACCCGGGCATCGATCAGCCTCCCATTATATCTGTACCATATGGAGATTCCCCCGGTACAGCTATTGAAGGCTTCACGAACTACGTGGTCAAAATAGATGTTAAATAATGTGGGAGCCAGAGGACATCCCTGTCGCATCCCAAGGTGTACAGGGAATGGCTCTGACTCCCGGCCACGTAGTTTTACCCGGGCCCGCTCACCATCATGAAGGTCCTTAATGATTGTAAGCAGATTGTCAGGTACTCCAAAAGCACGAAGAACAACCCAGAGCCCAGGCCTACTGATGGTATCATAGGCCTTGACCAGGTCAATAAAGCAGAGATGTAGGTCTTGTTGGAATCCCCTACACCTCTGCTGTACCAGACGGACAGAAAATATAGCATCTGTGCAGGACCGCCCTTTCCTGAAACCGCATTGGGGCTCTGCAAGCCTCTCCTCAGCGTGCCTGGCAAGGCGATGTTGAATAATCCTTGCCAGGACCTTTCCCGGTTCACTGAGGAGTGAGATGCCCCTGTAGTTGTTACAGTCTGTGCGGTCCCCCTTCTTAAAAAGGGGGACCACCAGGGCATCCTTCCAATCCTGCGGAATCCGTCCAGTGGTCCAGACTGTTGTTATGATGTCATATAGGGCAGTCTGTGCACAAACGCCACCCTCCCTTAGCATTTCGCTTGGGAGATCATCTCTGCCCGCTGCCTTTCCTGGTCTCAGACTCCGGATCGCCTCCAGTACTTCCTCAACAGATGGCACCTCAGCCAGCCACTCACAGGGGGTGATTTCTTCCAATATTTGAGGCAGCGCAGCCTCAGCAGGGTCATCCTCACTTTGTGCCACGATGTTTTCCTGGCTGAGGGATTTTCCCTTCCCCAGGACCTCACAGAAATGCTCAGCAAATCTGCAAACCTGTTCCTGGGGGTCGGAGATTGGATCACCGTTTTTACCCCTAATGATGGTAATAGGTGTAGCGCTGCAGGTTATTTTTTGATGGAGTTAAATAGAGATTTGTGATCACGGGCCACTGAGGCAGACTCCATCTTCTCAGCAACCCGCGACCACCACCCATCCTTGCAGCGCCTCACGGCTCTACGAACCTCCGAGCGAAGGCTGCGGTAAGCCTCCTCATTCTCTCAGGTGGGATTCTGTAGCCGATGACAGTGGGCCTGTCGCTTTTCTCAACCATCCTGAACACCTCCTCTGTCAGCCAGGGTCTATTGGGAGGTCTGAACCGTGTACCCAAAGCAGCCATTGCAGCTGCATGAGTCACAGTCCTAAACCTCACCCATTTACCCTCGACATCAGGAGGAGTCGGGGACGATGCCAATCCCAGCCGCAAGCGATGATTAAATTCTCGCTTGCAACTTTCATCAGATAACTGAGACCAGGCCACTTTAGGTTGGAATGGGGTCCTGGGTGTACACCCACCACCGAAGTGGAAGAATGGCAGGCGCATCTAACAGATGACTAGTCGATGGTCAGAGGGCAGATCAGCTCCACGGTAGGACCTGGTGTCAAGGACATGGGCTCGCATCTGCTGGTCCGTCACTATGTAGTCCAGCAGATAATCTTGCTTGGACCCGGTATGCATCCATGATGTTGTGTGGATGCGTCGATGCCGGAACAGCGTGTTGGTAATTACAAGCCCATGGGCTGCACAAAAATCTAGCAGCCTCCTACCGTTGTTATTGAGCTGATCTGGCCCATGCCCTCCAATCACTCCAGACCAGGTGCCAGCATCATGACCAACTCGGGCATTGAAGTCACCTAACATGATGACTCTACCCCGAGGGGCCACTTTAGCCAGCACCTGTGACAGGAGGTCATAGAAGGCAACTGGCTCATTGGCTTTGCCTGCATCCCTCCACGGATGTTCATCTTCGGTGGGGGCATAAGTAACCACGACCACCATTCCTCGCCTCCGGTTGATGGGAAGGCGAGCCCAAAATAGCCTGGGGCTTACAGCTTCCCACACCTCACCGCCACGCTCCCACGCCCCCTTCATTCTTTTGTTCAAAAGAAGAGCCACACCCTGTTGATTGGCAGTCTGCTGCCCCGAGTAGAGGACTGTCCACCCTTCATGGTGGCAGGAGCCAGAACCGGTCCACAGGACCTCCTGAATGCCACATAGATCCTGGCGGTACCGGTCCAGCTCCCGACAGAGGAGTGGCAGCCTCTCCTCCGCAGTGAGCGTTCGAACATTCCACGTGGCCACCCGTAGTGGTTTTTCGTTGTTTCTGGAGGAGCCCCGAGGGTAGATATTCAATCTCCTGGCTCCGCCAAGTGGGGTTTGGCCAGGAGACGTCATAGACGCCTGGCTCCCCGGGGCCTCCGGCACAAGCTTATTGACTTTTCCAAGACAGAGGTTCTTTGTAAGCCATCTGGCTACCATGAGAGATTCGTTCATGAGGCTATCCACATATACAAGCACAGAGACAATTTCAACCGAGGAGATGGATTCTGGCTTAGCAATCATTGGAAAGATTTGATAAACCAATTCAGGTCTTAATTGATTGTTCATGCTTACAGTGGCTTTCAGACAGCATACATTAATTTTTCGTCTCCCCCCTCCTCTTTTCAGAACATAGATGGACTAGTCCTTCTAAATAAACTGCCAAATCGCTGCGCGTGGCGCTGACGTTTTTTTTATAAATAAATAAATATACCGTTTAAAAATAAATAAATTTATGCAAACCGACACACCTGATGACGACCGTTTGTGTTATGGTCGAAACGTCGTGAGAATTTTTATTGTTTTATATATTTTATTATTTTATTGTTTTCCTTCAACGTGACTTTACCGAAAGAGCTAAGAATATGAATTACTGCAGTGACGAAAGCTTTAAATCAAAATTTTACAAGTGTATTAGTTATATACAAAGACACACACACAGACACACTCCTGTAGACACAGACAAAGACACAACAACAACAACCGCCATTCGCCACTAAGTGGCGGTGACGTCACCACGACGCTTGTGCCAGGCTATGTGCACCCTGAGGCCACGTGAAGTGTCGAACGCCCGCTGGCAGGAGGTCACGGGGCAGACCCAGGTGCCACGGGTCGACTGACTGAGATGACTGGCTGATGCACCACCTGTGCCCCCTACTGTGCCAACCTGCTGTGCTTTAGCCACCCGGCGCTCCGCTCGCTGTTGTGAGCGTCGCTCCTCCGCCCTCCGTTGTTGTTGGAGGGCGACTGCCTCCAACTGCCCAGTAGCATCCTTCACGAGCCTCCTCCACAGAGGCCGATCTTGACACCGCTGGTACCAGTCATCGGCAAGTCCACTCAGCTCCACGTCCTCCTGTACCACATCACTCCATCTCTTCTCTAGCCCGTGCCGCGCCCGCTTAGCCCCCTCAATCCGGCCAAACAAAAGCTGTTTCGGCATGCGGTGGCTGGGCATGCGGGCTACATGACCCAGCCATCGCAGCCTTGCCTGCCGGAGGAGCTCACCGATGGGACCCTGCCCAGATCTTTCAAGGATTTGTGAGCTCCTCACACAATCCAGTCTGGTTAAACCCAGGATGGATCGTAGGCAGGCCAGCCTAAATGTTTCTAACCGGCGAAGATGTTCCATTAGGGGGGTCCACGTTTCGCAAGCATAGAGAAGGGAGGGAATGACCGTGGCCGAGAAGACCTGAAGCTTAGTGCGGAGCGACAGACCAGGTAGCTTCCACACAGCGTTACGCAACCGATGAAAAGATATTGCCGCTCGACTGATTCGGAGTGAGACCTCTGCTGTTAAACTGGAGCCAGTCATAAGCACACTGCCCAGGTATGGGAAACTCTCCACTCTCTCCACAACTGCCCCATCACCGATTGGGAGTTGTGGGGGTGGAGTGTCCGATGGTACAAAATACCCAGGCAGGTGCTTAGTTTTGGTGGGGCTGATGGTAAGGCCCCACCTCTTAGTGGCATGCTCCAGTCTCAGCAGCAGCGTCTCCAACTCCTCCTCTGACTGAGCAGCTATTACCAAGTCATCAGCATACATAACGTGGTTGAGCAATAGGGAGCCATCCCTTGACCGCACCCGGGCATCGATTAGCCTCCCATTATATCTGTACCATATGGAGATTCCCCCGGTACAGCTATTGAAGGCTTCACGAACTACGTGGTCAAAATAGATGTTAAATAATGTGGGAGCCAAAGGACATCCCTGTCGCACCCCAAGGTGTACAGGGAATGGCTCTGACTCCCGGCCACGTAGTTTTACCCGGGCCCGCTCACCATCATGAAGGTCCTTAATGATCGTGAGTAGAGGGTCAGGTACTCCAAAAGCACGAAGAACGACCCAGAGCCCAGGCCTACTGATGGTATCATAGGCCTTGACCAGGTCAATAAAGCAGAGATGTAGGTCTTGTTGGAATTCCCTACACCTCTGCTGTAGCAGACGGACAGAAAATATGGCATCTGTGCAGGACCGCCCTTTCCTGAAACCGCATTGGGGCTCCGCAAGCCTCTCCTCAGCGTGCCTGGCAAGGCGATGCTGAATAATCCTTGCCAGGACCTTTCCCGGCACACTGAGGAGTGAGATGCCCCTGTAGTTGTTACAGTCTGTGCGGTCCCCCTTCTTAAAAAGGGGGACCACCAGGGCATCCTTCCAATCCTGCGGAACCCGTCCAGTGGTCCAGACTGTTGTTATGATGTCATATAGGGCAGTCTGTGCACAAACGCCACCCTCCCTCAGCATTTCGCTTGGGAGATCATCTCTGCCCGCTGCCTTTCCTGGTCTCAGACTCCGGATCGCCTTCAATACTTCCTCAGCAGATGGCACCTCAGCCAGCCACTCACAGGGGGTGACTTCATCCAATATTTGAGGCACCGCAGCCTCAGCAGGGTCATCCTCACTTTGTGCCGCGATGTTTTCCTGGCTGAGTGATTTTCCCTCCCCCAGGACCTCACAGAAATGCTCAGCAAATCTGCGAACCTGTTCCTGGGGGTCGGAAATTGGATCACCGTTTTTTCCCCTAATGATGGTAATAGGTGTGGCGCTGCAGGTTACTTTTTTGATGGAGTTAAATAGAGATTTGTGATCACGGGCCACTGAGGCAGACTCCATCTCCTCAGCAACCCGCGACCACCACCCATCCTTGCAGCGCCTCACGGCTCTCCGAACCTCCGAGCGAAGGCTGCGGTAAGCCTCCTCATTCTCTGACGTGGGATTCTGTAGCCGATGACAGTGGGCCTGTCGCTTTTTCTCAACCATCCTGAACAACTCCTCTGTCATCCAGGGTGTCTGGGGAGGTCTGGACCGCGTACCCAAAGCAGCCATTGCAGCTGCATGAGTCACAGTCCTAAACCTCGCCCATTTACCCTCGACATCAGGAGGAGTCGGGGACGATGCCAATCCCAGCCGCAAGCGATGATGAAATTCTCGCTTGCAACTTTCATCAGATAACTGAGACCAGGCCACTTTAGGTTGGAATGGGGTCCTGGGTGTACACCCACCACCGGAGTGGAAGAATGGCAGGCGCATCTTACAGATGACTAGTCGATGGTCAGAGGGCAGATCAGCTCCACGGTAGGTCCTGGTGTCAAGGACATGGGCTCGCATTCGCTGGTCCGTCACTATGTAGTCCAGCAGATGTTCTTGCTTGGACCCGGCATGCATCCATGATGTTGTGTGGATGCGCCGATGCCGGAACAGCGTGTTGGTAATTACAAGCCCATGGGCTGCACAAAAATCTAGCAGCCTCCTACCGTTGTTATTGAGCTGATCTGGCCCATGCCCTCCAATCACTCCAGACCAGGTGCCAGTATCATGACCAACTCGGGCATTGAAGTCACCCAACATGATGACTCTATCCCGAGGGGCCACTTTAGCCAGCACCTGTGACAGGAGGTCATAGAAGGCATCTGACTCATCGGCTTTGCCTGCATCCCTCCACGGATGTTCATCTTCGGTGGGGGCATAAGTAACCACGACCACCATTCCTCGCCTCCGGTTGATGGGAAGGCGAGCCCAAAGTAGCCTGGGGCTTACAGCTTCCCACACCTCACCGCCACGCTCCCACGCCCCCTTCATTCTTTTGTTCAAAAGAAGACCCACACCCTGTTGTTTGGCAGTCTGCTGCCCCGAGTAGAGGACTGTCCACCCCTCATGGTGGCAGGAGCCAGAGCCGGTCCACCGGACCTCCTGAATGCCGCATAGATCCAGGCGGTACCGGTCCAGCTCCCGACAGAGGAGTGGCAGCCTCTCCTCTGCAGTGAGCGTTCGAACATTCCACGTGGCCAACCGTAGTGGCTTTTCGTTGTTTCTGGAGTAGCCCCGAGGGTAGGTATTCAATCTCCTGGCTCCGCCAATTGGGGTTTGGCCAGGAGACGTCATAGACGCCTGGCCCCCCGGGGCCTCCGGCACAAGCTTAGTTGTTACATATTTCAGTTTAATTCGTAGTTTCGTGGTAATTAATTGAAGGTGGAGGAGTTACCAGCCCCTCGCACCCGTCCAGAGCCCCCGTTTAGCCCCTGTGGTGGACACATATGCCATGAGGGGAGGAGCCAATCAAAATTGGATCTCCCCCCACAGCGCTGTCCACGACAGAGTTGCCCGTCCGGCACCGCGAGGAGGTAGGGGGTTGTTTTGCCAGACAAAGACACACAGACACACACACAGACACACTCCTGTACACAAAGACAAAGACACACAGACACACACACTCCTGCACACAAAGACACAGACACACACAGACATACTTCTGTAGACAAAGACACACAGACACACATACAGACACACTCCTGTACACAAATACAAAGACACATAGACACACTCCTGTACACAAAGACACACACACAGACACACTCCTGCAGACAAAGACACACAGACACACGCTCACACACACACAGACACACACAGACACACGCTCACACACACACACTGACACACACACAGACACATAGACACACGCTCACAGACACACTGACACACACACAGACACACACAGACACACGCTCACACACACACGTGTACACGCAGACCCGGCAGGTGCCACGTGTTCACTGACTGAGATGACCGGCAGATGCACCACCTGTGCCACCCGCTGTGCCAGGCTAGGTGCAGGTGCCGGGTGTTGACTGACTGGGATGACCGGTAGATGATGCACCACCTGTGCCACCCGCTGTGCCAGGCTAGGTGCAGGTGCCGGGTGTTGACTGACTGGGATGACCGGTAGATGATGCACCACCTGTGCCACCCGCTGTGCCAGGCTAGGTGCAGGTGCCGGGTGTTGACTGACTGGGATGACCGGTAGATGATTCACCACCTGTGCCACCCGCTGTGCCAGGCTAGGTGCAGGTGCCGGGTGTTGACTGACTGGGATGACCGGTAGATGATGCACCACCTGTGCCACCCGCTGTGCCAGGCTAGGTGCAGGTGCCGGGTGTTGACTGACTGGGATGACCGGTAGATGATGCACCACCTGTGCCACCCGCTGTGCCAGGCTAGGTGCAGGTGCCGGGTGTTGACTGACTGGGATGACCGGTAGATGATGCACCACCTGTGCCCCCTGCTGTGCCATCATCACCGTTGGCACCACAAAAACAGACAAAGATCCCCCGTGTAGCCTGTAACAAACTGTAGGGGTAAGTGCTGTTAGCGAGCACCTATTAAGGCACTGTGGCACACGAGGGGGTGGGTGGCCAGCAACCACGCCCGGCCGCCTTTGTCTCCCTAGTGACGCAGACACACACAGACACACACAGACACACGCACACACAGACGCACACACAGACACACACAGAGACACACACACAGACACACGCACACAAAGACACACACACAGACACACACAAAGACACACACACAGACACACGCACACAAAGACAAATATTCCCCCTATAGCCTTCAACAGACTGTTGGGGCAAGTGCCGCTGGGTGGGTGGCCAGCAACCACTCCCGGCCGCCTTTGTCTCCCCCAGTGGCACCATCAGCTCCACTCACCCCCTCCCCTCGTGTGGAATTTGGCCAATTGCCCAGCGGACTTCCCAGGAGGACGCGCGCGGCTGCGCGTAACGAGAAGCCCAGAAGCCCGCGGGCGAGGGGGGAGGAAACGGTGGCCCCTCCCCTCCACCCCCCCACCCCCTCCCCTCAATCCACCCCCTCCCATCCACCCCCTCCACCCCCTCCCCTCCATTCTCCAACCCAGCAATTTCCACTCGCCGCACTCTCTCCCACTTTTACTCTAATTTATCTCTAACTTATCTCTCACGTATATCTCTATTATCTCTCACTTATCTCTCTCTTATCTCTCACTTATCTCTCACTTATCTCTCACTTATCTCTAACTTATCTCTCACTTATCTCTCATGTATCTCTCATCTATCTATCTTATCTCTCACTTATCTCTCACTTATCTCTCTTATCTCTCTCTTATCTCTCACGTATCTCTCTTATCTCTCACTTATCTCTCACGTATCTCTCACCTATCTCTTACTTATCTCTCATGTATCTCTCATGTATCTCTCTTATCTCTCACTTATCTCTCTCTTATCTCTCTCTTATCTCCCACGTATCTCTCTTATCTCTCACTTATATCTCACTTATCTCTCACGTATCTCTCATGTATCTCTCACGTATCTCTCACTTATCTCTCACTTATCTCTCTTATCTCTCACTTATATCTCACTTATATCTCTCTTATCTCTCACTTATCTCTCACGTATCTCTCACTTATCTCTCACTTATCTCTCTTATGTCTCACTTATCTCTCTTATCTCTCACTTATCTCTCACTTATCTCTCACGTATCTCTCACTTATCTCTCACTTATCTCTCTCTTATCTCTCACTTATCTCTCATTTATCTCTCTCTTATCTCTCTCTTATCTCCCATGGATCTCTCTCATCTCTCACTTATCTCTCATGTATCTCTCACTTATCTCTCACTTATCTCTCTCTTATCTCTCACTTATCTCTCTTATCTCTCACTTATCTCTCTCTCTTATCTCTTACTTATCTCTCTCTTATCTCTCTTATCTCTCTTATCTCTCACTTATCTCTCACTTATCTCTCTCTTATATCTCTCTTATCTCTCACTTATCTCTTACTTATCTCTCTCTTATTTCTCTTATCTCTCACTTATCTCTCACTTATCTCTCACTTATCTCTCTCTTATCTCTCACTTATCTCTCTCTTATCTCTTACTTATCTCTCTCTTATCTCTCACTTATCTCTCACTTATCTCTTACTTATCTCTCTCTTATCTCTCACTTATCTCTTACTTATCTCTCTTATCTCTCACTTATCTCTCACTTATCTCTCACCTATCTCTTACTTATCTCTCACTTATCTCTCATGTATCTCTCATGTATCTCTCTTATCTCTCTCTTATCTCTCACTTATCTCTCTCTTATCTCTCTCTTATCTCCCACGTATCTCTCTTATCTCTCACTTATATCTCACTTATCTCTCACGTATCTCTCATGTATCTCTCACGTATCTCTCACTTATCTCTCTTATCTCTCACTTATATCTCACTTATATCTCTCTTATCTCTCACTTATCTCTCACGTATCTCTCACTTATCTCTCACTTATCTCTCTTATGTCTCACTTATCTCTCTCTTATCTCTCACTTATCTCTCACTTATCTTTCACGTATCTCTCACTTATCTCTCTCTTATCTCTCACTTATCTCTCATTTATCTCTCTCTTATCTCTCTCTTATCTCCCATGGATCTCTCTCATCTCTCACTTATCTCTCATGTATCTCTCACTTATCTCTCACTTATCTCTCTCTTATCTCTCACTTATCTCTCTTATCTCTCACTTATCTCTCTCTTATCTCTTACTTATCTCTCTCTTATCTCTCTTATCTCTCTTATCTCTCACTTATCTCTCACTTATCTCTCTCTTATAACTCTCTTATCTCTCACTTATCTCTTACTTATCTCTCTCTTATTTCTCTTATCTCTCACTTATCTCTCACTTATCTCTCACTTATCTCTCTCTTATCTCTCACTTATCTCTCTCTTATCTCTTACTTATCTCTCTCTTATCTCTCACTTATCTCTTACTTATCTCTCTCTTATCTCTCACTAATCTCTTACTTATCTCTCTTATCTCTCTCTTATCTCTCTCTTATCTCTCACTTATCTTTCTCTCTTATATCTCACTTGTCTATCACTTATCTCTCATTTATCTCTCTCATCTCTCTCACTTATCTCTCATTTATCTCTCTTATCTCTCTCTTATCTCCCATGTATCTCTCTTATCTCTCACTTATATCTCTTTTATCTCTCACTTATCTCTCACTTATCTCTCTTATCTCTCACGTATCTCTCACTTATCTCTCTTATCTCTCTCTTATCCCTCTCTTATCTCTCACTTATCTCTCACTTATCTCTCACTTATCTCTCACGTATCTCTCTCTTATCTCTTACTTATCTCTCACTTATCTCTCTCTTATCTCTCATGTATCTCTCTTATCTCTCACTTATCTCTCCATTATCTCTCACGTATCTCTTTCTTATCTCTCACTTATATCTCACTTATCTCTCACTTATCTCTCTCGTATTTCTCACTTATCTCTCTTATCTCTCTTATGTCTCTCTTATCTCTCACGTAGCTCTCTTATCTCTCACATATATCTCTATTATCTCTTACTTATCTCTCTCTTATCTCTCACTTATCTCTCTGTTATCTCTCACGTATCTCTCACTTACTCTCACTTATCTCTCTCTTATCTCTCACTTATCTCTCTCTTATCTCTCACTTATCTCTCACTTATCTCTCACGTATCTCTCACTTATCTCTCTCTCTCTTATCTCTCATGTATCTCTCTTATCTCTCACTTATCTCTCTTATCTCTCACTTATCTCTTTCTTATCTTCACTTATCTCTCACTTATCTCTCACGTATCTCTCACTTATCTCTTTCATATCTCTCACTTATCTCTCACGTATATCTCTATTATATCTCTTATCTCTCACTTATCTCTCATGTATCTCTCATGTATATCTCCTTTATCTCTCTCTTATCTCTCACTTATCTCTCACGTATTTCTCTCTTATTTCTCACTTATCTCTCTCTCTTATCTCTCTCTTATCTATCACGTATCTCTCACTTATCTCTCACTTATCTCTCACGTATTTCTCACTTATCTCTCACGTATCTCTCTCTTTTCTCGCACTTATCTCTCACTTATCTTTCACTTATCTCTCTCTTATTTCTCACTTATCTCTCTTATCTCTCTTATCTCTCTTATCTCTCACGTATATCTCTTATCTCTCACGTATATCTCTATTATCTCTTACTTATCTCTCTCTTATCTCTCACTTATCTCTCTCTTATCTCTCACGTATTTCTCACTTATCTCTCACGTATCTCTCACTTATCTCTCTTATCTCCCTCTTATATCTCACTTATCTCTCACTTATCTCTCACTTATCTCTCTCTTATCTCTCACTTATCTCTCTTATCTCTCACTTATCTCTCACTTATCTCTCACGTATCTCTCACGTATCTCTCACTTATCTCTCACTTATCTCTCTTATCTCTATCTTATCTCTCACGCATCTCTCACGCATCTCTCATGTATCTCACTTATCTCTCTCTTATCTCTCATGTATTTCTCTCATCTCTCACTTATCTCTCTCGTATCTCTCACTTATCTCTTTCTTATCTCTCACTTATATCTCACTTATCTCTCACTTATCTCTCTCTTATTTCTCACTTATCTCTCTTATCTCTCTTATCTCTCACGTATCTCTCTTATCTCTCACGTATATCTCTATTATCTCTTACTTATATCTCTCTCATCTCTCACTTATCTCTCTTATCTCTCACGTATCTCTCACGTATCTCTCACTTATCTCTCACTTATCTCTCTTATCTCTCTCTTATCTCTCTTACCTCTAACTTATCTCTCACGTATCTCTCACTTATCTCTCACTTATCTCTCTCTAATCTCTCACGTATCTCTCACGTATATCTCTCTTATCTGTCACTTATCTCTCACGTATCTCTCTTATCTCTCACTTACCACTCTCTTATATCTCTCTTATCTCTCACGTATCTCTCACTTATCTCTATCTTATCTCTCACGTATCTCTCACGTATATCTCTCTTATCGCTCACTTATCTCTCTTATCTCTCTTATCTCTCACTTATCTCTCACGTATATATCTCTTACCTCTAACTTATCGCTCTTATCTCTCTTGTCTCTCTCTTATCTCTCTTATCTCTCACTTATCTCTCTCTTATCTCTCACTTATCTCTCACTTATCTCTCTTATCTCTCACTTATCTCTCACGTATCTCTCTCTTATCTCTCACTTATCTCTCTCTTATCTCTCTTATCTCTCTCTTATCTCTCACTTATCTATCTCTTATCTCTCACTTATCTCTCTCTTATCTCTCACTTATCTCTCACGTATCTCTCACGTATCTCTCACTTATCTCTCACTTATCTCTCACTTATCTCTCTTATCTCTCATTTATCTCTCTTATCTCTCACTTATCTCTCTCTTATCTCTCACTTATCTCTCTTATCTCTCATTTATCTCTCATGTATCTCTCTTATCTCTCACTTATCTCTCTCTTATCTCTCACTTATCTCTCACTTATCTCTCATGTATCTCTCATGTATATCTTCCTTATCTCTCTCTTATTTCTCACTTATCTCTCACGTATCTCTCTCTTATCTCGCACTTATCTCTCACTTATCTTTCACTTATCTCTCTCTTATTTCTCACTTATCTCTCTTATCTCTCTTATCTCTCACGTATATCTCTTATCTCTCACGTATATCTCTATTATCTCTTACTTATCTCTCTTATCTCTCACTTATCTCTCTCTTATCTCTCACGTATTTCTCACTTATCTCTCACGTATCTCTCACTTATCTCTCTTATCTCCCTCTTATATCTCACTTATCTCTCACTTATCTCTCACTTATCTCTCTCTTATCTCTCACTTATCTCTCTTATCTCTCACTTATCTCTCACGTATCTCTCACTTATCTCTCACTTATCTCTCACTTATCTCTCTTATCTCTCTTATCTCTCTCTTATCTCTCACGCATCTCTCATGTATCTCACTTATCTCTCACTTATCTCTCACTTATCTCTCTCTTATCTCTCATGTATCTCTCTCATCTCTCACTTATCTCTCTCTTATCTCTCACTTATCTCTTTCTTATCTCTCACTTATATCTCACTTATCTCTGACTTATCTCTCTCTTATTTCTCACTTATCTCTCTTATCTCTCTTATCTCTCACGTATCTCTCTTATCTCTCACGTATATCTCTATTATCTCTTACTTATATCTCTCTCATCTCTCACTTATCTCTCTTATCTCTCACGTATCTCTCATGTATCTCTCACTTATCTCTCACTTATCTCTCTCTTATCTCCCTCTTATCTCTCACTTATCTCTCACTTATCTCTCACTTATCTCTCACGTATCTCTCACTTATCTCTCTCTTATCTCTCTCTTATCTCTCTTATCTCTCATGTATCTCTCATGTATCTCACTTATCTCTCTCTTATCTCTCATGTATCTCTCTTATCTCTCACTTATCTCTCTCTTATCTCTTTCATATATCTCACTTATCTCTCACGTATATCTCTATTATCTCTCTCTTATCTCTCACTTATCTCTCACGTATCTCTCATGTATATCTCCTTTATCTCTCACTTATCTCTCACGTATCTCTCTTATTTCTCACTTATCTCTCTTATCTCTCTCTTATCTCTCTCTTATCTCTCACGTATCTCTCACTTATCTCTCACGTATATCTCTATTATCTCTCACTTATCTCTCATTTATCTCTCACGTATATCTATATTATCTCTCACTTATCTCTCACTTATCTCTCAGTTATCTCTCACTTATCTCTCACTTATCTCTCACGTATATCTCTATTATCTCTCTCTCTTATCTCTCACTTATCTCTTAGTTATCTCTCTTATCTCTCTCTTATCTCTCAATTATCTCTCACTTATCTCTCACGTATCTCTCAATTATCTCTGTTATCTCTCACGTATCTCTCTTATCTCTCACTTATCTCTCTTATCTCTGACTGATCTTTCACTTATCTCTCACGTATATCTCTATTATCGCTCACTTATTTCTCTTATTTCTCACGTATCTCTCACGTATCTCTCTCTTATCTCTCACGTATCTCTCTCTTATCTCTCATGTATCTCTCTTATCTCTCACTTATCTCTCACTTATCTCTCTTATCTCTCACGTATATCTCACGTATCTCTCTTATCTCTCACTTATCTCTCACTTATCTCTCTCTTATCTCTCACGTATCTCTCTTATCTCCCCCACTTTTACTCTCATTTATTTCTCTCTTATCTCTCTCTTATCTCTCACGTATCTCTCACGTATCTCTCATGTATCTCTTTCTTATCTCTCACGTATATCTCACTTATCTCTCTTTTCTCTCTCTTATCTCTCACTTATCTCTCACTTATCTCTCAACTATCTCTCACGTATCTCTCACTTATCTCTGTCTCTTATCTCTCTTATCTCTCTTATCGCTCACTTATCTCTCTTATCTCTCTCGTATCTCTCACATCTCTCAAGTATATATCTCATACCTCTAACTTATCTCTCACGTATCTCTCTAATATCTCTCTTATCTCTCACTTATCTATCACGTATATCTCTCTTATATCTCTTATCTCTCTCTTATCTCTCACTTATCTCTCTTATCTCTCACGTATCTCTCTCTTATCTCCCACGTATCTCTCACTTATCTCTCTTATCTCTCACTTATCTCTCACGTATCTCTCACTTATCTCTCACTTATCTCTCTTACCTCTAACTTATTTCTCACGTATCTCTCACTTATCTCTCACTTATCTCTCACTAATCTCTCACGTATCTCTCTTATCTCTCTCTTATCTCTCACTTATCCCTCACGTATATCTCACGTATATCTCTCTTATCTGTCACTTATCTCTCACGTATCTCTCACTTATCTCTCTTATCTCTCACGTATATCTCACGTATCTCTCTTATCTCTCACTTATCTCTCACTTATCTCTCACTTATCTCTCACTTATCTCTCACGTATCTCTCTTATCTCCCCCACTTTTACTCTCATTTATTTCTCTCTTATCTCTCTCTTATCTCTCACGTATCTCTCATGTATCTCTTTCTTATCTCTCACGTATATCTCACGTATATCTCACTTATCTCTCTTATCTCTCACTTATCTCTCACTTATCTCTCACGTATCTCTCACGTATCTCTCACTTATCTCTCTCTTATCTCTCTTATCGCTCACTTATCTCTCTTATCTCTCTCGTATCTCTCACATCTCTCAAGTATATATCTCATACCTCTAACTTATCTCTCACGTATCTCTCTTATATCTCTCTTATCTCTCACTTATCTAGTACGTATATCTCTCTTATATCTCTTATCTCTCTCTTATCTCTCACTTATCTCTCTTATCTCTCACGTATCTCTCTCTTATCTCTCACTTATCTCCCACGTATCTCTCACTTATCTCTCTTATCTCTCACTTATCTCTCACGTATCTCTCACTTATCTCTCTTACCTCTAACTTATTTCTCACGTATCTCTCACTTATCTCTCACTTATCTCTCACTAATCTCTCACGTATCTCTCTTATCTCTCTCTTATCTCTCACTTATCCCTCACGTATATCTCACGTATATCTCTCTTATCTGTCACTTATCTCTCACGTATCTCTCACTTATCTCTATCTTATCTCTCACGTATCTCTCACGTATATCTCTCTTATCTGTCACTTATCTCTCACGTATCTCTCTTATCTCTCACGTATATCTCTCTTATCGCTCACTTATCTCTCTTATCTCTCACTTATCTCTCACGTATATATCTCTTACCTCTAACTTATCGCTCTTATCTCTCTTGTCTCTCTCTTATCTCTCTTATCTCTCACTTATCTCTCACTCATCTCTCTCTTATCTCTCTTATCTCTCACTTATCTCTCTCTTATCTTTTTTGGTTCTTTCGTTAAAGTCACGTAGAATGAGAATAAAATAATAAAATAACAATAAAATTCTCACGACGTTTCGGCCACAACACAAGTGGCCTTCTTCAGGTGAAAGGAACAAACCTGTCGGGACGACAGAGCTTCAATGAACGCTGTTAAGATTCGTAGCGTCTTTTTAAGCTGGTTTAGAGAAGTGAGGCACCTTGACAAAGGGGTTTACATATAAAACAGGAGAATTTAGCATTGAAATAGCAGAGAGATTAGCTTGTGACTGGTAACAGAAATAGCTATGTTAAAGTCAAAGCCTACACATCCACAGAGGCACCTAGTACAAATCAAACAGGAGAATTTAGCATTGAAATAGCAGAGGGATTAGCTTGTGACTGGTCACAGAAATGGCTATGTTTAAGTCAAAGCCTACACATCCACAGAGGCACCTAGTGCAAGATGGCGCCGATGATGGCAGCCTCGGCCGGTTGGTGCGCCCTGTTTTGTCCAGTTTTGTCTTGAGAGGGGCTTGCTGTTCAACACACTCGTGCTGGTGAGAGAGGCCTGCTGTTCATCACACCCGTGCTGGTGAGAGAGGCCTGCTGTTTCATCACACCCGTGCTGGTGAGAGAGGCCTGCTGTTCAGTACACCCGTGTTGAGGGGCCTGCTGTTCAGCACACCCTTGCTGGTGAGAGAGGCCTGCTGTTGAGAGGCCTGCTGTTCAGCACACCTGCGCTGGTGAGAGAGGCCTGCTGTTGAGAGGCCTGCTGTTCAGCACACCTGCGCTGGTGAGAGAGGCCTGCTGTTGAGGGGCCTGCTGTTCAGCACACCCGTGCTGGTGAGAGGGGCCTGCTTTTCAGCACACCCGTGCTGGTGAGTGAGGCCTGCTGTTCAGCACACCCGTGTTGAGGGGCCTGCTGTTCAGCACACCTGCGCTGGTGAGAGAGGCCTGCTGTTGAGGGGCCTACTGTTCAGCACACCCGTGCTGGTGAGAGAGGCCTGCTGTTCATCACACTCGTGCTGGTGAGAGGGGCGTGCTGTTCATCACACCCGTGCTGGTGAGAGGGGCCTGCTGTTCAGCATACCCGTGCTGGTGAGAGAGGCCTACTATTCATCACACCCGTGCTGGTGAGAGGGGCCTGCTGTTCAGCATACCCGTGCTGGTGAGAGAGGCCTACTATTCATCACACCCGTGCTGGTGAGAGGGGCGTGCTGTTCATCACACCCGTGTTGGTGAGAGGGGCCTGCTGTTCACTCCCATGCTGGTGAGAGAGGCCTACTGTTCATCACACCCGTGTTGGTGAGAGGGGCCTGCTGTTCAGCACACCCGTGCTGGTGCGAAGATGGCGCTGGTGATGGTAGCCTCAGCTGGTCGGTGTGCCCTGTTTTGTCTTGTTTTGTCTGTCAATTCAGTGTTTTGCCAAGATTTTCGGAGTTCTCTAACAAGAGACGAACTTTTAAATATCAGGGAAACAACTCCTGTGGATTTAATTCCTACTTTTCTGCTTCCAGCGGCAGAATTAGTAGGCATTCTAGTCAATGCCGCGCTAGGCTTTGCTCAAGCAACGAAACGCCGCCCAAGGGGTAAACGGTCGGGGGCTCTAGTACGGCTACGCAGACGCGGGATCCGAACAGTGCTTCCGAGCTTTTTCCTCTCCAACGTACGTTCACTGTACAACAAAATGGATGAACTTCAGCTACTGATGGTAAAAAACAAAGACTTTCTTTCAGCTTCTGCATTGTGCTTCACGGAAACATGGCTGTGTGATTTGATTCCGGACACTTCGCTACAACTAGCAGGATTCCATCTTGTAAGATCGGATCGTGACATAGCACTCTCCGGCAAGACGAAAGGCGGTGGTATTTGTTTTTACATTAACAGTGGCTGGTGTGTAGATGTCACAGTGATTCTGCAACATTGTTCTCCACTCCTTGAATCAATTTTTATAACCTGTAAACCGTTTTACTCGCCTCGCGAGTTCGCGTCGCTCATTTTGGTCGGAGTTTATTTGCCGCCTTGTCCTCAGGTTAAAGAGGCCCAACGCATGCTCGCCGATCAGATTCTGAGTGTGGAGCGAGCAAATCCAGATTCGTTGGTTATCGTACTTGGCGACTTTAACAAAGGTAATCTCAGCCACGAACTCCCCAAATACATACAATTCATTAAATGCCCAACCAGAGAAGGGAACACTCTGGATCACTGTTACACTACAGTCAGTAGAGCCTACCACGCCGTCCCCCGAGCAGCACTAGGACACTCTGACCATGCCATGGTCCACCTGATTCCTGCATACAGGCAGAAACTAAAACTCTGTAAACCTGCTGTGAGGACATCTAAACAGTGGACCAGTGAGGCTGTGGAAGATTTGCGGGCGTGCTTAGACTGTACTGACTGGGATATGTTCACGACTGCTACCAATAGTCTGGATGAACTCACAGAGGCTGTGACGTCCTACATCAGCTTCTGTGAGGACTGCTGTATCCCAACACGTACCAGGGTGAACTTTAACAACAATAAGCCCTGGTTCTCAGCAAAGCTCAGAAGGTTGAGGTTGGAGAAGGAGGAAGCGTTTAGGAGTGGAGATAGAGACAGATTCAAGGAGTCGAAGAACAGGTTTAGCAAAGCGGTGAGAGAGGCTAAACGACTGTACTCAGAGAGACTAAAACACCAGTTCTCTACAAACGACGCTGCTTCTGTCTGGAGAGGGCTCAGGCAGATCACCAACTACAAACCCAGAGCCCACCACACCACTAACGACTCACGCCTAGCCAACGACCTGAACGAGTTCTACTGTAGATTTGAAAGACAATTGGACTGTCCTGAACCACCCCTTCCAACCCAAGAGGCCCCATCCCCCACCAATACTACAGAGACGACTATCTCCTTTCAGGAGGGAGAAGTTAATAGACTTTTCAAGAGGCAGAATCCACGCAAAGCAGCCGGGCCGGACTCTGTCTCTACAGCCACCCTCAGGCACTGTGCTGACCAGCTGTCTCCGGTGTTCACCAACATCTTTAACACCTCCCTGGAGACATGCCATGTACCAGCCTGTCTCAAGTCCTCCACCATCATCCCTGTGCCCAAAAAGCTAAGGCCAACAGGACTAAATGATTACAGACCGGTCGCCCTTACATCTGTGGTAATGAAGTCTTTTGAGCGCCTGGTCCTGGCACACCTCAAAGCCATCACAGACCCTCTCCTGGACCCCCTTCAGTTTGCCTACAGAGCCAACAGGTCTGTGGACGATGCAGTTAACACGGCCCTCCACTTCACCCTACAGCATCTGGACGCCCCAGCATCCTACGCCAGGATCCTGTTTGTGGACTTCAGCTCTGCCTTCAACACCATCATCCCTGCCCTGCTTCAGGACAAGCTCTTCCAGCTGAACGTGCCATACACCACCTGTAAATGGATCACAGACTTCCTGTCTGACAGGAAGCAGTGCGTTAAGCTGGGAACACAAGTCTCTGGCTCCAGGTCCATCAGCACCGGAACTCCTCAGGGCTGCGTCCTTTCCCCTCTGCTCTTCTCCCTGTATACCAACAGCTGCACCTCCAATCATCTGTCCGTCAAACTATTGAAGTTTGCGGATGACACCACCCTCATTGGGCTGATCTCTGGTGGGGATGAGTCTGACTATAGGTGGGAAGCTGACAATCTGGTGACCTGGTGTAGCCAGAACAACTTAGAGCTAAATGCTCTAAAGACAGTTGAGATGGTTGTGGACTTCAGGAAGAATACAGCACCACTCACCCCCATCACCCTGTTAGACTCCCCAGTAAAAATTGTAGAGTCCTTCCGCTTCCTGGGCACTATTCTCTCCCGGGACCTCAAGTGGGAATTGAACATCAGCTCCCTCACCAAGAAAGCTCAACAGAGGATGTACTTTCTACGGCAGCTGAAGAAATCCAACCTGCCAAAGACAATGATGGTGCAATTCTATACAGCGATCATTGAATCCATCCTCACCTCCTCCATAACCGTCTGGTACGCTGCTGCCACTGCCAAGGACAAGAGCAGACTGCAGCGTATCATCCACACTGCTGAGAAGGTAATTGCCTGCAATCTACCGACCCTCGAGGACCTGCACACGACAAGGTCTATGAGGCGAGCGAGGAAGATTATGGCCGATTTCTCCCACCCTGGACACTCTCTGTTTCAGCTACTCCCCTCCGGCAGAAGGCTTCGGTCCATCAGGACCAAAACCTCACGCCATAAAAACAGTTTCTTCCCATCTGCTGCTGGCCTGTTAAACAAGGCCAAGGGCTAACACTGTTTTTAACATTTGATCTACATAACGACACGTTGCTGATATTAACTATGTTTCCCTATTTGTATTTTTAAATTATATCTTAAAGCTATTTTATATTCGATATTTATTTAATTTTATATACTTCAGCCCCTTAGTGTTAGACTTTTAACCCTTATTATAGTAAGACTTGTTTAAAACTTATTTAAGATTTTAGATTCCTATATGTTGAATGTATGCACCATCCTGCCAAAGTAAATTCCGTGTCGGTGTGAACTTACATGGCGAATAAAACCCTTTCTGATTCTGATTCTGATAGGTGTGTAGTGTAGTGTCTAGTAGTGCATAGTGTATAGGTGTAGTGTATAGTGTATAGGTATGTAGTGTAGTGTATAGTAGTGTATAGTGTATAGGTGTAGTGTATATGGTAGTGTATAGTGTATAGGTGTGTAGTGTAGTGTCTAGTAGTGTATAGTGTATAGGTGTAGTGTATATGGCAGTGTATAATGTATAGGTGTGTAGTGTAGTGTCTAGTAGTGCATAGTGTATAGGTGTAGTGTATAGGTGTAGTGTATATAGTAATGTCTAGTAGTGTATAGTGTATAGGTGTAGTGTATATGGTAGTGTATAGGTGTAGTGTATATGGTCGAGTCTAGTAGTGTATAGTGTATAGGTGTAGTGTATATGGTAGTGTATAGTGTATAGGTGTGTAGTGTAGTGTCTAGTAGTGTATAGTGTATAGGTGTAGTGTATATGGTAGTGTATAGTGTATAGGTGTGTAGTGTAGTGTCTAGTAGTGTATAGTGTATAGGTGTAGTGTATATGGTAGTGTATAGGTGTAGTGTATATGGTCGAGTCTAGTAGTGTATAGTGTATAGGTGTAGTGTATATGGTAGTGTATAGTGTATAGGTGTGTAGTGTCTAGTAGTGTATAGTGTATAGGTGTAGTGTATATGGTAGTGTATAGTGTATAGGTGTGTAGTGTAGTGTCTAGTAGTGTATAGTGTATAGGTGTAGTGTATATGGTAGTGTATAATGTATAGGTGTGTAGTGTAGTGTCTAGTAGTGCATAGTGTATAGGTGTAGTGTATAGTGTATAGGTGTAGTGTATATGGTAGTGTATAGTGTATAGGTGTGTAGTGTAGTGTCTAGTAGTGTATAGTGTATAGGTGTAGTGTATATGGTCGTGTCTAGTAGTGTATAGTGTATAGGTGTAGTGTATATGGTAGTGTAGTGTATAGTGTATAGGTGTAGTGTATATGGTAGTGTATAGTGTATAGGTGTGTAGTGTAGTGTATAGTGTATAGGTGTAGTGTATATGGCAGTGTATAATAGTGCATCGTGTAGACCAGTGGTTCTCAACCTGGTGTCTAGGCACCCCCTGGCGGTGCGAGATGCCCTTTCACAGGTAGCAGTAAAGGTTCAGAACCACTGATGTGGAATGTGTGTCCTACACTATACACTACACGTTCCACATGATGACGATAGGCCACTTTCGTTGATCTGCTATCATTTGTGATGGCCAGGAGTTACACAGCTCAGTTTAGTTTTAAGTATGGGTCGCTGTGTGGGTCTCTTGTTCTGTACGGGTCTCTTGATCTCTGTGGGGTGTCTATGAGTTTGGGCCTCTATGAGTCTGCAGAACATAGTAGTGTATAGTAGTGTATAGTGTAGTCGTGTATAGTAGTATAGTGTGTAGTGGTATAGTGCAATAGTGTATAGTAGTATAGTGTAGTAGTATATAGTATAGTGTAGTACTCTATAGTAAACATTGTATATAGCAGTGTATAGTAGGGTATAGTGCAGTAATGGAAAGTAGTATATAGTGTAGTAGTATATAGTAATGTATAGTAATGCATAGTAGTGTATAGTAACATATAGTAGTGTATAGTGCAGTGTATAGTAGTTTATAGTGTAGTACTATATAGTAGTGTAAAGTAATGTATAGTCGTGTATAGTAACATATAGTAGTGTATAATGCAGTGTATAGTAGTTTATAGTGTAGTACTATATAGTAGTGTAAAGTAATGTATAGTCATCTATAGTAACATATAGTAGTGTATAGTGCAGTGTTTAGTAGTTTATAGTGTAGTACTATATAGTAGTGTATAGTAATGCATAGTAGTGTATAGTAACATATAGTAGTGTATAGTGCAGTGTATAGTAGTTTATAGTGTAGTACTATATAGTAGTGTAAAGTAATGTATAGTCGTGTATAGTAACATATAGTAGTGTATAATGCAGTGTATAGTAGTTTATAGTGTAGTACTATATAGTAGTGTAAAGTAATGTATAGTCATCTATAGTAACATATAGTAGTGTATAGTGCAGTGTTTAGTAGTTTATAGTGTAGTACTATATAGTAGTGTATAGTAATGTATAGTAGTGTATAGTAACATATAGTAGTGTATAGTGCAGTGTATAGTAGTTTATAGTGTAGTACTATATAGTAGTGTATATTAATGCATAGTAGTGTATAGTAACATATAGTAGTGTATAGTGCAGTGTATAGTAGTTTATAGTGTAGTACTATATAGTAGTGTATATTAATGCATAGTAGTGTATAGTAACATATAGTAGTGTATAGTGCAGTGTATAGTAGTTTATAGTGTAGTACTATATTGTAGTGTAAAGTAATGTATAGTCGTGTATAGTAACATATAGTAGTGTATAGTGCAGTGTATAGTAGTTTATAGTGTAGTACTATATAGTAGTGTATAGTAGTGCATAGTAGTGTATAGTAACATATAGTAGTGTATAGTGCAGTGTATAGTAGTTTATAGTGTAGTACTATATAGTAGTGTATAGTAGTGCATAGTAGTGTATAGTAACATATAGTAGTGTATAGTGCAGTGTATAGTAGTTTATAGTGTAGTACTATATTGTAGTGTATAGTAATGTATAGTAGTGTATAGTAACATATAGTAGTGTATAATGCAGTGTATAGTAGTTTATAGTGTAGTACTATATAGTAGTGTATAGTAATGTATAGTAGTGTATAGTAACATATAGTAGTGTATAGTGCAGTGTATAGTAGTTTATAGTGTAGTACTATATAGTAGTGTATAGTAACATATAGTAGTGTATAGTGCAGTGTATAGTAGTTTATAGTGTAGTACTATATAGTAGTGTATAGTAATGTATAGTAGTATATAGTGCAGTGCATAGTAGTTTATAGTGTAGTACTATATAGTAGTGTATAGTAATGTACAGTAGTGTATAGTAATATATGGTAGTGTATAGTGCAGTGTATAGTAGTTTATAGTGTAGTACTATATAGTAGTGTATAGTAATGTACAGTAGTGTATAGTAATATATGGTAGTGTATAGTGCAGTGTATAGTAGTTTATAGTGTAGTACTATATAGTAGTGTATAGTAATGTATAGTAGTGTATAGTAACATATAGTAGTGTATAATGCAGTGTATAGTAGTTTATAGTGTAGTACTATATAGTAGTGTATATTAATGCATAGTAGTGTATAGTAACATATAGTAGTGTATAGTGCAGTGTATAGTAATATATGGTAGTGTATAGTGCAGTGTATAGTAGTTTATAGTGTAGTACTATATAGTAGTGTATAGTAATGTATAGTAGTGTATAGTAACATATAGTAGTGTATAGTGCAGTGTATAGTAGTTTATAGTGTAGTACTATATAGTAGTGTATATTAATGCATAGTAGTGTATAGTAACATATAGTAGTGTATAGTGCAGTGTATAGTAGTTTATAGTGTAGTACTATATAGTAGTGTATATTAATGCATAGTAGTGTATAGTAACATATAGTAGTGTATAGTGCAGTGTATAGTAGTTTATAGTGTAGTACTATATTGTAGTGTAAAGTAATGTATAGTCGTGTATAGTAACATATAGTAGTGTATAGTGCAGTGTATAGTAGTTTATAGTGTTGTACTATATAGTAGTGTATAGTAATGCATAGTAGTGTATAGTAACATATAGTAGTGTATAGTGCAGTGTATAGTAGTTTATAGTGTAGTACTATATAGTAGTGTATATTAATGCATAGTAGTGTATAGTAACATATAGTAGTGTATAGTGCAGTGTATAGTAGTTTATAGTGTAGTACTATATTGTAGTGTATAGTAATGTATAGTAGTGTATAGTAACATATAGTAGTGTATAATGCAGTGTATAGTAGTTTATAGTGTAGTACTATATAGTAGTGTATAGTAATGTATAGTAGTGTATAGTAACATATAGTAGTGTATAGTGCAGTGTATAGTAGTTTATAGTGTAGTACTATATAGTAGTGTATAGTAATGTATAGTAGTGTATAGTAACATATAGTAGTGTATAGTGCAGTGTATAGTAGTTTATAGTGTAGTACTATATAGTAGTGTATAGTAATGTATAGTAGTATATAGTGCAGTGCATAGTAGTTTATAGTGTAGTACTATATAGTAGTGTATAGTAATGTACAGTAGTGTATAGTAATATATGGTAGTGTATAGTGCAGTGTATAGTAGTTTATAGTGTAGTACTATATAGTAGTGTATAGTAACGTACAGTAGTGTATAGTAATATATGGTAGTGTATAGTGCAGTGTATAGTAGTTTATAGTGTAGTACTATATAGTAGTGTATAGTAATGTACAGTAGTGTATAGTAATATATGGTAGTGTATAGTGCAGTGTATAGTGTAGTAGCGTAGAGTAGTTGCACCAACGGGAGTATCTCGTGGCCTCAGTGGGGTCCCACAATCCCCGCAAACTCGCAACCCGGCTGAAGCCGTTCACCGGCCCGACCGCCCCGCCACGGACTCGCTGTAGACCTGCTCAACACCCAGTCCCTTGGCCAACAAGGCGTTTGCTGGTCTTAAGACAGCTGGGCCACATGCATGGGACGCGGGCAATCTTGCCGCGCCCGCTGGCCTTCAAGTCATTGTTTCACCTAAGATCTGGGCACGATGCGGATCTTCGCTCTGCATTCCCAGGTCGAGGCTTCTTCGGTCTATGGGTGACCGAGCTTTGTCGCTGTGTAGCTCGCCCCACCGGGCTATGGAACGCTCTTCCAGAAGATACTCAAGAGGGATCTCTCTTTCTCTCTCTCTCTCTCTCCGAGTTTGTGGACACTTTTAAAACGCGCCTTAAAAAGCCTATCTATGAACGCTTCCGTTCATGAAAGTTTTAGTTCGTTGAGAAAATGCGTTTTAAAATGTATTTATAATATTATCATTTGTATGCCTTAGTGTCTGCCGCCGTGTCCTTGTACAGCGCTGTGAAATCCTTTATGAAAATTGCTGTGTTACATGTGTAATGACATTATAGAGCCTGCATGCGGTGCAAATGCGCTAGTGGCCATGGGAGGTAATGACGGGGGTATCAGTTGTGAGTGCGAAGCGACTGGTGGCTACGGGAATGATCGAGAAGGGGGGCGTGGTCAGGCGACGGAAGAGGGCTGTAGAGTCTGCCGGTGGAGCGAGCGTCCAGAGTCGGCGAGAATGATCGAGAAGGGGGGCGTGGTCAGGCGACGGAAGAGGGTAGTACAGTCTGCCGGTGGAGCGAGCGTCCAGAGTCGGCGAGAATGATCGAGAAGGGGGGCGTGGTCAGGCGACGGAAGAGGGCTGTAGAGTCTGCCGGTGGAGCGAGCGTCCAGAGTCAGCGAGAATGATCGAGAAGGGGGGCGTGGTCAGGCGACGGAAGAGGGCTGTAGAGTCTGCCGGTGGAGCGAGCGTCCAGAGTCAGCGAGAATGATCGAGAAGGGGAGTGTGGTCAGGCGATGGAAGAGAGTGGTACAGTCTGCCGGTGGAGCGAGCATCCAGAGTCAGCGAAAATGATCGAGAAGGGGGGCGTGGTCAGGTGACGGAAGAGGGTGGTACAGTCTGCCGGTGGAGCGAGCGTCCAGAGTCAGCGAGAATGATCGAGAAGGGGGGCGTGGTCAGGTGACGGAAGAGGGCTGTAGAGTCTGCCGGTGGAGCGAGCGTCCAGAGTCGGCAAGAATGATCGAGAAGGGGGGCGTGGTCAGGCGATGGAAGAGGGCTGTAGAGTCTGCCGGTGGAGCGAGCGTCCAGAGTCGGCGAGAATGATCGAGCCAGGGGGGCTTGACCTCAGTTGGTACACAAGGGAGATGCGCGGGAGACTCGGGGGCTGCTGTTGCAGTGGGGGTCTCCGCCGATGTCAAGTGAACGCGTCTTCAACAAAGTGCCATCTCAAGAGAAGTGTGTCGAGTAGTCATTACGCATGTAATCATTATTGTTAACGAACTACTCTCAGACAAACCAACGAGACGTTTTAGCTCTTCACCGAAACATGGCACCGGCCCCTCTGACCTTTTCTCCCCAAACGAAGCCACCCCCTCCCCTCCCCTACCCCCGTCAGGTCAAGAGGGTCGCGATGGAGGCCGAGCGATCGTTTATCCAAAATCAGCCCATCTCGAGCCCTCGCTTAACTCCCAACCGTTCCAGTCATTTTGACACCTTGCTCAGATCTGGAGCGCCAAAATCAAAGCGGTAACTAAATCCTGTTTATCTAGCGTCCACCCGAAGCAAAATCCCTACATTCCTACACCAGAGTTAGCCGAGCTTCTCTTCATCTGTGTTCGTTCGGAAAGGAACTCTCCTGAACACGTAGCAGTAGGGCTTTCGTGACCAATATCATCCATAACAGATTTTTTTTGTTTTAATCTTGACTCAAAGCTTTCGTGACTGCAGGAATCCATATTCTTTGCGTCTTTCGGTAAGGTCACGTAGATAGGTTCAAAGAAAATAACAAAAAAACGACGGCGTTTCGATCGCAACACAAGTGGTTTCCCGACCCTTTGCGATCGAAACATCGTAGTTTTTAAAAATATTTTCTTTGAACCTTCGTGACGTTACCGAAAGACCCAAAGAATACGATTTTTTTGGGGGTTACACCACGTAAATATAAATGTTGCGTCGATAAAACCCGCCGCCACCGCCCGACACAGCCAATTAGTGAGGTTTGTCACGTAAACAGAACGTGGCAATTCGTCACCGCTATAGCGCACGTCACCCGATGATGCCCGTTGTAATTTCTGGCAAAACGTCGCACCCAGACTGTAAATGTTGTGGATGTGCTCTCCAACGCACCGGTGTGCTATGCTAGTGTAGAGTAGTAGTCAGTGACGTCATGTCACGCTCGCCCTCCGGTACAACGACGTCATGCGCAGGGGGCGGGACGGTGACGTCATGTCCCGCTGGGATATTTAGGTTGGGACCCGCGATGTGTCCGAGGTCGTTGCGAGGAGCCAGGAACGTGTGAAGTTGGGAGTGGGGACCCAGGGTAGGGGGTAATGAGCACCAGGCTAGGGTAGCCTGCGGGTGTGCTAGGGACCTCCCCCAGTACCCTTCCCCCGGGGGAGCGATAGGACACAGGTTAGGGCAGGGGTCGGGAACCTATGGCTCGCGAGCCAGATGTGGCTCTTTTGATGATTGCATATGGCTCGCAGATAAAAAAAATATTCTCACTTGTTTTAATCCATCCATCGATTTTTCACTGCGCATGTCCTGTTCAGGGCTGCAGGAGCAATTGTCCATTATTTTAATTGGATGATACTGGCCTACGTTTGCCGTTGCTGGGTAAAACAGGTAAACGCCCCCTTTTGAATCAGTCTGAGACTGCGTCTGCTCGGTCATTAGCTCAAAGCTAACCCTTCGACGAAGAAGATGGCGAAAAGAAAAAAAGACGACGAGTATCGTACATTTCAGGACGAATGGACCGAAGAATTCGCCTTTGTGGAGAGAGCGGGTTCTGCGGTGTGTCTAATTTGCAATGACAAAATTACATCGTTGAAACGGTCGAATGTAAAGCGGCACTTCGACACGCGCCACGCTACCTTTGCATCAAAATACCCTGCGGGAGACAGCAGAAAGAAAGCGTGCCAAGAGCTTCTGAGCAGGGTGCAAGCTAGCCAGCAGCAACTCCGCGTATGGACCCGGCAAGGTGACTATAATTCGGCTAGCTTTGCTGGTTCTTTAGCAATAGTGAGGAACGGAAAACCATTCACAGATGGCGAGTATGCTAAAACGTTCATGCTGGATGTAGCCAATGAACTTTTTGATGATCTTCCGAACAAAGACAAGATAATCAAACGGATACAAGACATGCCTCTGTCGGCAAGAACTGTTCATGATCGTACCATCGTGATGGCAAACAAAGTGGAGGAAACGCAAGTGAAGGACATAAATGCAGCGCCGTTCTTTTCTCTGGCTTTGGATGAGTCAACAGACGTGAGCCATTTGTCGCAGTTCAGCGTGATTGCAAGATATGCTGTTGGTGACACACTGCGCGAAGAAAGTCTTGCTGTTCTGCCATTAAAAGGGTCCACAAGAGGTGAGGATTTATTCAAGTCTTTCATGGAGTTTGCTCAAGAAAAAAGTCTACCTATGGATAAACTTCTCTCAGTGTGTACTGATGGTGCTCCGTGTATGGTGGGGAAAAACAAAGCATTTGTGGCGCTTCTCCGTGAACATGAAAATAGACCCATCCTAAGTTTCCATTGCATTATACACCAGGAGGCACTTTGTGCTCAGATGTGTGACAGGCAGTTTGGCGAAGTGATGTCGCTGGTCATTCGTGTGATCAACTTTATTGTTGCCCGAGCCTTAAATGATCGCCAGTTTAAAACACTGCTGGATGAAGTTGTAAATAACTATCCTGGTCTGCTTTTGCACAGCAATGTGCGTTGGTTGTCAAGAGGGAAGGTGCTTAGCCGTTTTGCGGCTTGCCTGAACGAAATCCGGACTTTCCTTGAAATGAAAGGCGTCGGGCATCCTGAGCTAGCCGACACCGAGTGGCTCCTCAAGTTTTACTATCTCGTAGATCTGACTGAACATCTGAGCCAGCTCAACGTGAAAATGCAAGGCATTGGAAATACAGTGTTATCCCTTCAACAAGCTGTATTTGCTTTTGAAAACAAGCTGGAGCTTTTCATCACGGATCTTGAAACAGGTCGTTTACTACATTTTGAAAAACTGAGCCAATTTAAAGATGCATGCACAGCAAGTGAGCCCATTCAAAACCTTGATCTCCACCAGCTAGCTGGCTGCACATCCAGTCTCCTACAGTCCTTCAAAGCACGCTTTGGAGAATTTCGTGAGCACACTCGTCTTTTTAAGTTCATCACCCATCCAAACGAGTGTTCACTGAACACAGCCGACCTGAATTACATCCCTGGTGTCTCCGTCAGAGATTTTGAAGCAGAAGTGGCTGACCTGAAGGCCTCAGACATGTGGGTGAATAAGTTCAAGTCACTGAATGAAGATTTGGAAAGAATCACACGACAGAAAGCGGAGTTGGCGAGCAAGCACATGTGGACAGAAATGAAAAAACTCCAACCCGAAGACCAGCTGATTCTCAAAACTTGGAACGCGCTTCCTGTCACATACCACACACTGCAGCGTGTGAGTATTGCTGTATTGACCATGTTTGGATCTACGTATGCATGTGAGCAGTCATTCTCACATCTTAAAAACATCAAGTCCAACCTACGATCACGTTTAACGGATGAAAGCCTCAACGCTTGCATGAAGCTTAACCTCACCAAGTACCAACCCGACTACAAAGACATCAGCAAATCCATTCAGCACCAGAAGTCGCATTAATGGTGAGTGTTATAACAACATTATTTAAAAGAATAAATTCAGAGGCTTATTATACTGACATTTAGTTGAATTCACTTTTAAAATATATTATATGGCTCTCACTGAAATAAATTTCCAAATTTTTTGCTTTCATGGCTCCCTTAGTCAAAAAGGTTCCCGACCCCTGGGTTAGGGGGTAATGCGCACCAGGCTAGGGTAGCCTGTGGGTGCGCTAGTGACCTCCCCAGTACCCTTCCCCCAGGGGAGCGATGGGACCCCGGGGAAGGGGGAAATTGGCACCAGGCTAGGGTAGTGTGCAGGTGTGCTAGAGACCTCCCCCAGTACCCTTCCCCCGGGGGAGCGATAGCACACAGGTTAGGGGGTAATGAGCACCAGGCTAGAGGAGCCTGTGGGTGTGCTCGAGACTTTCCCCAGTACCCTTCCCCCGGGGGAGCGATGGGACCCCGGGGAAGGGGGAAATTGGCACCAGGCTAGGGTAGACTGCGGGTGTGCTAGGGACCTCCCCCAGTACCCTTCCCCCAGGGGAGCGATAGGACACAGGTTAGGGGATAATGAGCACCAGGCTAGGGGAGCCTGTGGGTGTGCTCGAGACTTTCCCCAGTACCCTTCCCCCGGGGGAGCGATGGGACCCCGGGGAAGGGGGAAATTGGCACCAGGCTAGGGTAGACTGCAGGTGTGCTAGGGACCTCCCCCAGTACCCTTCCCCCGGGGGAGCGATAGGACACAGGGTAGGGGGTAATGCGCACCAGGCTAGGGTAGCCTGTGGCTGTGCTCGTGACCTCCCCAGTACCCTTCCCCCGGGGGAGCGATGGGACCCCGGGGAAGGGGGAAATTGGCACCAGGCTAGGGTAGTGTGCAGGTGTGCTAGGGACCTCCCCCAGTACCCTTCCCCCGGGGCAGCGATGGGACACGGTAGGAGGTAATGCGCACCAGGCTAGGGTAGCCTGTGGGTGTGCTCGTGACCTCCCCCAGTACCCTTACCCCGGGGGAGCGATGGGACCACGGGGTAGGGGGAAATTGGCACCAGGCTAGGGTAGTCTGCGGGTGCGCTAGTGACCTCCCCCAGTACCCTTCCCCCCGGGGTGTGGAGTGTAGGCAGTGAGCGTGCAGTACACGGAGTCGTGTGTGAAGAAAAAGTCTTTAATAAAACAACTGGCGCAAGCCCCTACATGAAGATCTGCCTCCGAGTCATCATTTACGCCTCAACACTAGTAACGAATTGGTATGTTCCGTTTATGTGACAAACCTTACTAATTTGCTGTCGCGGGTTTAAAGACGGATTTATATTTACGTGGCCTAACCCAAAATAACCTGTATTTTGGAGCAACTCTCAATATCCATGTCTATGTCGACTCACCGCCGCTTCATGACTCCAATCTATCTCAAGATCCTTTGGCTTCACCCAACACGTTGAAAGCCACACACATTCAGGAGGACAACGCTCTGGACTTGGGTCGGTTCCCCGAGCTTTCCAACCACCTCTTTGTCCCTAACCAATGTTACCTTCAGAACTTCAATCTAATCTCAAGTTACTTTGGCTTCACCCAACACGTTGAAGGACACACACACACATTCAGGAGGACAACGCTCTGGACTTGGGCCGTTTCTCAGGGCTTCTGAAAAAAAAAAACAGAGCTGTATAGCTCGGCGGGCCCTTACCTGGTAAAATAAACCAAAAAATTATTCCGTACATGAATATACAAGTTCCGTTAGCAGCTAGCAGCAGCAGCAGCACCTGTTAAGGCCGGAACTATGACACACAAGTGGGATAGGGTGGGTTGGCCAGGGACCATGTCCAGCATGTACAGCGTGAATTGAAGTATACCGTGTCAACCCATACGGCTCACCCCGTATTATTGTACAGGGGAAATTTAGTGTATAGGTCCATACGGCGTACAGCCGTTTCAACACGGGAAACTAAAGCATATCATTGTGTCTAATTTTTTGTGTTTCTCCCTTGTGATGAGACGTTGTGGGATGAACGTTGAGATTTAAAAAGGGGCACGCGGTGACCAATGAGGTCTGAATTGGTTTGTGATAAGGTAGGGGCACTGATAAGGGGTTGACAGGTATGTAGTAGTGTTGTGTGTAGCGTAGTGTGTAGTGTAGTGTATAGGATGAACATTGAGATTAATAAGGGCCACGGGGTGACCAATAAGGTCTACATTGGTTTGTGATAAGGTAGGGTACTGATAAGGGGTTGACAGTTATGTAGTATTCTTAGCTCTTTCGGTAAAGTCACGTTGAAGGGAAACAATAAACTAATAAAACATATATAAAACAATAAAAATTCTCAGGTGTGACGACCGTTTGCATTATGGTCGAAACGTCGTGAGAATTTTGTTTTATATATTTTATTATTTTGTTTTCTCTTCAACGTGACTTTACCGAAAGAGCTAAGAATACGAATTACTGCAGTCACGAAAGCTTCAAATCAAAATTATGTAGTAGTGTCGTGTATAGCGTAGTGTATAGCGTAGCGTAAAGTAGTGTATAGTGTAGTATACAGGATGAACGTTGAGAGTTTTAAGGGGCACTGATAAGGGATTGACAGGCACAAAGACGTTCAACTTCCGCACGGGTACACCGCATAAGGGGCCACCCATTGAGTAGGACCGCAAAAATCTGTCACAACTTGACCCCTCACGCCCCCTCCCTGTACACACACGTACTTTTTATACCCCCCACACACAACCTGTGTAGCTACGCCTGACGCACCCACCCGAATCCTAAAGAACGTCCGATATTTAACCCACGCAGAAACGATCATCAAGGATGAATGATATTCACGTGGTTCAAGCTATACAGATAGTCCACACCGCCGGACTAGCTAACTCATTTGAAGGCCAATGTAGACAAATTATCGAAGCTTCACCCTCCCCCCCTCCATGCGTACGGACTAAATGGATAGCCCCTAACCACACGTGGAGGGTGGTGGTTGGGGAAAAAAATGACGCGAACCAAGGCAGCCTCGCACTGGCAAATCATCATTTATATAATTGTGTTCGTTGGGAGGAGGTGGAACCGTGTCATTAAATCAACACGAACACCGCTGAATGTTTTTTTTCTGTTTTTTTCGTTCGGCAGCAAAAAAAACAAAAAACCTCCCCCCAGAAACTCCAAAAAACAACCGAACGCGGCCGCAAGCACTCGCGACGAACGGACGAGGTGGTGCGCGTGCAGACCTTGGGGGGGGGGCAAAGAGACACAAAGAGAGACAGAGAGAGACCGAGCGAGAGACACAGAGAAAGAGACACAGAGAGAAAGACCGAGAGACAGAGAGAGAGACCGAGAGAGAGACAGAGCGATAGAGAGAGAGACACAGGGACAGAGAGAGAGAGACAGAAAGCCAGAGAGAGACCGAGAGAGAGACAGAGCGATAGAGAAAGAGAGACAAGGACAGAGAGACAGAGACACAGAGACAGAGAGAGACAGAAAAAGCCAGAGAGAGACCGAGAGAGAGAGAGAGAAACCGAGAGAGAGAGAGAGACAGAGCGATAGAGACAGAGACACAGGGACAGAGAGACAGAGACACAGAGACAGAGACAGAAAGCCAAAGAGAGACCGAGAGAGAGAGAAACCGACAGAGAGAGACAGAGCGATAGAGACAGAGAGACAGGGACAGAGAGACAGAGAGACACAGAGACAGAGAGAGACAGAAAGCCAGAGAGAGACTGAGAGAGAGAGAGAAACCGAGAGAGAGAGAGACAGAGCGATAGAGACAGAGACACAGGGACAGAGAGACAGAGAGAGACACAGAGACAGAGAGAGACAGAAAGCCAGAGAGAGACTGAGAGAGAGAGAGAAACCGAGAGAGAGAGAGACAGAGCGATAGAGACAGAGAGACAGGGACAGAGAAAGACACAGAGAGACACAGAGACAGAGAGAGACAGAGAGAGACAGAAAGCCAGAGAGAGACCGAGAGAGAGAGAAACCGAGAGAGAGAGACAGAGCGATAGAGACAGAGACAGGCACAGGGCTAATTGCCTTCCCAAAAAGGCTCCCCCCCAGCCCAATCAACACTGGTTCATATCCTCGCGTAACTTTCACGCCATATATTAATTTACCCAATCCCATCGCCCTCCTCCCATTTCCCCCCCCCCCCACCCACCCCTCACCCCCCCTAATCTCAGTTTCATTGAACAGACGGGCACACAAACCCAACCAACCAAACCCAACCACGACCCCACCACCAAAAAACAACCAACACACAAACACACAACCAGGTCGCTTGAAATCAGTGTTCGGTCACTCATTCTCAGAGACCCGGCGAAGTGGGGGGAGGGGGGGCTGGAGGGGGGGGGCTTGGGGTGGGTTTGGGGGGCTTGGGCCCTCCCGCCCAATCCCCCCCCCAACTTTCGCCGATAAGACGTCATCAGTGGCGTGTTCAAGAGGGCCGTCGCACGCCTTCTGAAATTATTCTGTCGGGAGTGGTGGGTGGGGAGGGGTGGATGGGGAGGGGTGGGTGGGTGGGGAGGGGTGGGTGGGGTTTGTGTTTGGCGATGGGTGGTGATGGTGGTGATGGTGGTGGTGTTGGTGGTGATGGTGGTGGTGTTGGTGGTGATGGTGGTGGTGATGGTGGTGGTGATGGTGGTGATGGTGGTGGTGATGGTGATGACGGTGATGGTGGTGGTGACGGTGGTGGTGGTGATGGTGGTGGTGATGACGGTGATGATGGTGGTGATGACGGTGATGATGGTGGTGGTGGTGGTGATGATGGTGGTGGTGGTGATGGTGGTGGTGGTGATGGTGGTGGTGACGGTGGTGATGGTGGTGACGGTGGTGATGGTGATGGTGGTGGTGATGGTGATGATGGTGGTGGTGACGGTGGTGGTGGTGGTGGTGTGCGCCCGCACACTAAAAGCCTTGCAGTGAAGTAAACGCTGCCGACCGGTACGTGGAACGTCCAGTCCCCTTTCGGAGTCTTTTCTTGGGGCCGTCTTGGCAAATGGGCGGCCTCTCGCCTGTGTGTGTGTGTGCGTGCGTGTGTGTGCGTGCGTGTGTGTGTGTGCGTGTGCGCGTGTGTGTGTGTGTGCGTGTGTGTGTGTTGTACCGACTCGACCCCACCTTCACGAGGTGCACGCAAACGGCAACACCCCCACCAACCTCCCACCACCCTCGGCGAGTCCGCACGAGCCGGGTGCAACCACTCCCCCCCCACCCCACTACCACCACCGGCTGGTGCGGGTGGGCGGGCGCGCTCACTCCACGTTACCATGGCGGTGGGAGGAGGCGACCACCTGACCCACCGGTCCCGGTCGCTCTACGTTGCACGCGGCTGAACCCGGACGCGGAACGCCGGGGAGATTCTGGCGACAGCCGTCGAAATCGACTCCTCCTCATCCTCCTCCTCCTCCTCCTCCTCCTCATCCTCCTCCTCCTCCTCCATCGGCGGATGACGAGGACCCAGCCGCCACCCATCGCCGTCATCATCGTCGTCGTCATCGCCACGATCTATACCATCTTCACCATCATCATCATCGCCACGATCTATACCATCTTCACCATCATCATCATCGCCACGATCTATACCATCTTCACCATCATCATCATCATCGCCACGATCTATACCATCTTCACCATCATCATCATCGCCACGATCTATACCATCTTCACCATCATCATCTTCACCACGCTCTATACCATCTTCACCATCTTCACCACGATCTATACCATCTTCACCACGATCTATACCATCTTCACCACGATCTATACCATCTTCATCATCATCTTCGCCACGCTCTATACCATCTTCACCACGCTCTATACCATCTTCACCATCATCTTCACCACGATCTATACCATCTTCATCACGCTCTATACCATCTTCACCATCATCATCTTCATCTTTACCATCATCACCACGCTCTCTACCATCTGCACCATCATCATCGCCACGATCTATACCATCTTCATCGCCACGATCTATACCATCTTCACCATCAATGCCACCCCATCTCTACCACCTCCACCATCGCGGCCATCACCGCCATCTCCATCGCCAGCCATCATCATCATCATCTCCACCACCACCATCGCCATCTCCGCCACCATCGCCCGCCTTCCCTTCTAACGAGACTTCCAACAAAGCCCCTCGCTCTACGCCACCCCCATCGCTCACCCAGCGCACACCACCACCCCACCCCCCCGCTCCCCCCCCCCCCCACGCGCTCACCCTGGTCAGCCTCGCCGCCCTCTTCACCGGCATCGTCGTCGTCGCCGCCATCACCGTCTTGGCCGTCATCAACAATTGTTCGCCCGCAAGTCGAAGGGCGGAGGGCGCCGGCGCTGGAACCCCGGCGCTGGAACCCCGGCGCTGGAACCCCGGCGCTGGAAACCCGGCGCTGGAACCCCGGCGCTGGAACCCCGGCGCTGGAACCCCGGCGCTGGAACCCCGGCGCTGGAAACCCGGCGCTGGAAACCCGGCGCTGGAA